>CM059871.1:17383665-17983665 GCA_030490815.1 Acer saccharum
AACTGTAATTCCCCCTATCTTTTTTATATGGTTTTGAAACAAAGCTGTTAGGATAGCAAAATCACATACCGTGTGAACTTGATCTTTGAATTGGTAAAATATCGATTAGCAAAATATGAAAATTTTGTGTACTTTGAATTGCATGCCTATATATAGTTTTATAGGGATAATTGCACAAACATACTAGGAGGTTTGGTGTAATTACATGTATATGGCAGTTTTGGACATATTGATACAAACAATCCCTAACCTTTGAGAAATATTGCACTAACATCTCCTGCCGTTAATTTTCTACCGTTAGCTTTTAACGGTTGAAGGGTAATATAGTCCTTTTGACTAAAATATAAAAAAATTGAAAAACAGTTATTATTTTAAAAATACTTTAATAAAAATACCTTTAAAAAAAAACATTAATTAAAAAATATTCTCACAAAAAAATTGAAAAAGTGAGATTTCTCCATCTCATCTAAGATTTGGAGAAATCTCTATCTCATATGAGATGGAGATTTACTCCATCTCTGATAGAGTGACTCTTCACCAGAGATGGAGTAGATCGCTCCATCTATTGTTTGAAAATGGAGTCGATGCTCCATCTTCAGACCAGAGATGGAGAGACGATGCTCCATCTTTGGTCTAGAGATAGAGTATTGGCTCCATCTTTAAGAGATGGAGCGTTGCTCCATCTAGTTAGACTAGAGATGGAACAATCGGTTCCATGTCTGGTCTAACTAAAGATCTACTCCATCTCCCATTTATGGAGTCCCGCTCCATTGATCATAGATGGACTCCATTTGCATCAAAGATGAAGAAGATGGAGAAATTTTTTATTTTTATTTTTATTTTGCTGTAAAATTGATGAAGATGAGATTTTCAGATGGGTGACGTTTAATGATCAATTGTGGTGTTTGTTTTGTTTGATTTTGTTGTGCATGGAAAAAGATGGAGAGATGGAAAATTTTCTTATTTTGGATTTAAAGAAGATATGGTTTGAAAATTGAAGATAGAATTTTTAATTTTTAATTTTTTGGTTTAATTTTTTTATAGATTGATGAAGATGGATCGGTGATGTTTGATGATTTGAAGATATTATATTTGCTATTTTTTTCCCCAATGCGTGGAAGATGAATTTTTTATTTTTTTGGATGTTTGATTATTTGGAGACGGTACCGTTAATTTATTGATTCTTTCTGGATGGTTAAGGAAGATGAAAGATTTTTTTTTTATTTTATTAATTTTAAGAAATGAAAAATGGGTATTTTAGTCATTTAGTACCTTTAACCATTAACCTTTAAGAGTTAACAATAAAAAATTAACAGCAGGGGATGTTAGTGTAATATTTTTCAAAAGCTAGGAAATGTTTGTGTCAATATAAGTCCAAAACTGCCATATACATGTAAGAATTTCCCATCACAATCCCCCGATTCGCCTTAATCAATTTCATCAACATCACAAATCATACTCCCCAAAAATTTCCCGTTTCATTTCGTCATACATAGCAAAGGAACATTATGTATCTATACCCAAAACGCAGCTCGGTTGAATTTCATATTCATAATATCGCCTTTCCCATGTGGCTCAACCAAAACAAGGAGATAATTATCAAAACTCCATGGTCCTGCTATCATAACCCTCATCCGATCTTCTTGGCTTTGAAAATTAAATGTGTAAGGATTGCCATCTATGGATTGGCTTATTTCGTGGACAAACCACATATTGGGGCTTGATGTAAGGGTAGCTTAGGTATTTGATGGTTGGTGTTTTGCACAACCAATGCCCGCTCAAGACATCAAGAGAAGAAGCACTAAAGGTATATTCTAGTGCTTTCTTGCTTTGAAGAGATCTAGTTGTACACACACACAACTCATGCATAAATCTTATTCTTGTATGTTGTGTGTTTTTATATATGTGCATGTATGTTCTTGAACATCTCTTCTTGCATGTTTTAATTGATTGCATCTAGTTTATTAAAATGCCATAACATGTTTAGACATTAGGATGCAAAGCCATGAATTTTATTCATACATGTTGAATTGATTGCATCTTGTTCTATGATAATGCCATGACATGTTAGGTATTAGGATGCATTCAATTCCCACACTTGCACTTCATGTATGATAGTTTTAAGTGTGGTGTAATTCGTTTCCGTTTGTGTGATTGGAAACGTCCGCGCTTGCATGATGGTGCGCATGTCTTAGCGTGACGGTTGACCACTTGAGAAGTTCTCATTCTTCTCTTGGATAAGTGATAGTTTTAGTTTGGTTGTTTGGAGTAATGTGTCTAGTTTCAAAAGATTGAATTTCAATGTTTTAAATGTTTTTCAAAACTAACCTTTGTATGGTCTTGTAACCATAACTTTTTATAAAAAGATTTATATTGAGTTTTGTAAAATTTTGGACAAATTAGACACCCATACCTTTCCAACAGTATATTATTCGTAATATTTCATAACCGTTTGGATTGGTTTTGAAATCTCCAAAGTGACCACTAAAACAGGGCAACTATGTTGTTGTCAGTTTCTGACCTTTGGTCACTCTATTGATCATAAATTTTTCTAAAGACATCAAAATGTCATTCCATAAATTGGAGTAGAAATTAGACATCCATACCTTTCCAACGATATATCATACGAAAGGTTTCAATGTCATTTGGTCATGTTTTGAGGTGCTTGAAGTTGAAGCTGATGCACTGTTGCGCCCAAACAGCTATGCACCCGCCCTACGTAGAATGGGCACCTGATTGATTTTTCAATCTGCCCTACAACCACCCAAATCTACCCTACATAGAGCGGTTTGCGCGGAAACTTTTTAGAAAATTTCCAAAACGACATAGCTTCAATTGGACACCATATATATATGTCTCTTTGACCTTAGGTCACTTAAATGACTCAAAAAATCCATATTTTTGATTGAGAGAATTTTCAAAAGAGAGAAACTAACCCAAGAACTCATCTTTGATCATCCAAACCCATTTCCACATGCATAAATCATCATCTAAGCATCATCTAGGATCATCTAGTATGTGCTAGTGCATGGGTCTTCTTCAACACACATGGTATGATATGTTCAACACTATTATCTTACATAATTAGTGTTTTTACTTATCAATTTATCTCATTTATTATTTGTATGTTTTAAGAGTAATTTCTACATACAAGATTGAGATTATGTGTTGATTGGGTTATTTTGTGACAGCTAGGTTTTAGTGTTTATATGCCATCTAGCTAATTAATCTCATTACATGATTGAGATTGTTTTTTGATAGCTAGGTTTTCATGATTGATATATACATCTAGCTAATTAATCTCATTGAAATGTTTGAGATTGTTTTTGATAGCTATTGTATCTAGGATTAGTTATCCTCTACATAGCTAAGCTTTATGACATGTCATTTAACTTTTGATATCTAGGATTGTATTAATTGTCATATTATCATCCTAGATAAGCATATAGGGTTACCTAGCTCTATTTGTTCCTTGAATATCATCATATATTCACATAGGCATTTTTATCTCTTCATTGAGAAGTAAGACTTGTGTGGCTTCCGGGATTAGATTGCCTTTTGTCACAAGCAATTGTAAGCCTTGTGTGATGATCGGGATTAGGTCGTACACCAGGATTAGGTGTTCACATAAGCAATTGGATTAGGTTCACTCATACCGGGAGTAGGTAGTGGTAGTGAGTTACATACCGGGATTAGGTTGTAATCTTCATTATCATTAGTGGATTCGAGGTTCAAGTGTGACGCACTTACCAATCCGTTGTTTTTCCCGTGAGGGTTTCCAAAAAAAAATCAAGCGTCTTTAATTTCCGCACTTGTATGCTTGATTTTTTATATTGACTATTTTGGGGCATTTTCGTAAATTTGACTAAATATGAAAATCCCTCTAGATTAATTGTTAGATTTATAGTTTGTGTTGGCATTAATTCCATATCAAAACTTGTTTCTCTTGTAATGTTTAGTGGTTCTTATATTGAAGATTTGAGAAGACGAAGAATGTCTCGACCACAAATCATGCAAGAAGCCGGCTTTAAAGAGATTGGTACATCATTGATCGCCAAAGGTAATATAAGACCTCATATCTCTTACAAGGCTAGGCACACACTCACACATGGCATTCTTGTGTGTTCCTTCATGATTAAACATCACTTATGTATCACTTTCACACACATGACAAAATATGCTCATGCATTCATACTATATTGGTAAAACTTTGTTTATTGCATTTTCTAGGACTATGTCCGGAAATTAGCATATGTGTGTGTTTTTATGATTGTATATTTCTATATTTTTGTATTTGGACTTGAATATGATCTATTATGATTCCGTATTGAGTTCCGGTCATTTCGGTTATTCATTCATTTAATTTCGAGTCCAAACGATGTAGCTACGCTATTTTTCGTTCTCATTCGTTGAGTTGACTTCATCGTCGTTTTCCGAGATGATTTCTCAACCATTTTTCAAAGTTATTAGTCGTCGTCGTGCGTAAGAGAGTCACGGTTTGTAATCTGAAAACTGATTCGAAATTGGAGTTCGGATGCCCAAGATACGGGCTGAAGAACTGAGGGAGCGCAGGAGAGAGGCAGCAGGCCGTGAGGCCACTTGGCCCAGCCGTGGGCCCCACGGCCAGAGGGGCTCTCTGCACCCGTGAGGTCCACGTGCCTCCCATGGCCTGGGGTGACGTGGCCTCACCTCATTGGCCCGAAATCCTTCTCTCTCTCCTCCTTATATTTCCCTCCTCTCTCTCCATTTGATTTTTCAAGAAGAAAATTTTGCACAATCCCGTCAGTCCTCTCCTCTACATTTTCTCATCTTCCAAACATCATATCTCCCTCATCCGGAGTCGGATTTGAGTGATTTGAATTGGAGAACGTTCGCAATTGAGTCCTCTATCATTTCTGAGTGGTTTGGTAGCTGATTGATTGAGTTTTCTAGTGGTTGCACACTGAAATCCGAACCAGCTGTTGAGTCAAAGGTATTGGACTAATCTTTGAGATTTCTTTCTTTTTAACCTTCAATTTGCTTGGGGTTTCTTCTTCTATATCTATGTTTATGTTTGGTAAAAGCTATTGAGAAAGATAGCTTGATTATCATTCTAATTGAAAGTCAATTTATAGACTAATGTTGACTAGTTTCTATGATTCTAGGTTTTACATATGTTTGTGAGTTGTATTGTGATTAGAATGGCATCTTAGGTTGTTTGGAACTTAATTGAATCAATTTGTGATAAATGACCTTGAGATTTGATTTGATCCTTTGATTAATGAAATCTAGGATTATTAAATTTTGTTTGTGTTTTAGAGCAATCTAGGATTTGATTGATTTATATCTTGAATCCTTGCTCTATATTTTTTGGCTAGAATATTGATTGATTTAAATCTCATATATCTAGCATTTTATTGTATATTGATAGCATCTTGAACTTGTCCTTCATGAATATATTTTGATTCAAGTGTTGTATGTGTGAATGAGACTTTGAGCTTATGTGTTTGATGTTTCACATGCTTTAGGTTTTATTCTTGTATTTTGCATCTAGACTTTATTACTTGTGATATCACATGTTTAGGTCTATTTGTACCATAGAATGTATTGATCACATTTTCTATGTTGATTTGATTGTTTGCATCATTTGCATTCACATGATCACACTAGGAAGTCCTTGTAAAAGGCATGAAGTCTTGGTTAGAGTCAGGGTGACTCGGATAGTCATGCATGGGAGGCTCCCTAGAGGCATGAGTGTCTCGGATAGGGAGTTGACTATTGTATTGGTAGGCCTAGGCGTATGGTTAGACATAGACTCCGATAGAGCGGGGTACACGGGAGGTGTATGCACTCTTGAGGAATTTCTAATCTACCATCGATGTTGGTTTTGTGTGGTGTCCAATATATGGTGGTTTCGCATCATTGAGGGATTTCACACTTTCCAATAGGGTTGGGTAGGCTTAGACTTCACTAGGTTGGGTGAGCTAAAGATTGGTCACTTTGTGAATGTTCTATGTTTACTTTCCAATAATATAGTACCCAATGGTTGTAGTTCAACCCGTGGATGTTTCCTCCTTGGAGGTTTTACCATGTTAAAAAATCTCTTGTGTTAATTCTTCCTATCTCTATCTCTTATATTTTATTTGTATATTTTTATTATCTTATTTCATAGTATTCACTTATGATGTATTGTGAAGCAAGACTTTGTATAGTGTGATTAGTGAACTCATTTTATTGATCAATTTTATTTCTATGATTCTTTTGTATATTGTATTTGTGTATAGCGATATTTGATCACTTTTGTAACTCATTGAACATATAGTGATATACAAGTATTCTTTGTTGTTATACTTATTTGTTTGTTTACCTCATACAACTTGGTGATGTATGTAGACCATGCTTATATGATTACCTATTCATATTGTCTATGTATGTTGTCTTTTCTTAGTGTATTTGTTGTATGTAAGGCAACCTTGAGGGACAAACGAAAGTTTGTTCAAGGGATTGAAAAAGGCGTAAAAACCTACTCACCCCCCCGCTCTAGGTATGCCTTAAGCAATTTAACTACGTTTGTATACTTTCATTAATATATATTTAAAACACACACCATTATTTTGTTTCAAAATGTAAAGATATTTCCATGAACCACTTCAATAGTGAGTCCCATTGTAACCCTTTAGATCCGCAGTAAAACCCTTCTAAAAGCATCTTGATTGATAAGTTTATTTGCCAACACTTTACCAACCAGACTCAATGACATCTTTCTCAATCCATCATCCTCTAGTTCATCCTTTAGACTTTGTATCGGTCCCTCCTTCCCCTTCAATGACATTGTCGCACAAAGTGCAGCAATATTGTCCACATTCATCATAGCAAGACTCAAAACACTGTGGTTGAGTGGAAAATATTTAACAGCCAAACCACTCTCGTTCTTAGGTTTTAGAGAAAACCTAAAAGAGAGACTTTTAAAAATCCAATTAATATAACTTTATTTTATTTTTAGTTCTTTTTTTTTTTGAAGTATTACACTCACTACAACAAAATATTACATTTCTTAATAGTTAAAAACTGTCAAGGGTGCTAATGACAGTTTATTCTTGACAGTTTTTAACTGTCAAGGATTTATTATTAAATTTTTTATATTTATACACCATCGCCGCCACCGTCTGGCAACCATCGTTGCCCGCCCTCGTTTTGGCCATCGCCCCCATCGATGCTGCCATCGCCCCGCCGTCTGGTCACCACCGCCTGGTCACCACCGCCATTGCTCGGGCCGCCGTCGCCCCACTTCTAAATTGTCATTATTATGAATCGAACTTGAAACCTCAAGTCAAAAATTGTAAGCCTTTACCACTTGACTACAAGATTTGATGTGTTATTAATTGAACAATATTTATATATAACCTATATGAGTTGTTAGAAAGAAAAAAAAAAAAAACTTGTTAGATAAATTTAAATTTATTCAAATAATCAAAATTCTAATTTCTACGACAGACATATATTAAAAAAATATTTATTGAAACTTTTAATAAAATTATATTTTTTAAAACATATATAGTCGAGTTATTGGTCTATACTCTATGGTCATGTTTAGTTACATAGTGGAATGGTAATTGGAATTGTAATGGGAATGAGAATGGGAATGGAATGGAATGGAAAGGAAAGGAAAACTGAGTTTTTTGTTTGGTTGGAACTTTAGAATTAGTCTTTGAATCAGTATTATTTTATTTGGTTAATAACGGAATGGAATGAAGTTAACTATATTTTGACCAAAATACCCCTAATTATAAAACATTCATAATATATAATATAAAATACACATATATATATATATATATAATATATATTATATAAGGGCTGCCCTTGGGTGCAACGTTACATGATGCAACGAAATTTTTTTGACTGTGATTATGTCTTCTTTGGTACAACCACATCAACTAATATGTGATTGTATGTTTTAACATGTGATCACAATAATTTAATTGTGTGATTACGTGCAATTCATATGCGATAACATTATATATATTTATAATCACATGTAATCATATGTGATCACATACTAGTTTTTAAAATTATATGGTGTCATGTTGCACTCAAGAATGAGCCATTATATAATATAATATATATAATTTATAATATATATATTTTATTATACAATATATATAATAATATATTTATATAATATATATTATTTAATAAATGTAATATATATATTATTTAATATAATAATATATATTTTATTATTATATTAATATTATATATATAATATAATATAATATATAATATATATAATAATATAATATATGTAATAGTATATTATATATAATATATATAATAATATAATATATATTATATATAATAATAATATATGTAATATATATAATAATACAATATATAGTACATATATATAATATATATTTATATATCATTAATATAATATATAATAATAATATATTATTTTGGGAAAGGAGGGTATTTTTGGAATGAGTTGGGGCATATGAGGGTATTTATGCAATATAAATTTTAGTTTGGAATGGAATAGACATTTCATTTGTTTATGGATGGAATGCCCATTCCACCAAAATGGTGGAATCACCATTCCATTGCATTTTAACAAACTAAACGAATGGAATTTTTTCCATTCCATTCTATTCCATCCAACCAAACATGACATATAGAAGACTCATGACATTAATTGTAATAAGCATGATTTGGAATACAACTCTCACTATAGGGGAGATATTTCTCAACATGCATCTTGCAATTTAATGAACAAATGTAAGACTCAGATTACTAATTTATATGGGTAATTGAATTATTAACGTGTCTCTTAGTATGAAACAAGAGGGTGCAAAATAAATAAACAATTTTTTTAAAATTTGAATTTTTTAAAAGTAAATTTACTTATCCAATATCAGTTTGCCCAAAAACCGATATCTTACTATAAAATAAATTTATATCGGGATTTTGTTTGGTGTTGAAAATAGAAAGTAAAAGTTTGAAAAAATTATTAAAAATACATAAAAAATTTGAAAAAAACTATCAGGAAAAGCTGTCTTTCTTGACAATTCTCAAAAACTGTCAATAACTTGTAATTCTTGACAATTTTTAAGAACTGTCAAGAAAAAACTGTCAAGAAAGACAGTTTTTCTTGTAGTGACTACTATATAAATTCGGGGTGTTTTGGGAAGGGAGTAGGACTCAAACCCACAACCTTATGGTGCAGGTGTGAGAAGTTTACCTTTGGACCAACCTCATCTCGCTTTTCTATTCATTTTGTTTCGAGGCGAATTTTGTGTACTTTAAGTTGCATAGTTAAGACCAACTTTAAATATAACATCTATGAACGATGAAAATACCTTTATTTGTTGTTTTCAAAAAAAAAAAAAAAAAAAAAAACCTTTATTTGTCTTCATGGTATTCATTGAATCTTTGCAAGAATTTAATCACCTTTTATATAAGGTTTCCCAATCGTAAAATTTTCAATATAATTTAATTTAATATCGCACTAAATGACTCTATCACCATTCAAAAAATTCTATTGATACATATTATATGTGAATTTTGATCAACCGACACGTCATCAAATTAGTAAGAATATCGGAGAAGAGATGTGCCATGTCACTAAAAGTGAACTAGTCAAACCTGACAAAAGCTGACTAAAGATGCACCATCTAAGCAAACTCTTCACCAAGAAAATGAGTAGATGGCATGGAATGTGCTTAAAGGAGAATGGCTCAACAAAAAAGGAATCTTAGCAAAATAAAATTCTAGTCGGCCAAGATATCTACCCAGCCAAGATCACTCGCCCAAATCAGGGTCACATAAGCATCATTAATGCCAGGTGACTAGAAAGGAAATCTCACAAGATATGAGAATCAAGAATCACACTTCAACAAGGAAACAAACTTATTTCCTTCATGATGTGAAATTCCCTAAGCCACTTATAGTGTAAAATATACCTAAAAGGGGTGGGGTGGGGGGGGGGGGGGGGGGGGGGGGGGGTGAATAGGCGTATGGCCAAATTCTTGCACTTCTTTTTCACACAACCAATTTATGCACACTTAGAGAATTTAACAGGTGAATTGCTTTAACAAGTTAATATGAATTCAAATTCAATTAAGCAAGTGTTATAACAATGCAAGATAAAGTACGTAAAGAAACTAAAATGCGAAAATCAACACAAGAGATTTTTACGTGGTAAACCTTCGAAGAGGAAGCATCCATGGGTTGATACCACAACCACCGGCAAACTGCAATTCACTATGACAAATAAGAGATACACACTCAAAAAGAAATCAACACATGAAACACTCTCCAGGCTATCAACTCCTATTCCACCCTCGGGCCTAGTGAACCATTTTGCCTACTTCCTATCTAAGATATGACTATCACACTTCCAGGAATGTTAGGATTTGGAGTCTAGTTGGCATTATTCTACATCAAAACGGTATTTCCTTTGTATTGATATGTTGTCCTAATTGTACGGTTTATCAAACTTCAAAGAGGATGGACATCGTCTCAAGCAAAGTGAAGCCTTCGTGCAAGGAAAGCGTCATTGACTACAAAGGTATTAAGACCTTTTTTCCTCTTACAAGGCTTAGGCGCCACACACACACAATTTATTCATATGTGTCCCTGCATAGTAGTGCTAAATTGGTATAACATATTCACACTTGTTTTAGTATGTTTATGCATTATTCTCAAATTGACAAGCATTGTAGAAATGCATGTACTAGGACTATCTCTATGAAATTGCATACTTGTGTGGCCATGTGTTTATTTGTTTGTGTGTTGGTGATTTGGACTTGAATATGTTCTCAAATGATTCCTTGTTGAGTTCAAGTCATTTTGGAAATTCACTCATTAGATTTCGAGTTCAAACTAGGAAGTTACGAAACTTTATGTTCTCTTACAATGCATTGTCTTTGTCGTCGTGTATCGAGTTGAGTTCACATCCAATTGTTAAATTTTCGTATTCTTCCTCTTGTGTTAGTGAGTTATAATTCATAATCCGGAAACGGATTCGCATTCCGAGTTCGAAAGCCAAATGATGGTTAAAGAATGTGAGGGTGCACGAGGAGAGAAATGAAAGGAGAGAAGGCCAACATGGGAGGCCTTCCGTGGAGGCGCATGGCCACCACGGGAAAGAGACCTCTTGGCCTTCCTGTGGTGGTTACGTGTTTCCACGGGAAAGGCAAAGAGTGCTCTCCCATGCAGGTCCCACTCCCTTTCATTTTCCCTCCCAAACTCCTTTAAATATTCTCTCTCTCTGTCTCTCACTTTCACATTTCAACCATTTTCAAGAGAGAAAAGTGCAGAATTTTCTCTAAGATTTTCCCAACTTCCAAACAGCATATCTCTCTAATCTTTCATTCGATTTGAGTGATTCAGTTGGAGAATCTTTGTATTGGAGTCCTCTACAAACCCCAAGCAACCTTGAGGTCATTTGATCAAGCTTTCATTTGGTTCCACACCAAATTCGGACTGCACTCCATTGTTCTAGGTAATTGTCAAATCCTTTGCGATCTTAAGCTTAAATGTTCTTCAATTACCTTGGGCTTTCTTCCTATATATGTATATGTTCTTGATCATATGTTATTAGGTTTGTAGGCTTCAATTAAAAGCTAATTTGATCTTAATTAAAATCTTGAATGTGAGTTAGGTTTTTCTAAACCTATGTTTTCACATGCTTGAGAGTTGTATTGTAATTAGCTTTGTATCTAGGAATATTTGTGCATTGATTATTGATATTCTACCTAGTTGTGCTATGTTTCTTTGATTGAACATAATCGAAAATAGCACATGTTTATGTATGTTTTAGAGCATTGATTGGATTCACTTATTGATATTTGAATACATGCTCTAACTGATTTCTCGAAGAAGTTTGAAGATCTAATCTCACTTCTCTAGCATTTTAGTTTTTGCACTAAAGGCTTGAATATATGCTTCATGAACATGTGTTTATCTCAAGCTTTAGTTGCATGAATCAAATCTAGGATCAAAGTATGTTTGGTGTATTGGCATATCTAGATTTCGGTTTTTTATGTGTTTATGACCTAGACTAATTTTACTGTGATCTTTGTTGATTAAGTTTAGTTCTACATGAAGTGTACATAATCCATACATTTCATATGTTCATGCATCATATTGTGTGATAGCATAATTTGGATTGTAAACTAGAAAATCATACGTTGTGTGCTCATTGTCTAATTCTAGTTTCCGTAGCTCATATTGATCATATGTTCTATGTTGGTTGTTTTTGCATAATTTGCATCACTTAGATCACTTGCCTTGTAAAATGTGAAAGTCTTGTCAAGAGGCGTGTGGTCTCTAGGAAGCCCAAGTAAGGAAAGTCTTGGTAAGAGGCGTGTGGTCTCTAGGAAGCCTAAGCAAGAGAAGTCTTGGCAAGAGGCGTGTGGTCTATAGTAAGACCAAGCATGTATACTTTCTAGAGGCATGCGATTTGTCTTGGATAGGAAGTAGACAAGTTTCTCTCTAGTGGGGAATAGGTAGGAGGGATATCCAATAGATAGTGATACATGTGGGTTGGTCACTTTTGAGGGTGTACTATTTTTTAACTAGTGAAAAATATTTTGCCGGTGGTTGTGGATTTAACCCGTGGATGTTTCCTCTGTAGAGGTTTACCACGTTAAAAATATCGTGTGTCAAGTTTCTCTCTTATCTCTTTGATATTTGTTTAATTAAATCAAATTGATCTTGTATGATTTGTAATTGATTACATCCTTGTGAGATAAGATCTTTGATTGACTTTGTTTCATAATATGTACTTGAACATTTGAGACATATATAATGACTACATGTACTTGTTAATTTATGTATTTTTGTATAATCTCTTCATGCAAATCATAGGCTATGTTTGATCCTTCAAATTGAATATGCTTATCTATAGTCTATGTCTGCTTGTTTGTGTTTATTGATTACATCCTTGTGAGACAAGATCTTTGATTGACTTTGTTTCATAATATGTACTTGAACATTTGAGACATTTATAATGACTACATGTACTTGTTAATTTATGTATTTTTGTATAATCTCTTCATGCAAATCATAGGCTATATTTGATCCTTCAAATTGAGTATGCTTATCTATAGTCTATGTATGCTTGTTTGTGTTTATTGAGGTGTGATACAAGCTATCTAGAAGGACAAACTTTTGTTTGTTCCAAGGGATTGAAAAAGGCTTGAAAACCTATTCACCCCCCTCCAGGTTAGCTTTAGGCAATTTAACCATGATTCTATTTACAAGGAAGCAACTTCCTATCCAAGACGCTCACGTCTCTAGGAAGATTCCTTGCTTGTCTTTCTGGATCCTCCCGATCCTAGATGAGGCTTCTTGCTTAGTTATCTGGATCACCCTGATCCTAACTAAGACTTCTTGCTTGGCTATTCGGAACACTTTTGTAAATGCAATCACGATTAAATTGCCTTAAGCTTACCTAGAGAGAGAGGGGAGGGGGGGGGGGGGGGGGGGGGGGGGGGGTTGAATAGGTTTTAAGGCCTTTTTCAAACCATTGAAACAAACAAAAGTTTGTCCCTCTAGATAGCTTATATCACACCTTAATAAACACAAACAAGCATGCATGAACTATTGACAAGCATATTCAATTGTCTCTCAAGCACAAAGCATAGGGTGGCCGAATTCTATACATATGAATATATAGGTGGCCTAAATTTGCTTCCTCTTTTCTATTAGGGTGGCCGAATTCTACACTAAAAGGGACTAGGGTTGCCGCAATACACAAGCCAAAAAAGAGTTTGTGTTGCACCTTAATTCCTATCTAGTTTAAGACTTCAAACCCTAATCCAACTCATAGATCTTTTATTCTTTTATTTGACTAAATAAAAAAACTTCTTATTTGATTAAATAAATAAAATTAATTATTTATTTTCTTATCAAACAAGTCTTTTAATTTTAGTATACTACTACCAATAGTATAACTCTAGGAATCATATTTCCTATTCAAAAAAGATTTGTTTCTTAATTAAACAATTAATTAATTAATTAATTAATTCTTATTTAATTAAACAATGAAACAAAATAATATATAGGCTAATATATTAACCCTTGCCGCCCCACTTAAAATAAATGGGCCATATATTATTTTCTTATTTCATTTAATCCATTGGACTTTAAATAAAAAACCCACATGTGAACCAGACCCATTCTTACTAAAAGAAACAAGCCCACATGTCTTTCATTAATATATTAATATAATTGAGCAGCCCATTAAATAAATAATGTGCAAATTATATTCTTAATATATTAAATGCAATTCTAAATGGACCCATAAATTGGTCCGGTAGAATATATCAAGTGATCCATGCAAGTCCGTGTGAATTGGGGATCTTGGCGGGCCATCTAAATTTAAGCTTCAATAGACATAACCTAATCACAATCAACAAATGATTCACTTAGGTCCGATCCATTAATTTTAACTCATTCCACTAAAGAGCTAAAACTGAACTCTTAAATAAAGATAGAAAAGGAAGATGTTCCTCATTCATACCTTAGACAATCATATTGGAGATAGTGTATCCTCGTGATTAATATCAGTAATTGCCAAGAGTTCATAGACCGCCTATAACTCTCCAAGTTACCATATTTACTCATATGACCACGTTTTGAACTTGGATATTTTGACTTGTCCAGAAGCCATGTTTTCAATAGACACTATCGAAAACTCAACGTTGAGATTTAATATCAAATTACCTCAAAACATCCATATGATGATATTATACTCTCATTTAATAAATGGAGCCACGATGTCCATATCTATAAATGAAGTCCTCTATCGATTAACAAATGAATATCACCAAACTATCGAGGATAGACTATGCGATATAATCGTACTCATTGACAACTCAGATGATATCACTTGCAATCATAAGTCCATCACTTATCTCAGGATTAAGATAGACTCTCCGATTGTCCTGATAATGAAAAGACTTTTATCTACTGACGGTTATAGATAAAGTATTTTATTGTGATCCAGCTCAATACACCCAGTGCACTAGATTCTTTTGCTCGAAGACACTCCAATGATTTTAGACTCATCATATCTCATTTGATCCCACTCAAATGCTAGCAAAAGAATTCTATAACTTTAACAAGATAAATGTGCCCAACCTTTAACTTAAGTTGTGAACAATATTCAAGACTAACTAAAAAATTGTGTCTACCACATACATATCCAGATGTATGAACAATTCTTCTTTTCCCATAGTCTTTAGACCTTATGATTATTTACTTTGACAATTATAATATTAAACTATAAATGCTATAAGATTTGTTTAGACCAGAAATCACTTTATTAATATGAAAAAGATTGTTAATTACAACATTACACTCTTGCTATTGAGCATAATCCTAACAATCTCCCACTTGCACTATAGCAAATGTGTCATATCTCTCAAGCCCATGTTCTCTAGATGCCCATCGAAACTCTTTTGAGGTAGAGCCTTTGTGAAGGGATCCGCTAGATTTTCTGCTGACGCGATTTTGGTAATCGTCACGTCACCTCTTTGAACAATCTCCCTTAAAAGATGATACTTTCTTTCAATGTGTTTACCTCTCTTGTGACTTCTTGGTTCTTTTGAATTAGCCACTGCTCCACTGTTGTCACAGTAGATAGTGATCTGCTTATTCGCACTAGGAACCACTTCCAAGTCAATCAAGAATTGGCGGAGCCAAACAGCCTCTTTGGTAGCCTCGCATGCAGCAACATACTCAGCTTCCATGGTGGAATCAGCAATACAAGATTGCTTGATACTCCTCCATATAACTGCTCCTCCTCCAATAGTAAACACAGCCCTGATGTGGATTTTTTGGAGTCAGAATCTGATTGGAAATCAGAATCTGTATACCCAACGGGAATCAAATCCCCTCCAGAGTATACAAGCATATTATCTCTCGTTCTCTTGAGATACTTGAAAATATGCTTGACTACCGTCCAGTGATTAGGACTAGGTTTCGATTGAAACCTGCTAACTATGCCAACAGCAAAACAAATATCTGGTCTAGTACAGAGCATTGCATACATGAGACTTCCAACTACCGAGGCATATGGAACTCTACTCATGAATTGCTCTTCATGCTCATTCTTAGGAACTTGTTCCTTAGAAAGCTTGATTCCATGTCTGAAAGGTAACATACCTTTCTTGGAATCCTGCATGGAAAACCTAGACAAGATCTTGTCTATGTATGAAGCTTGGGATAATGCAATCGTTCTATTCTTTCTATCCCTTATTACTTGGATACCTAGAATAAAACTTGCTTCTCCTAAGTCCTTCATATCAAATTGTTTTGCTAACCATTCTTTTACTGATGTCAATACACCTACATCGTTTCCAATGAGTAGTATATCATCAACATAAAGAATCAGGAAAACCAACTTGTCGCCTTTAATCCTTTTGTATACACAAGGTTCGTCAGGATTCTGAATAAATCCAAAACCTTTGACAACTTAATCGAACCTTATGTTCCAGGATCTGGATGCTTGCTTTAATCCATATATGGATTTCTGCAACTTGCATACCTCTTCCATTTGGCCCTTTTCAATGAATCCCTCTGGTTGCATCATGTAGATGCTTTCGTCAAGACTTCCATTAAGGAAAGCTGTCTTGACGTCCATTTGCCAAATCTCTAGATCTAAAGATGCTGCAATGGATAAGAGTATCCTAATGGATTTAAGCATGGCCACAGGAGAGAAGGTTTCCTCGTAATCGATACCTTCTTTCTGTGTATACCCTTTAGCTACTAATCTAGCTTTAAAGGTTTCCACCTTTCCATCCATACCTCTTTTCCTCTTGTATACCCACTTGCACCCAATGGGTTTTATCCCTTTAGGCAAGTCTACAAGGGACCAGACTTTGTTATCGAACATAGATTCAATCTCAGATTGCATTGCCTTTTGCCAATGGCGACTATCAACATCCTCCATAGCTTCCTTGTACGTATAGGGTTCATCGTCATCCGGGAGATTCTCTACTGATTCTCCCAGACCGATGTATCTTTCGGGTTGTGTTTCTAACCCTCCCACTACGACGAGGAATGGTAGGTTGTTGATCTTGTGTTGGATCGGAACTTACAATTGGGTTTGGTTGTGTAACCTCTCGTGGAATTGTATCTCCTGACATCTCATTCAGGACAATTCTACTTCTAGGCACAAAATCATTCATATAATCCTTTTCCAGAAATTTAGCATTTGTTGAAACAAATACTTTAAGATCTGAAGGACTATAGAAATAATATCCTTTAGTTTCTTTTGGATACCCTACAAATATACATGTTTCTGAACGGGACTCCATCTTCTCTGTCTTTCCTTTTAACACATGCGTAGGACAACCAAATATCCTTAAGTGTTGTAAACTAGGCTTGCGCCCAGTCCACAACTCATGCGGTGTTTTAGGAACAGACTTAGATGGTACATTGTTTAGAATGCATATAGCAGTTTGTAAAGCATATCCCCAAAAAGAAATAGGAAGTGTTGAATAACTCAACATAGACCTAACCATATCCAAAAGAGTTCTATTTCTCCTTTCTGCTACCCCATTCTGTTGAGGTGTTCCTGGTGTAGAAAACTGAGAAACTATCCCATTATCAATTAGATATTGCTGAAACTCACCAGATAGATATTCTCCACCACGATCAGATCTCAAGATTTTTATGTGTTTCTCAAGCTGATTTCCCACTTCAGCTTTGAATGCTTTGAACATGTCAAAAGCATCCGACTTATGTCGCATGAGATACACATAACCAAATCTCGAGTAATCATCTGTGAAGGTGATGAAGTACTCATATCCACCTCTAGCTTGAATGCTCATAGGTCCATATACATCAGTGTGTATCAATCCTAAACATTCAGTGGCTCTTGCACCTTTGGCAGAGAACGTCCTTTTGGTCATTTTACCTTCCAAACAAGATTCACAAGTTGGTAGATCGTCAACTTTTAAGTCACTTAAAGGTCCGTCACTTACCAATCTTTTAATCCTATTAAGATTAATATGACCTAAGCGTAAATGCCAAAGGTAGGTTTCATCTATTGATAATTTTACTCTTTTATGATTAGGTTCCGTTAATTCTGTGTCTAACGAGTGAGAGATATTTCTATGCAAAAAGTATTGACCGTTTTCCAATGTACCTTTGCAAATAATTTTGTCATTCTTACTAATAATAAAAACTTTATTAAAAGTAACCGAATATCCAAATTTATTCAAACAAGAAACTGAAATTAAATTCCTCTTGAATTGAGGTACATAATAAACGTCTATCAAATCTAAATGCCTTCTAGAATCCAAACAAACTCTAATATCTCCCACTGCACTTGCAGACACTAACGTTCCGTTGCCCAAGCGCAAATTGATTTCATTCTTACTCAGCCTTCTCCTTTCTTGGAACCCCTGCAAGGAATAACAAACATGATTAGTGGCTCCTGAGTCTATGATCCAAGAATCTGTAGAATCTGCCAAAAAATATGTTTCAAGATAATTCACATTACCTTCTTCCTTCTTATTCTGGGACTTTGGGCAATTTCTTTTCCAATGTCCCTTTTCACCATAAAGGAAGCATTTCCCTTTGATCTTGGTTACTTTCTTGGTCTCCTTCTTGGTAGGCCCAAGTTTCTTTTTCTTCTGTTGTTTCTTGACCTTTTGACGGGCCTTAACAGTAGCAACTTTACTAACCATATGAATCTCTTGACCTTTGCCTTTCACAAGGATCTTTTCAGCATTTTGAACATCTTGCATCAAGCCTTGTAAGGTGTATTCCTTTTTGTTCAAAGTGTAGTCCAATTTGAACTGATCAAAGGAATCTGACAATGAATTGACAACCATATCAATCTTGGTCTCACCATCTATCTCAGCGCCATGCAGTTCAGCAATGTTGAGATGTGCTATGACTTTCATCATGTGATCCTTCACAGCCTGTCCAGGTTTCATCTTAAGATTCATAAAAGCAGTCACTGCCTCTCTCTTAGTCGTCCTGGACTTCATAGCAAACATCTCCTCTAGAGACATCATTATATCAGCAGCGGACTCCATTCCTTCATGCTGCTGTTGCAACACGTCGGAGATAGTGGCCATAATGTAACATTTGGCCATATCATCTGAAGTCTTCCACTGCTTATACTCATCTCTATACATTATGCTAGATTCATTATTAGGAGCAGGTGGTTTAGGAGTAGTTAGAACAAACTTATGTTTTTCACTTTGCAGCAACAACCCAATTTTCCTTTTCCATGTGACATAATTATCTCCAGTTAAAGTGTTGTCTTTCAGGATGTTTATAAGTGATGGGGTCATGATTTCTGAATAAAAACAAAACATATATAAGTAAATAATCATGATAAAGCACTTTTAAATATTTATCTTGAATTAAATAAATAACTCAATCATAAAATTCAACGGTGATCCAACACCCATAAATGTTACGCCTCCTTTGGGAGTTCGCACCATTTACTAGTTAGACTAGGTCCCACCTAATTGTTAACATAACAACCAGCGTTTTCAATTTTAGCCTTGCAATTTTTTTGACAAGAACTCTTGGGAGGATATCAATAAAAATTACATTGAGTGTGTTACCAAGATATCGACCCTCAACTTTCTCTCACGAAAATCCCTCCTTGGGGAGTAGATCTCGTTTGAGTCCATTGTCTAGTCTATCCTTGTAAGAAAGTATTTTGCTAAATTCCATTCATGGACGCCCCTTGGGGGGATTACCAATAAATAATTAAGCTCAACTAACCTTGGAGGCCATAGGTGTTACAAAAACACCTTCTCCCACTCAATTATTTAAGGCGTGTGATTAAATCCCATAGAATGATTTACCAAGTTATCTAGATGCCAATTTAGATACCTAAATCATTCAATGCATGTTCATACCAAAAGAGATATATGAGTGGCACTCCTATTCTATATGTCATGTTATCATACAATAACAAATATTGTAATATTTAAGCATAAATTAAATAGCAACAATTTTGGCCCATCCTAAAAAAACAAGTAAATTACAATTGTTTAGGAATACAAGATCTTCAAGTGGCCCATCAACCATATGCTCATCCTTCGGCCTTCTCCCATGGGCGTGCACAGCCCACAACCCCACAAAGGGGCTGCCTTGCGCAGCCCATAAGGCCACACAAGGCTGCCGTGCGCAGCCCACCATGTAATGGGCTTGCCATGCGCAGCCCAATCCACTCCTAGGGTGCGCACGGTGCTCGTTCTCAGTTCCGGTTGCTTCCTTTTCTTCGTGTCTTCGAATCTTCAAAGCTTGAACATACTACAGCAGTATTTACACTAATAAAATACTGCAGTAAATTTTTTTTTATTTTTTTTATTCACTGCAGTACTCTTACACATACAAACTGCACTAAAAATTAAATAAAAAATTGCAGTAGTAATATTAAAAAAAAACTGCACTTATTTAAAAAAAAAATAAAATAAAACCTAGCAACTACCAAGAAGGAATTATGGCGATAATAGACCACCCTTCTTGTTACAATTTTTGAAACAAAAATTACATTGAAAATCTAGGACCAAAATCGAGCAACAACAATCCACATAAAACATATATAAATCCATACATCACATGTAATTATATATGCGAATACCTAGAGTACCATCTCTTTCTAAACATGCATAATCACAATAAAAAGAAATAGATCCACGTATATATACGTTAATTAATTAAAAGGGTTCAACCAAGGCTCTGATACCAATTGTAGGGAAAAATACCATAGTACACGCAGTGGAAGCGAGACTAAAAAAATAGATTTAGTAACTTTTAAAATTTTTCTTTTTTATGAACCTTAAACCCTTTAATCAATTAAACATATATATTATCTAACAAAAGAAGAATACCTTTTGTCGCGTGATCCGATTGACTTACGTCGATGGTAATCCGCAAGATCTTCAATCCTAGCACGAACGTGGATCACCTAGGAGCGTGGTCTCCCTTTTCTTTGAATTGCAAACCTGTGAATGGACAAACAAACTTTTCTTTTCTTTGTTAGTCACAAAAACAATCAAAAGAAGACTAAGATTATTCCGGTCACTTTTGAGTTCTCAATCTAATGATCGAAACTCGCGTGAACCTAAATCGATGTTGTACACACAAGCTTATTGATGAACAAGCAAATAGTATACCATCAAAGAATAATCTATTCACTCTTTTATGTTTTAGTAGAATAAAAATAATGCTCTCTATGAATTAAGAAGAAGAAGAAAATTGTCTCTCAAGCACAAAGCATAGGGTGGCCGAATTCTATACATATGAATATATAGGTGGCCTAAATTTGCTTCCTCTTTTCTATTAGGGTGGCCGAATTCTACACTAAAAGGGACTAGGGTTGCCGCAATACACAAGCCAAAAAAGAGTTTGTGTTGCACCCTAATTCCTATCTAGTTTAAGACTTCAAACCCTAATCCAACTCATAGATCTTTTATTCTTTTATTTGACTAAATAAAAAAACTTCTTATTTGATTAAATAAATAAAATTAATTATTTATTTTCTTATCAAACAAGTCTTTTAATTTTAGTATACTACTACCAATAGTATAACTCTAGGAATCATATTTCCTATTCAAAAAAGATTTGTTTCTTAATTAAACAATTAATTAATAAATTAATTAATTCTTATTTAATTAAACAATGAAACAAAATAATATATAGGCTAATATATTAACCCTTGCCGCCCCACTTAAAATAAATGGGCCATATATTATTTTCTTATTTCATTTAATCCATTGGACTTTAAATAAAAAACCCACATGTGAACCAGACCCATTCTTACTAAAAGAAATAAGCCCACATGTCTTTCATTAATATATTAATATAATTGAGCAGCCCATTAAATAAATAATGTGCAAATTATATTCTTAATATATTAAATGCAATTCTAAATGGACCCATAAATTGGTCCGGTAGAATATATCAAGTGATCCATGCAAGTCCGTGTGAATTTGGGATCTTGGCGGGCCATCTAAATTTAAGCTTCAATAAACATAACCTAATCACAATCAACAAATGATTCACTTAGGTCCGATCCATTAATTTTAACTCATTCCACTAAAGAGCTAAAACTGAACTCTTAAATAAAGATAGAAAAGGAAGATGTTCCTCATTCATACCCTAGACAATCATATTGGAGATAGTGTATCCTCGTGATTAATATCAGTAATCGCCAAGAGTTCATAAACTGCCTATAACTCTCCAAGTTACCATATTTACTCATATGACCACGTTTTGAACTTGGATATTTTGACTTGTCCAGAAGCCATGTTTTCAATAGACACTATCGAAAACTCAACGTTGAGATTTAATATCCAATTACCTCAAAACATCCATATGATGATATTATACTCTCATTTAATAAATGGAGCCACGATGTCCATATCTATAAATGAAGTCCTCTATCGATTAACAAATGAATATCACCAAACTATCGAGGATAGACTATGCGATATAATCGTACTCATTGATAACTCAAATGATATCACTTGCAACCATAAGTCCATCACTTATCTCAGGATTAAGATAGACTCTCCGATTGTCCTGATAATGAAAAGACTTTTATCTACTGACGGTTATAGATAAAGTATTTCATTGTGATCCAGCTCAATACACCCAGTGCATTAGATTCTTTTGCTCAAAGACACTCCGATGATTTTAGACTCATCATATCTCATTTGATCCCACTCAAATGCTAGCAAAGAATTCTACAACTTTAACAAGATAAAGGTGCCCAACCTTTAACTTAAGTTGTGAACAATATTCAAGACTAACTAAAGAATTGTGTCTACCATATACATATCCAGATGTACGAACAATTCTTTTTTTCCCATAGTCTTTAGACCTTATGATTATTTACTTTGACAATTATAATATTAAACTATAAATGCTATAAGATTTGTTTAGACCAGAAATCACTTTATTAATATGAAAAAGATTGTTAATTACAACATTACACTCTTGCTATTGAGCATAATCCTAACAAATTGCATGAGGAGGTTATACCAAAAATACACAAATCAACAAGTACTTGTTTTCATTATAAATGTTTCAATTGTACATGTACATATAATAGATACAAAACAATCAAATATCTTGTCACATAAGAATGTAATCAATGAAAACACATTCAAGATCAATTTGATTCAAATTAAACAAATAACAAAGAGATAAGGAGAGAGAAACTTGACACACAATATTTTTAATGTGGTAAACCTCCGAAGAAGAAACATCCACGGGTTGAATCCACAACCACCGGCAAAATGTTTTTCACTAGTTAAATAATAGTACACCCTCAAATGTGACCAACTCTCATGTATCACAATCTATTGGATATCCCTCCTATCTATTCCTACTAGAGAGAAACTTGCATACTCTCTAACCGAGACACATCGCATGCCTCTAGAGAGTATCCTTGCTCGGACTTACTAGAAATCTCACACCTCTTGCCAAGACTTCCCTTGCTCTATGTTGAAAAATCACTCAACAACAAGAGAATTTTATTACTCAGACAGCCTCACACCCCTTGCCAAGACTTCCCTTGCTTGTCTACCCGGAGCCTCACACTCCTAGACAAGACTTTGCTTGGACTTACTTAGAGCCTTACACTCTTAGCCAAGACTTCCGTTGCTTAGGCTTACTTAGAGCCTCAAACTCTTAGCTAAGACTTCCACCTTTTACAAGGCAAGTGATCTATGTGATGGAAATGATGCAAGCACAATCAACATAGGACATATGATCAATATGAACTATGGAAACTAGAATTAGACAATGAGCACACAATGTATGATATTCTAGTTTGAAATCCAAATGATGCAGTCACATAAGATGATGCATGACCATATGAAATGTATAGATCATGTACAAATCATGTAGAACTAGATTTAGTCAACAAAGCTCACAATAAAAATGGTCTAGGACATTAATGCATGAAAACCGAAATCTAAAGTGTGCCAAATCACCAAACACACTTTCATCCTGGATTTGATTCGTGCAACTGAAACTTAAGATAAACACATGTTCATGAAGCACATCTTCAAGCATTTAGTACAAAAATGAAAATCCTAGAGAAGTGAGATAATGTATTCAAACTTCTTCTAGAAAACAAATTAGAGCATGTATTCAAATATCAATTAAGTGAATCCAATCAAAGCTCTAAAATATACAAAGACATGTGCTACTTTTGAATATGATAAATTAATGAAACATAGCACAAATAGGAATCATTTATCATTAGAATATCAATAATCAATGCTCAAATATTCCTTGATACAAAGCTAATCACAATACAACTCACAAGCATGTGAAAACAAAGGTTTAGAAAACCTAACTCACATTCAAGAATCTAATCATGATCAAATTAGCTTTTAATTGAAGCTATCCTTCTCAATAGCAATTATCATAGTAACACATACATATAGAAGAAGAAAACCCAAGGTAATTGAAGATCATAAAAAATGAAATCACAAAGTTTAGTTCAATACCTAAGAATCCCATTCAGTTTCGGTTTTGAGTGAAGAACCACCACAAAACTGTATCAAACAGCTGCAAACTCTTTTGAAGAAGGTAGGGGACTCAATTACAAAGATTCTACAACTTGAATCACTCAATTCAGAGTCTAAATAAGAAAGTTATGGTGTTTGGAAGATGAGAAAGTTGGAGAAAAAATTTCAGCTCTAATGTCAAATTTTCTTCTTGGAAATGAACAAGTGAGAGAGAGAGAATATTTAAAAGAGATTGGGAGGGAAACTAAAAATAAGTGGGACCCACTTGGGAGGGCCATCCTTGGCTATCCCCGTGGAGGTGCGTGGCCACCACGGGGAGGCCGAGAGGCCTTCTTCCCGTGGTGGCCACGCGCCTCCATGGGAAGCCTCCCAAGTTTGGCCTTCCTTTTTTAGTTCTTCTCCTTGTGCTTCCCTCACATTCTTCAACCGTCATTTGGCCTTTAAACTCGGAATTCAGTTCCGTTTCTAGATTATGAACTATAACTCACTAACACATTAGGAAGACTATGAAACTTTGACAAATGGATGTGAACTCGACTTGATATATGAAGACGAAGACAACGCATTGTTAGAGAATGTAAAGTTTCGTATCTTCCTAGTTTGAACTCAAAATCTAATGAGTGAGTATCTGAAACGACCAGAACTCAACAAGGAATCATTTAAGAACATATTCAAGTCCAAATACACTTATACACAAACAAATAAATTTAAGATCACACAAGTATGCAATTTCCTAGACATAGTCCTAGTACATGCATTTCTACAATGTATGGCAATTTGAGATCAATGCATAAGTATACTAAAACATGTGAATGTGTTATACTAATTTGGCGCTACGATGCAGGGACACTTATGAATGAATTGTGTGTGTAAATGCCTAAGCCTTGTAAGAGGAAAGAGGTCTTATTACTGAAAGTATACAAACGTAGTTAAATTGCTTAAGGCATACCTAGAGAGGGGGGGGGGGGGGGGGGGGGGGGGGGCGGGGGTGAATAAGTTTTTACGCCTTTTTCAATCCCTTGAACAAACTTTCGTTTGTCTCTCAAGGTTGCCTTACATACAACAAATACACTAAGAAAAGACAACATACATAGATAATATGAATAGGTAATCATATAAGCATGGTCTACATACATCACCAAGTTGTATGAGGTAAACAAACAAATAAGTAAAAAACAAAGAATACTTGTATTTCACTATATGTTCAATGAGTTACAAGAGTGATCGAATATCACTATACACAAATACAATATACAAAAGAATCATAGAAATAAAATTGATCAATAAAATGAGTTCACTAATCACACTATACAAAGTCTTGCTTCTCAATACATCATGAAGTGAATATTATGAAACAAGATAATAAAATGTACAAAATATAAGAGATAGAGATAGGAAGAATTAACACAAGAGATTTTTTAACGTGGTAAAACCTCCAAGGAGGAAACATCCACGGGTTGAACTACAACCATTGGGTACTATATTATTGGAAAGTAAACATAGAACATTCACAAAGTGACCAATCTTTAGCTCACCCAACCTAGTGAAGTCTAAGCCTACCCAACCCTATTGGAAAGTGTGAAATCCCTCAATGATGCGAAACCACCATATATTGGACACCACACAAAACCAACATCGATGGTAGATTAAAAATTCCTCAAGAGTGCATACACCTCCCGTGTACCCCGCTCTATCAGAGTCTATGTCTAACCATACACCTAGGCCTACCAATACAATAGCCAACTCCCTATCCGAGACACTCATGCCTCTAGGGAGCCTCCCATGCATGACTATCCGAGTCCTCCCGACTCTAGCCATGACTCCTTGCTTACCTATCCGAGTCATCCCGACTCTAGGCAAGTCTTCTTGCTTGGCTATCCGAGTCACCCTGACTCTAACCAAGACTTCATGCCTTTTACAAGGACTTCCAAGTGTGATCATGTGAATGCAAATGATGCAAACAATCAAATCAACATAGAACATGTGATCAATACATTCTATGGCACAAATAGACCTAAACATGTGATATCATAAGTAATCAAGTCTAGATGCAAAATACAAGAATAAAACCTAAAGCATGTGAAACATCAAACACATAAGCTCAAAGTCTCATTCACACATACAACACTTGAATCAAAATATATTCATGAAGAACAAGTTCAAGATGCTATCAATATACAATAAAATGCTAGATATATGAGATTTAAATCAATCAATATTCTAGCAAAAAATATAGAGCAAGGATTCAAGATATAAACCAATCAAATCCTAGATTGCTCTAAAACACAAACAAAATTCAATAATCCTAGATTTCATTAATCAAAGGATCAAATCAAATCTCAAGGTCATTTATCACAAAATTGATTCAATCAAGTTCCAAACAACCTAAGATGCCATTCTAATCACAATACAACTCACAAACATATGTAAAACCTAGAATCATAGAAACTAGTCAACATTAGTCTATAAATTGACTTTCAATTAGAATGATAATCAAGCTATCTTTCTCAATAGCTTTTACCAAACATAAACATAGATATAGAAGAATAAACCCCAAGCAAATTGAAGGTTAAAAAGAAAGAAATCCCAAAGATTAGTCCAATACCTTTGACTCAATAGCTGGTTCGGTTTTCAGTGTGCCACCACCAGAACACTTGATCAATCAGCTACCAAACCACTCAGAAATGATAGAGGACTCAATTACGAATGTTCTCCAATTCGAATCATTCAAATCCGACTCCATATGAGGGAGATATGATGTTTGGAAGATGAGAAAATGAAGAGGAGAGGACTGACGGGAAAATTCAATTTTTTTCTTCTTGAAAATCAAATGGAGAGAGAGGAGGGAAGATAAATGGAGGAGAGAGAGAAGTATTCCGGGCCAATCATGTGAGGCCATGTCACCTCTGGCTGTGTGGGGCGCGTGGGCCTCACGGGGGCAGAGAGTCCCCTTGACCGTGGGGCCCATGGCCTCCCTCACGGCCAGGCCAAGTGGCCTCACGGCCTGGGCTGACTTCTCGCGCGCTCCCTCGGTTCTTCAGCTCGTATCTTGGGCATCCGAACTCTGATTTTGAATCTGTTTTTGGATTATGAACCATGACTCTCTCACACACGATAAAGACTACACAACTTTGAAAAACAGTTGAGAAATCATCTCGGAAAACGTCGATAAAGTCAACTCAATGAATGAGAACGAAAAGTAGCGTAGCTACATCGTTTGGACTCGAAATTAAATGAATGAGTAACCGAAACGACTGGAACTCAATTAGGAATCATAATAGATCAAATTCAAGTCCAAATACAAAAATACGGAAACATACAATCACAAAGACACACACATATGCTAGTTTCCAGACATAGTCCTAGAAAATGCAATAAACAAAGTTTTACCAATATAGTATGAATGCATGAGCATATTTTGTCATGTGTGTGAAAGTGATACATAAGTGATGTTTAATCATGAAGGAACACACAAGAATGCCATGTGTGTGTGTGTGTGTGTGTGTGTGCGTAGCCTTGTAAGAGATATGAGGTCCTTTATTACCTTTGTTGAACAATGATGCACAAATCTCTTAAATGCCGGCTTCTTGAATGAATTGTGGTTGAGACATCCTTCGTCTTCTTAATTCTTCAATATACGAACCACTAAATATTACAAGAGAAACACGTTTTGATATGGAATTAATGCCAACACAAACTATAAACCTAACAATCTCCCCCTTTGGCAAATTCCATGTCAAAACCCCTAAACAAACACTAAAACAATTACAAAGAAAATTTGGTCACAATGAGTACAATGAGTTACACATATAGACACAAATTAACAATCAAAACAAGTCTTGAACTTCAACTTGGTCTTCTCTTGATATTACCTAAAATGAACTTGAAAGCACAAGAATATCCAAGAGAAAATAAATATGGTAATATCCAATCTTAGGCAAGAAAATAGTAACATATAAGTTCAAGTGGATCAAGTATGCTCCCCCTTAATACATACTATCCATCAAAATATTCTAAGCCAAGATTCAACAACAAAAATATATTATAAGCCATATAGTTCAAGCTAGATACCAAATATACAAACATATAAATGAGACTAAGTAAGCTAGATTTCTCCCATGTGTTTCTCATATTTCTCCCCCTTTTGACATGATATGAAGCCAAAGGGAAAGAGTAAGAAAATATACCTCATGAAGCTCTCTAGCCACTTGTGCCACCAAGGAAAGAAGTGCGGTGTGAGGATCTCACATATTGCCTTGTTGTAGTTGATTTTCCTTCCAACTCTTTGATCCTTTCATCTTGAACAACAAGCTTGGCACTAAAGTCTTCAATCTTCCTTTGTGACGCCTCAATCAACCTACGAGACTCTTCAACCTCATTCCTCAATTTTAAAGCCCAACCAGGAAGAGCAGGTGAGCTAGGGACATAGTTAGAATCAAGAGATTCACCAAAAAGCCTAAACACATCGCTAGACTTTCCCTTGTCCTTGTATGACATGGATGCCACACATTTCTCACTCAACTTCTCTAAGGGAGGAAGCATAACATCACCATCAAGATTCCTCACTCCTTTAGCTAAGCATAATTGAGTTATAAATCCCAGAAATGCCAATTTCTTATCCAAACGACTAATACAAGCCACAATCTCAATTTGCTCCACAAGCAATTCACCAAGATTTATAGGTTTGTTAGTCACCAAGGCATATACAATCTTGATTTTGTCTCTGTTAAGCTCCGAAGCATTAGTAGAGCCAACAAGATTGGAGCACACAAATAAATGCCAAAATGCACTAATTTTTGTTAACTCACCTTGCTTAATATAAGCACGTTTCCTCCACACAAAATTACTATCATCACATAGAGTCTTACCCATTAAATCAAGGTTTTCCAAGATGTCAACATCAAGGAATTCCTATTCAATATCATCGGGCAAGTCTGGAAACTCATTCACTTTCCTAGAACAAACTCTAAAGACGACTTTCCTTATGTTTAAAGTAGCACTTGTCACTGTAGAACTAGACTTGTAAGCATGATAAAACTCTCTAACAACGGTCTCATTAGAGATTCCTAACATGTTCACCCAAGAGCCCCAATTTCTACTCATAAGCACATCATGAACATAGGATCCAACACAAGAGTCCAAGTCAATACCTCTTTCTTGAATCAACTTTTTGCAACCGAAAATTCCCAACTCATCCACTTTGTTAGCGTTGGAAATTTTGGAAGAAATTGTAGGTCTAGACTTGTCAATGGGAGTTGAAGAAACATTACTACCAATCTTCTTTGCTTTCCCCATACTCTTGCAAAACAAAAACACTAAAAACGAAAGTGAGAGGAAACATAGAAACAAATTAGAAACCAATAAACATATACAAAGGCAAAACACTATATTCAACAAATCATCATGCATATAAGAATTTATCAAAGCATCTTCATGATTTATCAAAAATAAGAATAATGCCAACAAACAACAACCTTGAAGAACATGTGAACATGTGAACATGTCATAAAAGAGAACAAGAATTTAGCATATTATGCTCCCCCTTGACAAATGCCTCATCTAAAATCAAGATAGACAAATGTTCACAAAAATCACCACACAATCACATCACAAGCAATTTTATTAGATTTGCAAATAAGCTTCACATATCTAAGAGAGTTACATCAAGATTTTCAATCACTCTCATATGTCATCAAAAATTGCTAAAGTATCAAAAATACTAATTAAGCAAAAGTGAGTGTGTGAAGATTTTGCTTCAAGTATATGAAAAGAAGTAGTTTGATAATCAAGCATGCAAACAATTTCAACATCTATTCATCTTAGGCCTTTCCATAAAAGGTCAAACCGGTTATCATCCGAAATTTTGCTTATAAAGAGAATATATTTCAACATGTGAGCGTGTGTGTGCATGTGGCTCGTCAACCCATTTCTATTTGTCAACCCGAGCTCATTTGATTATTCAACTATACTCCAAAAGCCTTTTTTTTTAATTTTTTATTTAGGCTTGAATTAAAGATTATTTTTTTTTATGATTCAATTCAACACTTCTTTGATTTTTCTAACAAAAACATATACTCCTCATGGCGGCTTTCACTCATCACAATGGCGTAGCCCTTTCCTACATTGGGTGGCTTCACAACCAAGGTGTGTAGCCCTTTCTATGAGGGTGCTCGTTGAGTTCTATGTTGCCGAAGCAAATGGATACCAACCATTGGTCATTTTTAAATGTACTAGTCCTTAGGACTTCAAGGTGTATCCAAAGCAAACATCAATCAAGCTCAACATACTTAACAAAACATACAAGAGAAGCAAAGTGCATTTTTGAAACCAAATTTTAAGGCTTAAAAGCACATGATCTAGAAGCAAGTAAAGAGACTTACTTAAGATCTCTACTTCTCAAGAGAGTAGCTATCAAAGAATATGAAGCTCATATTATTCAAAAATTAGCCACTCAACAATCATACAAATAACAACACATTTCATGAAATAAGATCAATGTGAACACTTATCACCAAAAGATCTTAAACTAGCAAATGTCAAAGAGGACCATATAAACACTATACTAGTTCTCAATTATGACATGCTTCATGAATGTGATACAAACAATGAGTTGATAGATGAAAAATCAAGTAAGCAAGCAATATGATATAGAGATACCTTCGCAAGCTATTTTCACCAAATACAATGCCTTCACCCTTTTTATGAGTCCTCTTGGCTTGTAAGTCCTCATGACTACAAGTTATAGGTGTGTCGATTCTAAGAGACTAAAGACAATGTAATCCAATTTAAACAACAAAAAAAAAAAAATGACTTTCTCTAAAAGCCATAACAACAATGTTACCATATAGATTCCAAAAAAAACTTCTCAAAAGTTAATCAACAAATTTTGACTATCATAACAAACAATGTGAGATAGCTAAGTTCATGTCAAATTGAAAAGATACAAAGCAAACAAGCTAAACTTCTTAACAAGAACACTAGTCTTAAAGCTAACTCACATGTGTAACTTACACTAATGGTAAGAGCACTCACCCTTGACAAACTTTGTCTTGGGTGGACATACACAAACATCATCAAGATTCTTTTTGACCACAATGTTGAACCTAGAGTAAAGTTCTTCCACAACTTGATTCACAATAATATCATTAATACTCTTTTTCTCAACATTGTTAGCAACACATGCATTGTCAAATTTTGAAGGATATACATTCTTCACCTTCTGGACATTCTTAACATGCTTTGAGAGGTTATCATGCTTTCCATATTCAAAAGCTTTAGCATGCATAAAATGAGGTCCAATCTCTCTATTCCTAGATGCATTTTCTATGTTGCAATATTCAATGAATCTATAGCACTTGGGCTTGATATGGCCTAAGGTATTACAAAAATGACATATGGAAACAAAAGGAGAGATTTTACCTTCCGGAGTTGGAGAAGCACAAATGGGAGTTTCAAGGGGTACCTTATTCTTCAACTTGTTCTTGGTCTTGGAACGTCTCTTCTTAGGAGCTTTCTTATCAACAACGACCTTGCTTGTAGGAAGTGATGCTACTATGAGCTTCTCCTCAACTACCAAGTCGCTTGAGCCTCCTAGAGTCAAACTAGAGATGATCCTATCATTTTCAAGAACAAACCCTTCAACTTCTCTAAGCTTCTTGGCAAGAGCATTCTTTTCACCTAAGGGCCTCCGAGTTGTTGAGACAAACTCATCCACTTGTAGCTTGATCAAATCATCTTAAGCACTTTTAATGATTTGAATCAACCTCCTCATCCAACGAATCTTGACATACATCCTCTAGGATAGAGTGAGAGGTCATGAATGCAACAAAGTTGCTTACCAACTCTTCTTCACTAGAAGACTCATCACTTGAGCTCTCCTCATCACTAGAGACATCATCACTCCATGTGGATTTCTTCATTATGTTGCTTGAGAAAGTGATCAAATCTAAATTGATCATCCTTTGGAACACAAGAACATCTTCTTCTTTGCTTTTGTAACTAACACTCTTTCAAGCTTATCAACAAAGTAGTTAGTAGACAAATGCAATGAAAACAAGAAGAACCTTTTCCACAACAAATAAAGGAGGACAACCATGACACAAAAACCTAAGCAATTTACACGTATGTATAAACCGGATCTCGTCGAGTGCCGTCCAACAACCCGCTCTGATACCAATTGAAAGTATACAAACGTAGTTAAATTGCTTAAGGCATACCTAGAGGGGGGGGTGAATAGGTTTTTACGCCTTTTTCAATCCCTTGAACAAACTTTCGTTTATCCCTTAAGGTTGCCTTACATACAACAAATACATTAAGAAAAGACAACATACATAGACAATATGAATATGTAATCATATAAGCATGGTCTACATACATCACCAAGTTGTATGAGGTAAACAAACAAATAAGTATAACAACAAAGAATACTTGTATTTCACTATATGTTCAATGAGTTACAAGAGTGATCAAATATCACTATACACAAATAAAATATACAAAAGAATCATAGAAATAAAATTGATCAATAAAATGAGTTCACTAATCACACTATACAAAGTCTTGCTTCTCAATACATCATAAAGTGAATATTATGAAACAAGATAATAAAATGTACAAATAAAATATAAGAGATAGAGATAGGAAGAATTAACACAAGAGATTTTTTAACGTGGTAAAACCTCCAAGGAAGAAACATCCACAGGTTGAACTACAACCATTGGGTACTATATTATTGGAAAGTAAACATAGAACATTCACAAAGTGACCAATCTTTAGCTCACCCAACCTAGTGAAGTCTAAGCCTACCCAACCCTATTGGAAAGTGTGAAATCCCTCAATGATGCGAAACCACCATATATTGGACACCACATAAAACCAACATCGATGGTAGATTAGAAATTCCTCAAGAGTGCATATACCTCCTGTGTACCCCGCTCTATCGGAGTCTATGTCTAACCATACGCCTAGGCCTACCAATACAATAGCCAACTCCCTATCCGAGACACCCATGCCTCTAGGGAGCCTCCCATGCATGACTATCTGAGTCCTCCCGACTCTAGCCATGACTCCTTGCTTACCTATCCGAGTCATCCCGACTCTAGGCAAGTCTTCTTGCTTAGCTATCCGAGTCACCCTAACTCTAACCAAGACTTCATGCCTTTTACAAGGACTTCCAAGTGTGATCATGTGAATGCAAATGATGCAAACAATCAAATCAACATAGAACATGTGATCAATACATTCTATGGCACAAATAGACCTAAACATGTGATATCACAAGTAATCAAGTCTAGATGCAAAATACAAGAATAAAACCTAAAGCATGTGAAACATCAAACACATAAGCTCAAAGTCTCATTCACACATACAACACTTGAATCAAAATATATTCATGAAGAACAAGTTCAAGATGCTATCAATATACAATAAAATGCTAGATATATGAGATTTAAATCAATCAATATTCTAGCCAAAAATATAGAGCAAGGATTCAAGATATAAATCAATCAAATCTTAGATTGCTCTAAAACACAAACAAAATTCAATAATCCTAGATTTCATTAATCAAAGGATCAAATCAAATCTCAAGGTCATTTATCACAAAATTGATTCAATCAAGTTCCAAACAACCTAAGATGCCATTCTAATCATAATACAACTCACAAACATATGTAAAACCTATAATCGTAGAAACTAGTCAACATTAGTCTATAAATTGACTTTCAATTAGAATGATAATCAAGCTATCTTTCTCAATAGCTTTTACCAAACATAAACATAGATATAGAAGAAGAAACCCCAAGAAAATTGAAGTCTAAAAAGAAAGAAATCCCAAAGATTAGTCCAATACCTTTGACTCAACAGCTGGTTCGGTTTTCAGTGTGCAACCACTAGAAAACTTGATCAATCAGCTACCAAACCACTCAGAAATGATAGAGGACTCAATTATGAACGTTCTCCAATTCAAATCACTCAAATCCGACTCCGGATGAGGGAGATATGATGTTTGGAAGATGAGAAAATGAAGAGGAAAGGACTGACGGGAAAATTCAATTTTTTTCTTCTTGAAAATCAAATGGAGAGAGAGGAGGGAAGATAAATGGAGGAGAGAGAGAAGCATTCCAGGCCAATCAGGTGAGGCCACATCACCCCTGGCCGTGGGTGGCACGTGGGCCTCACGGGGGCAGAGAGCTCCCTTGGCCGTGGGGCCCACGGCCTCCCTCACGGCCTGGGCTGACTTCTCGCGCGCTCCCTCGGTTCTTCAGCCCGTATCTTGGGCATCCAAACTCTGATTTCGAATCCGTTTCTGGATTACGAACCATGACTCTCTCACACACGACAAAAACTACACAATTTTGAAAAACAGTTGAGAAATCATCTCGAAAAATGTCGATGAAGTCAACTCAACGAATGAGAACGAAAAGTAGCGTAGCTACATCGTTTGGACTCAAAATTAAATGAATGAGTAACCAAAATGACCGGAACTTAATAAGGAATCATAATAGATCATAATCAAGTCCATATACAAAAATATGGAATTATACAATCACAAAGACACACACATATGCTAGTTTCCGGACATAGTCCTAGAAAATGCAATAAACAAAGTTTTACCAATATAGTATGAATGCATGAGCATATTTTGTCATGTGTGTGAAAGTGACACATAAGTGATGTTTAATAATGAAGGAACACACAAGAATGCCATGTGTGTGTGTGTGCATAGCCTTGTAAGAGATATGAGGTCCTTTATTACCTTTGTTGAACAATGATGCACAAATCTCTTAAATGCCGGCTTCTTGAATGAATTGTGGTTGAGACATCCTTCGTCTTCTTAATTCTTCAATATACGAACCACTAAACATTACAAGAAAAACACGTTTTGATATGGAATTAATGCCAACACAAACTATAAACCTAACAATTACCTTTGTAGTCAATAATGCTTTCCTCGTATGAAGGCATCACTTTTCTTGAACCGTTGTCCATCTTCTTTAAAGCTTGATAAACCACACAATTAGGACAACTAAACAATACAAAACAAATAACATTTTGATATAGAATAATTCCAACTAGACTCAAAATCCTAACAATCTCCCCCTTTGGCAAATTCTATGTCAAAACACCTATACAAAATTCTAAACATTACAAACGAAGATTGGTCACAAAAACTCACCCTCACATTACAATGAGATATCATCCTAGACAAATCTTCAACAAGTCTTGAACTTCTTCGAATGAGCTTCTCTTGATATCACCTAAAAATGGGATTGAAAGCATAAGAATATACAAGAGACCATATGGCAAATATATACTCAACAAGAATATGACATTTAAGTTAAAATGAAATATAGCAATTTAGTACAAAGAGTACATGTATTCTCCCCCTCAATACATGCATATTTGATCGAACCAAAATTGGTATGATTTTAGCTCTCATTCCCGTATCTTTATGCTTGATTCTCGGGCATTTCCCCGTATTTAATGTCGTTAAATCGAGTGTTTCAGGTTTATTTAGGCCTCAAGGGCATTTGTGAAGAAAAATAGAGTTTGGTGCAAAAAGGAGCACAAGGTGGTGAAACAGGGCATTATCACCCTTTTGATGAAGTTATTGTCGCTATGGCGACAGGGAGTGTTAAATCTTGAAATCAATCAGGTATGACGTCGCCACGAGATGTCGCTCTGAGTACAAAGGGTGACATAGAGGAACCAACAGGCATCGCCACGAATGTCACTATGGTGATAGAGAGTTTATTCCCAAAGAAAGCAAGCAAATGTCATGTTGCCCTTTGGTGTCGCTATAGGACCAAAGGGCGACCTCTTTAAGAACAAATGACAACAACACTCAAAGTCCTCAGTGTCACTTTTTTCACCATAGCGAAAAAGATGAGAATGGTCGCGACATTTGAATCTCAGAATGCGTAACCGCCTGACGCCACGATGTTGCCATGGCGATAGCAAGGGCGACACCTTGCCACATTAGCTTTTCAAGCGGTTATCAGTACAAGTCCGACCACTATATATATTCTTCTCTTCCAACTTGAAGAAACATCCAAGCATATTGAGAGCACGAATTTACAGAGATTTAGATCAAGTTTTCTCTTCCATACTTCACTCTTTCAACTTCCTCCATTCTCTAAACTTGTACTACCTTTTCCATCCAAAAACTCAACACCAAATCTTGATTACTTCACCCAACCATTCATTTCTTCCCATTTTCTACATTTCAATACCTTTGTCACTCACCATTAGACACCCACCTATCTAGACACATCCTCTTCTACCACTCTTTGCACTAGGAGCATCCAAGGAGAGGAAGGAGCAAGCATTAAAGAAGAAGGTCCAAGGGTGATTTCCTTATCTATTACTTCCTTTCTATTAAAGAAGGAGGCCCAAGGCTTCCTTGGTTCCTCTTGCTCGGTCCCCATCTTGGTCAAGGTTTGGAGAGTGTTGTTGACATTGTCTATCTCCACAATCATTGCATTCTCCTTGACCTTCGAGATCTCTAAGGCATTGTCTCTCATTTTGAGCTCTTCTTGCAACTCTACTAATGCATTGTCCCTCTTCTCTACTTCCAATTGCACTTCATGCAATTTCCTAGCGAACTCTTCCTCTTGTTCTTCCATCAATTTGGATAGAGCTTGTGATTTTTGAATTTCCGAGTCCATCCCTCCTTCAAGTGAGTCAACCATATGAATCAAGTTCATATTTTTACTTGTCAATTCCATGTTCTCCTTGATCACATATGTTACATCTATCCTTTTTTCTTCCTTGTCCTTTTTTAGCTCATCTTCAAAATTCATGAAAGCCTCATATATGTCGTCTTCCGAGCTATTTGGAGTTGGTACCGATTCTTCTTCACGTGAACACAAAGGATAGGTTGGTTGAGAGAGTCTTGGAGGCTCTTCCTTCTCTTCTTCGACCTCTTGTAAAATCTCGCTCAACTGAAATTCGACCCTGTCTACGACTTCTTTTATGTTGAGCATTCTTTGTTCGGTCGATGAGAAGTTGTCATGATTGCTCCATTGATGGTCTTGTCCTTCTTGTTCATAGCTTCCTTGACTGTTGTACTCTTGATAAGGATACATGTGAGGTACTTCTTCTTCATATTTTGGCAATCTCTCTCCTTGTGGACCTAAGTCCATCATATGTTCATTCCACCCGTAAGGCGGATAAACTACAGCCGGATGCTGCCTATATTGTTCCAAGAGAGTCTTTACTTCTTTTGCTAAGTCGGCCAATTGCATGGCTAACATTGAGTTGCCCCTCTCCATGTCGATTTGGAATTCTGAAACAATCAAACAAACTAAACAAGAATCACGTCGAACAAGATTGAATATGAACAATTAAAAATAAAAGAAAAGAAAAGAAAAATAAAGATAACAAAAAATAACTTAAATAAAACAAAGACTAGACCTATAAAACGTATATTATCTCCCTGACAGTAGCGCCAAAAACTTGATTCACACGTAACGGTTCTAATAAACTATCCCCAATGGCGCCAATTAGACCTGGCACGGTTCCGGTTCGAACCGTCGGAACCGACCGGAACCGGAACCGGAAAAAACCAGAACCGGAACCGGATTTTCGGTTCCGGTTTAAGAACTGAAACCGGAACCTGAACCGGTTGGACCGGGACCGGTTCCGATTCCGGTTCGTTAGTTGGTTCGAATCGGCGGTTCGAACCGGATTGGAACCGGCGGTTCCATGAATAAAAAATAATTTTTTTTTTTTTTTTTTTTTTTTGGGTTGGGTGCCGTTGGCCCAACGGTCGGCTGACGTCAGCCGACCGTTTGGCCCAACGGTCTGCTGACGTCAGCAGGCCGTTGGGTCCAACGGCTACCCTCTCTTTTCAAATTTTTTTTTTTTTTTTTTTTTTTTTTTTTTTTTCTATAAATACCCCCCCCTCCCTTTCATTTTTCCTCACACCAATTTCTTCTCAATTCTCTCTAATTTCTCTCCAACACTCTCAACTCTCAAGTCTCAAGTGATAAGTCTCTCAAATCTCCAATTTATTTTATTGTCAATTTATTTTATTTTCAATTAATTTTATATCCAATTTATTTTATTTGCAATTTATTTTATTTTCAATTAATTTGATATCCAATTTATTTTATTTGCAATTTATTTTATTTCCAAATTCCAATATATTTTATTTTCAATTAATTTTATATCCAATTTATTTTATTTGCAATTTATTTTATTTCCAAATTCCAATATATTTTATTTGCAATTAATTTTATATCCAATTTATTTTATTTGCAATTTATTTTATTTCCAAATTCCAATATATTTTATTTTCAATTAATTTTATATCCAATTTATTTTATTTGTAATTTATTTTATTTTCAATTTATTTTATTTTCAATTTATTTTATTTCCAATTTATTTTATTTGCAATTTATCTTATTTCCAATTTATTTAATTTCCAATTAGTCAACTATTCTTCTAAGTTCTAAGTTTCCAATTGTCTCCCAAATTTATTTTTAAATGGCAAGTGGAAGTGGAAGTGGAAGTGGAAGGGGTCACGGCCGTGAAGGTCCTAGGCGTTCGATTTCGATGCACGGTAAGGGTCCTATGGTCGATAATCTCGGTCATAACGACTCCACCTATCACGACTATCTGCAACGTCGGGCCTATGCTGAAGACCTAGGCCTAAACTGTCCTACTCCCCCTCTAATAATTTCTGAATCCGATCCCAATGACAACACCCCCAATTTGACAAGCCAGTCAGAAAATATGCCTGATATTGATACACCTCCGGATTTTGGTTTTGATACACCGGAAGTGGATCTAGAAAGGGAGGAAGATCTGATACAGAAGCAGAGCAAATCTGATCTCTTCGTCAAACATATGAAGAAAATTAGGAGTGAAGATGGAAGCATTACAGTAGCTTGCAATTACTGCAACAAAGTATATAAATGGAGCAGATCCGGAGGATATGGCACTTATTGGAAGCATATTGAAGCCAAACATCCAGAAGCAGTGATCAGAATGAGGTCACAAACACAAATTCCCAGGTACGCTACTCCTAACCAACAATTATTTCGTTATAATGATGAACAAAATAGAGAAGAATTAGCTAGGATGGTAGCAGTAGAACATTTATCATTCAGTTTTGGTGAGAGGGTTGGCTTTATTAACTATTGTCGACGAGCATTAAACCCTGCTGCATGCCGTGTCCCTAGAGCCACGCTCACACAAACACTTGAAAAGATTTATGTGAGAGACAAAAAAAAGTTAGAAAAATATTTTGAAAAATATAATGGTCGTGTTACAGTATGTGCCGACATATGGACTGACCATTGGCAAACGCATTCATACTTGGGTGTCACTTGCCATTTTATGGATAATGCATGGACAATCCAAAAAGAATTCTTGCTTTTAGAGTTTTTGATGATTCACACAATGCTCAAATATTTTTAGACAGCTTAGAATTATTTTTTCAGAGTATAATATTGAATACAAAATTTTTGCAATTGGTTTTGATAATGCTTCTGCCAATACCGCTGCTATTCCACTTTTAATTGATTTATGCAAACCCTTTCTTGGTGGTACATTTTTTCATCAAAGATGTGCATGCCATGTTTTAAATATATGTGTTCAAAAAGGATTAGAAACTCTTCAATGTTTTATTGAACCTATTAAAAAAGCCCTAATGTTTTTATGGAGAAATCCTTCTACAATGAAAGCATGGGCAAGATATTGTAAACAAAATGGTAGACGTGCCATTAAATTTGCTCGTGATGTTCCAACACGTTGGAATTCTACTTATAAATTGCTTGCTCAAAGTTATGAGTATAGGGATTTATTAGTTACTTTTATTCAATTTCATGTTCCTAACATTCAACTTTTTGAAACTCATTGGGATGTTTGTTACAATGTTTTCAATTTGTTAAAAGTTTTTTATAATGCTACACAAAATTTTTCTAAAATTTATAAACCTACAACACATTTATTTGTTATTGAGAGTATAAATATTGCTGGTGCATTTTTGTATTGTGAATCTGACCCAGCAATAAAGGAAGCCGTTAGTGCTATGAAGCAAAAATGGTTAAATTATTATACGGATTTTCCAAATATTTATTTGATTGGTATGGTTTTTGATCCACGACACAAATTACAATCTTTGTCTTATTATCTAGAGGGTTATTATGGCAAAGATGGTTTAAATATTGAATATGATGTTGAAGCATGTTGTGATAGAGTTAAGAAATTATTGTATGATTTATATGATGAATATGTTACAATTTATGGATCCGGTACTCCGATCGTAGATGTTACACGAACCAAAACTGCATCTCAGCCTCCATCATCTTCCTCTGGATTTATGAATTTAGGGTATAGTATGTTCTCCAAAAAAACAAAAAACCAAGATGTTCTTCATCAAGCTCCGATTCGCATGCCGAGCTTGAATCTTATCTAGCTTCTTCTTGTGACTTTCCTGAAGAATTTGAACTCTTAAAATATTGGAGTGATGCTACAAGTACTATCCAATTTTGGCTATGATAGCCAAAAATATTTTTTCAACACCGGTTTCTACTGTGGCGGTGGAACAAGAGTTCAGCGCCGGGGGGAATATTTTGGATGAAAAACGTTCGTGCTTGACTCCAAAAGCACTACAGATACAGGTTTGTGTTGACGATTGGACAAAAGCAGAATATAGACAACAAGAGCTCCAACAAGAGCCAACATATGATTTCTTTAAAGAAGACGAACCCGAAGCGGGCGAAGGCTCTGGAGCAAGCTGAGCAGCGGAACCATAAATCTGTAAATCTGTAATAAAAGGTATGAGAACTACGTGGCCTTTGATTCCTCTAAACCCCCCTAAGAGGATACGTAGGCAACTTAATTGTGGTAAAAATTAAGTGCAAGGCTAATAACTTTACTTTTTTTTTTAGTTTTATTTTATTTTAATTTAATTTTGTAATCTGTCATTTATTTATTTTATGTTATTTTTGAAATTTGGGTGACTCAATTTCCAAATACCCAATGAAATGTAAATTGTAACTTTGTTTACTTTTATTTTAATTTAATTTTGTAATTTGTCATTTGTTTATTTTATTTTATTTTCGGTTGGATACTCGGATAGTCGGATGACGATGATCTAACTTCCAACATCCAATGAACTTATGAACTCAATGAATTTTATTTTGTAATTTGTCATTTATATATTTTATTTTATTCAATTACAATCTACAACTTATAAGTTACAAGTTAGAACTTAGAAAGATTTTTTTTTTGTTTAAATTAAAAAAAAAAAAAATCCGGTTCAAAACCGCCGGTTCCTGTGGAACCGGTTAGAACCGGAACCGAACCGGAACCGTGTCACCTTTAGCGCCAATAACTTGATCGGCGCATGCGGGACACAACAGTTCTATAACTGCGGTAAATGATGGTACGTGCGTGCAAGTGTATTTTTACCCTTTTCGCAAGTATACGAATCGTTCGCCACGTATAGTGGTTACGAGTAAGGGTATCGTTCTCACGAAGGAGGTTGTACACGTAAAGTCGGTTCTACGTCTTATGTTATAATTAAGCTAATTACAATATTTACAATAATTACAAATGCATGGAAATGTAAATGAGATGGTGGCAAGTAAGCTACAACTAATCTAATGCACTATGATTACACTAAAATGGCAAGTAAAGTAAATGGAGATTAAATTATACTAATGCGGAAAACTAAAAGCGATGTGAATCCTATGATCATGAATACGCAATCTCTATACTACAATGGCAATTATAATTAACCTAAGTAAGCAAGTAAATTAACACTAAAGCAATACAATTAAGTTACACTAATTTAACTACAACTAACTAAAGTATCATTAACTAACCTCACTAACTAATTCTTGCAAAGATTAAGCTAGACTAAGGTTTCTAAGCTATTCTATGATATTTAGGTGTTTTATTGGACATTAGGGATTGTGTTTAAGGTTAGGAAAGGTGAATATATATAGAGGGAAGTGTTTGGGCATGGTTTGGACGAAACATCTCTCAAGTCGGTTGTCCCGACGGGTTCAGAACCCCTGTCTCACGGGTTTGTTCCTGCTGCATGAAGTCGCGGAGATTTTACGAAAGTTGGCCGTGAGTTTTGACCTTCTGGACTGCGGGAATGTTTCAGCGGCATGAAACAACGGAATCTTGGCGAGCTTGGACGTCTTTGGGCATGCAAGAACCCGTTGGAATCAAGCTTGAAGGCTTGAACGTCCATGGAAGTTGGTGGACTTGGAGGTGAGGAAAATCACATGCATGAGAGGCTCAAAGTGGGTCCATTGTGACCAGAACGAGGAGGGGAGTCGATCTGAGTAGAGAACGTCGAAAAAATAGTCAAAAAACGGTAGGAGAAGATGCCAGGTCAACGTCGGGTCAACGGGTTTGGGTCGGGTCACGCTGGTTGTGGTGTGGTGACCCGACTGAAGGTTGATGACGATCTGACGTCCGTGTGATGCAAGTAGGCCTAAAAACGATGTTATCTGACGCGTGACGTGGCAAGCGTGCTATGCATTGGCTGGCAATTTACAATATGCACCCCTCTACGCTTCACTATTCACATAATCTTTAACAATAATCTAAATATTGCACTTTTGCCCCTGAACTTCCCTAATTACCTGAAAGACTTATTTAATCCATTAAATACCCGGTTTTACCCAAGAAACAAGCACAAAAAGATAGGAAAAGGGAGCGCTAAATGTGAACATTTGGAGCGCAATCAGTTATCCGAAAAACTTTCCTAACCAAGACTTCTTGCTCTTTCCACAAAGCTTCACTCACTTTGTAAGAGACTTCAACCTTTACAAGGCAATGATCTAAGTGATGCAAATGATGCAAACACAATCAAATAACGCTAGATGATCAATCAAGCTAAATGTACATGCTTAGTGATAAACTAGAATTATGCTTTCAACACACAATCACAAATCTATCTAGAAATCAAAACATGTGAATCAATAAGAACAAGATATGAATATTCAATATATCACACAAAAATCTTAGTTCTAGATGATGAAATTAAACCTAGAAAATATCATTAGGCATAACATATATGCTATTTCTAGAATCAATTTCAAGATAGGTCAAGTTTAGCAATATATGTTCAATTGAAATCAATTGGCTAAAACTCAAACAAACAATCAATCATAAAACCCTAGCATATGTACTAGCATTCTTCTCAACACATTTCATCAATCAAATAGAAAGAATAAAAGAGATGATCAAAAGAAATTGAAAGAAGAACAAGTAACACATACAAAGTTGAACCACGTACTGAAATCAGGTCGTTGGGAAAAATGACAAATTCAACTGGCTCTAAAAATGGTTGGGGTCTGTAGCTCTCGTCGATACCAACATTTTTGGCTTTTGGGTCACTCGATTTCGAGTTCGTATGAAAAAGTTATGATCGAAATAAGAAAACGAAAATTATGAAGAAATTTCAGCACATCTCTTTTTGAAAATGTTCTTCAAGTTTTTTGTTTGGAGGAAAGAAGGAGAACTTTTAAAAGATTCAAGGAGGGAACAAAAATGACCCAATCGGAGGCTGCCAACTCACAAACCCTATGTGGGGCATGTGTGGCACACGGGACCAGAGGGGTGCTCTGGCTGTGTGGCACACGGCCTCCACACGTGGTGGCCAAGGCATGGCCTTTGGCCATGCTAGTCCCTCTCACATTCTTTAGCCGTATTCCGGCCTTCGAACTCCGATTTTGAATCTGTTTTTGGATTACGAATCATGACTCCCTCACACACAACAAAAACTACAAAACTTTGACAAATGGTAGAGAATTCATCTTGGAAAATGACGACGAAGACAACTCAATGAATGAGAATGCAAAGTAGCGTAGCTACATCGTTTGGACTCGAAACCTGATGAATGAATAACTGAAATGACCGAAACTCAATAAAGAATCAAATAAGAACATGTTTAAGTCCAAAATGCAAGAAACACAAACATATAAACACAATGTCACACAAGTATGCCATATCTACATGATAGTTATAAAACATATAATTCTACAATGTTTGTCTATAAGAGACTGTAAGGATTCCCTTTTATTGATTGGCTTATTTCGTGGTCAAACCACAAGTTGGGGTTTGGTTGTAAGGGTAGTCTAGGTGATTAGTTGAAGATCAAGACCCTTTCCAAGACCTCAAAAGGACAAGCACCAAAGGTATATATCTAGTGCTTACATTGTCTTGAAGAGATATAGTTGCACACACACACAACATGCATAACTTTTATTCTTGAATGTTGTGTTTATATTTTGTGTGCATTGTGCTTTATTGATTTATTTAATATCTCTTCTTGCATTTAATTGATTGCATCTTGTTCTATGAAATGCCATGACATGATAGGCATTATGATGCATTCAATACCCACACTTGCACTTCATGATTAGTCTTAAGTGTGGTGTAATTCGTTTCCATTTGTGTGATCGGAAACGTCCGCGCTTGCACGATGGTGTGCTTGTCTTAGCGCGATGGTTGACCACTTGAGAAGATCTCATTCTTCTCTTGGATAAGTGGTTGCTTTAGTTTGGTTGGGTTGATTGGAGTAAGGTGTCTAGTTTCAAAAGATTGGATTTCAATGTTTTAAGTGTTTTCAAAACTGACCTTTGCATGGTCGTGTGACCATAGCTTTTTACACAAAGCTTCAAAATGAGTTTTGAAAATTTCTGTACAAACTAGACACCCATACCTTTCTAACGGTATATTATTCGTAATATTTCATGACCGTTTGGATTGGTTTTGAAATTTCCAAAGTGACCACTAAAACAGGGCATCACAGCTGTTATCCGAATCTGACCTTTGGTCACTCAAATGACCATAACTTTTTTCTACAGTTATCCAAATCATGTTTTGTTAATTGGAGTATAAAGTAGACTTCCATACCTTTCCAATGGTATATTATATGAAAGGTTTCGATGTCGTTTGGTCATGTTTTGAGTCGCTTGAAAATCAAGCTTTGTGCTGTGACGCCCGCCGCGGTTTCAGTGCCGCGGTTTTTTCAACCGCGGCAGTCGAGCCACAGAGCAACCGCGATCGTGTGATTCAGGGGCAAAATTGTCTTTTCACTTGCCCTATTCTTGATGTCTATAAATATCACACTTTCTCATTATCTGAACAACTTCTTGACTCTTAAGAACCCTAAACTTCAAAGTTAGATTTTGAGAGAAAATCAAATCAAGAATTCACCTTTAACCACTCAAATCAAACCCTTTTTGCATCAAATTTCATATTGCATCTCCTATGTCTATATAGAGTGCATCCATGTATGGGTTTACATCATCACAGCTTGCTTGGTAAGATTTTGATTAATTTCATCTTATTTTAGTATTTTAAATACCAAGCCATCTCTTTTAAATTACTTGTATGTTTTAGATCATATGCTAAATACAAGAAAAGAGATTATTTGTGATGTATTGATTGAGTGTTGTTTGTGATAGCTTTGTATCTAGGATTGGTTATCCTTTACTTAGCTAAAGTTATATGCCATGTCATATAGCTACATGTGATATCTAGGATTGATTATATTGTCATCTTATAATCCTAGGTAAGCATTTAGAGTACCCTAGCTCTTATTGCAATATTTGGATATCATTGCATATTCACATAGGGTTGTTTGATCTCTTAGGAGATTGTAAGTCTTGTGTGATAGACCGGGATTAGGTCGGACACCGGGATTAGGTGGTCACATGAGCAAATTGGACTAGGTCCACTTTTACAGGCCTGCGGGTAGTGGTAGCGGGATATTGGCCGGGATTAGGCCGTCAAACCTGGATTAGGTTGTATACGTTATCACAATTAGTGGATTCGAGGTTCGAGTGTGGCGCACTTACCAGCCCGTGGTTTTTCCCGTGAGGGTTTCCACGTAAAAATCAAGTGTCGTTTATATTTCCGCACCATATTACACTTGATTATTATATTGTCTAGTTTGGGGCATTTTCGTAAATTTGACTAAAAACGAAAATTGGGTAAAAAGCGTAAAATCTATTCACCCCCCCTCTAGATAGTTTTATACACACCGTGCTATAATTAGTTTCAATTGGTATCAGAGCAGGTTCCTAGATATACTTAGGTGATCCTTTGCTCATTGTTGGTGTGTTTTTGCATTTTGTATGTTTGTTTGATTTCTTCATACATTTTGCATTCTTCTCTTTTGCATTCATTCAACGCAAACACTATGAGTGAATTTGAGAGAGAAGAAAATGACTCCGATGAGGAGATGTCCCTCTAAGGTGAGAGAGGAGACGAAGATGAAAGGGTGTTGCTCACATAACCAAAGAGCTTCAAGCCCAAGCCTTCCTCAATCTTGGTCTAACCAACCAAGAAGGCTAACTTCCCTCAACCTACGATCCTAAAAGGGAAGTGCTCAATCATGCAAGCTTAACCGAGCAAGCAACATTGTCTTGGTCATCAACAAAGGAGGAGAGATCCTATCCAACTACCAAGACAACCACAACGACAAGGGAAAGCACATTTGCATACTCAAGGGAATGGTATAATTCCTAATCTTATCCCCTCTTGTCATTGTGTGGTATTGATGGTCATGTTAGACCAAGTTGCTTGCATTACATTTAAAATATATAGATTTTAATGCATGATTGAAAAGAAAAAGGCTAGAGCTAAGATGCTTCATAAAAAGGAAGAAAATCATGTGCATGATCCTTTTTCATCTTGTACTCTAGAACCTTTGTCCACTAGGATTGACTTAGTGTCACCTAAGTGGAATAATAAGAATGAACCCGCTTGCTACGAGACTAACAAGTCTCAAATAGGTTCAACTAAGTCCAAAGGACTTAGTAGGTCCATAGGACCTCATACCCTTCTTTGAAGAGGTATGGAAAATTGACCCCATATGGGGAACTTAAGCAAAGAGAGCTATTTTGCATTCTTGTCACTTGCAAAAATTTGAAATATCTTATGCTTCTCTTTTTGTTGCTTGAGTTAGCTTGGTTACACTATGTATATATATTTTCTATTCAATAAGTGTGATCAATGCTTGTATTGCAATCCATGTCATATTTATGTTCAAACATGCATTTTTGGACTAGGAGATATATACATAGGATAAAATTTGAATGACCTATAATGATCTCCATGACATGATGATTGTTAAATGACATGCTAAATGCTAATCTTAAAAAGCATGTTTTGATGATTGCATTTCTTAACTGCAAAAAATGTATGAAAAAGCTTATGAGACTCAAATGAAAAAGGATCTTTTATCCATTCAAGGATTTTACATTCCAAATGTCTCTCTTTCTTTATTGGTTGAACATGTCTACTATCATACGGATATCTTATCCGGAAAAATCAAGTAGGGTGCAAAGTCGCTCATGACATGTTTGGCTTATAAAGTTGGATATAGTTGTTCCTAAATTAAAATCAATGAAAACCTATATCCTTACTTCTCTCATGACATTGGTGAAATTGGTTTGAATTCATATTAAAAACCTTTGTCATTTGCTTTGCCAAATACCATGGTATTTTGGACTTAAATGCTACATGTCTTGTATGCAAAGCAATTATTTGATTCACACATTTTCTTTAAATAAATCTCCTTGTTTCTCTCCAATAAATTGAGATTGCATAAAGTGACTTATATTGATTATGCAAATTCTAGAATGCTACTATCTCTCTTTGCCTTGAGTGACCTGGTTGGGGACTACTCCTTTGTCTATATCATGACAAAAAGGGGGAGTAGGTTATGGTAAGGGGAGTTGCAAATTGTAGTAGCAATTGTGCATGTTGGGGAGAATACTTATTGAGGGGGAGTAACCCTTTGAGGGGGAGCATTTGCACATACATACATTGCATGATGTTGTACTTAAATTCTTAAATGCAAATGCTTGTTTTATCTCACTTGATTCATCTCACCTTTTCTTGTATTGGAAAGTATAGAAACTGTGCTTTCAGGGATTGATTGTTCTACTTGGGATTGAAGACTTCAAGACTATTTATCTTATCTCTTTGTAATGTAGAAAATCATAGTTGACCCGTAGTTTCTATTATGTTGTGAGGAATCATTGTGAGTGGCGGTTTTGTCACGAAATAGCCAAAGGGGGAGATTGTAAGGATTCCCTTTTATTGATTGGCTTATTTCGTGGTCAAACCACAAGTTGGGGTTTGGTTGTAAGGGTAGTCTAGGTGATTAGTTGAAGATCAAGACCCTTTCCAAGACCTCAAAAGGACAAGCACCAAAGGTATATATCTAGTGCTTACATTGTCTTGAAGAGATATAGTTGCACACACACACAACATGCATAACTTTTATTCTTGAATGTTGTGTTTATATTTTGTGTGCATTGTGCTTTATTGATTTATTTAATATCTCTTCTTGCATTTAATTGATTGCATCTTGTTCTATGAAATGCCATGACATGATAGGCATTATGATGCATTCAATACCCACACTTGCACTTCATGATTAGTCTTAAGTGTGGTGTAATTCGTTTCCATTTGTGTGATCGGAAACGTCCGCGCTTGCACGATGGTGTGCTTGTCTTAGCGCGATGGTTGACCACTTGAGAAGATCTCATTCTTCTCTTGGATAAGTGGTTGCTTTAGTTTGGTTGGGTTGATTGGAGTAAGGTGTCTAGTTTCAAAAGATTGGATTTCAATGTTTTAAGTGTTTTCAAAACTGACCTTTGCATGGTCGTGTGACCATAGCTTTTTACACAAAGCTTCAAAATGAGTTTTGAAAATTTCTGTACAAACTAGACACCCATACCTTTCCAACGGTATATTATTCGTAATATTTCATGACTGTTTGGATTGGTTTTGAAATTTCCAAAGTGACCACTAAAACAGGGCATCACAGCTGTTATCCGAATCTGACCTTTGGTCACTCAAATGACCATAACTTTTTCTACAGTTATCCAAATCATGTTTTGTTAATTGGAGTAGAAATTAGACTTCCATACCTTTCCAACGGTATATTATATGAAAGGTTTCGATGTCGTTTGGTCATGTTTTGAGTCGCTTGAAAATCAAGCTTTGTGCTGTGACGCCCGCCGCGGTTTCAGTGCCGCGGTTTTTGCAACCGCGGCAGTCGAGCCACAGAGCAACCGCGATAGTGTGATTCAGGGGCAAAATTGTCTTTTCACTTGCCCTATTCTTGATGTCTATAAATATCACACTTTCTCATTATCTGAACAACTTCTTGACTCTTAAGAACCCTAAACTTCAAAGTTAGATTTTGAGAGAAAATCAAATCAAGAATTCACCTTTAACCACTCAAATCAAACCCTTTTTGCATCAAATTTCATATTGCATCTCCTATGTCTATATAGAGTGCATCCATGTATGGGTTTACATCATCACAGCTTGCTTGGTAAGATTTTGATTAATTTCATCTTATTTTAGTATTTTAAATACCAAGCCATCTCTTTTAAATTACTTGTATGTTTTAGATCATATGCTAAATACAAGAAAAGAGATTATTTGTGATGTATTGATTGAGTGTTGTTTGTGATAGCTTTGTATCTAGGATTGGTTATCCTTTACTTAGCTAAAGTTATATGCCATGTCATATAGCTACATGTGATATCTAGGATTGATTATATTGTCATCTTATAATCCTAGGTAAGCATTTAGAGTACCCTAGCTCTTATTGCAATATTTGGATATCATTGCATATTCACATAGGGTTGTTTGATCTCTTAGGAGATTGTAAGTCTTGTGTGATAGACCGGGATTAGGTCGGACACCGGGATTAGGTGGTCACATGAGCAAATTGGACTAGGTCCACTTTTACAGGCCTGCGGGTAGTGGTAGCGGGATATTGGCCGGGATTAGGCCGTCAAACCTGGATTAGGTTGTATACGTTATCACAATTAGTGGATTCGAGGTTCGAGTGTGGCGCACTTACCAGCCCGTGGTTTTTCCCGTGAGGGTTTCCACGTAAAAATCAAGTGTCGTTTATATTTCCGCACTATATTACACTTGATTATTATATTGTCTAGTTTGGGGCATTTTCGTAAATTTGACTAAAAACGAAAATTGGGTAAAAAGCGTAAAATCTATTCACCCCCCCTCTAGATAGTTTTATACACACCGTGCTATAATTAGTTTCAGAGACCAATGCATGTGCATACTTAAAAGTGTGAAAATGTGTTATACCAAATGTTTGCACAACAATGCAGGGACACACATATATTAATTATGTGTGTGTGTGCACTAACGCCTTACAAGAGGATAGAAGTCTATGTATACCTTTGATGCTTTCACCTCTTGAAGACAATATTTGCACTAGACGTTGCTCTTCAACTTTGAAGCTTCTTTTCATCCAAGAAAATCCTAAGCAACAACTATTACAAATATAGAGCGTTTTGCAATGGAATCAAGCCAATACAAATCATGAACCTTACAGTTGAGTCTTCTATTTGTCCTATCATTTTTGTATGTTTATTTTAGTTGCAAATTTGGTGGTTTATGAAACCATACAACTATCCATTTACAATGATTTATTTTATTGCACTTTAGAATAGTCAATCAATCTAACGTATCACTCCACCTCTCTGTGGAACGAATCTTTACTTACCACTTGCTAATAATTTACATCTTAAAGGATTTTTAAGTGGCTAAAACATGGTTTTCAAAAGATCAAATTAAAGCATTATTTTGCTGTGCAAAACGACCGCATCAATACTCACAAAATATCCCAAACAATTTCAAATAACCTAATCAAGTTGTTACATGCCATAAGAAGTTCAAAAACACAAAAATACCAAAAAAAGATAGATGTAGGCATTTCATATTTCTTCCCCTTTTTGACATAATATGAAGCCAAGAAGAAATAAGAAATAATACCTTGAGATCACAAATGCTTTGTTAGCCACAAGTGCCACCAAAAGAACGTTGAACGCTTCGAAGATCTCACATAAAATTTGGAGTTGGAACCCTTACTTGAAAAGTTGTCTTCCTCCAAGCAATTGACTCTTACCTTTAACCCCATTATCTCCTTCCTTCAATTGAATGGCCCAATCTAGAAGATAAGACGAGCTTGACACTTTGATTGACTCTTGAATCTCTTCAAAAAGTCTCAAAGTATCATTACCACCTTTCTCCTTGTATGACATGTATGCCAGACGTTTTTCACAAAAACTTTCCAATGGTGGGAGAATGATCGTGTTCCAAATGTTCACATTTAGCGCTCCCTTTTCTTATCTTTTTGTGTTTGTTTCTTGTATGACATGTATGCCAGACGTTTTTTTTTTTTTTTTTTTTTTTTGGGGTGGGGGGGGGGGGGGGACCTCGCGTCATGCTGACGTCAGTTCATCAACCTTCAGCCGGGTCGACCCGCCAACTAGACGACCCGACCCGCACCGCCCCGATACGTGACTGTTAGGTTTATAGTTTGTGTTGGCATGTATTCCATATCAAAACGTGTTTCTTTTGTAATGTTTAGTGGTCCATATGTTGAAGATTTAAGAAGATGAAGAAAGTCTTGGCCATAATTCATGCAAGATGCCGGCTTCAAAGAGATATGTGCTTCATTGATCATCAAAGGTAATATAAGACCTTATATCTCTTACAAGGCTAGGCACACATGCACACATGACATCCTTGTGTGTTCCTTCATGGTTAAACATCATTTATATATCACTTTCATACAGTTGATAATATATGCTCATGCATTTATACTATCTTGACAAACTTTGCTTATTGCATATTCTAGGACTATGTTTAGGAAATAGCATATGTGTGTGTCTTTGTATTTGTATGTTTCCATATTTTTGTATTTGGACTTGAATATGCTCTATTATGATTTCTTATTGAGTTCCAGTCATTTTGGTTACTCATTCATTTAGTTTCGAGTCCAAATGATGTAGCTACGCTACTTTTCGTTCTCATTCGTTGAGTTGACTTCATCGTCATTTTTCGAGATGATTTCTCAACCATTTTTCAAAGTTGTGTAGTCTTCGTTGTGCATGAGGGAGTCATGGTTTGTAATCCGAAAATGGATTTGAAATCGAAGTTTGGATGCCCAAGATACTGCTGAAGAACGTGAGGGAGCGCACGAGAGGAGAGCGTGGCCAAAGGCCACATGGCCCAAGCCGTGTGGGAGCCGTGGGACCCACGGCCAGAGGACCCCTCTGGTCCCGTGTGGCCCATGCGCCCCCCACGGGGTGGGTGATGTGGCCACCTCTGATTGGCCTGAAAAATCTCTCTCTCTCCTCCTTTTAAATTCCCTCCATTCCCTCCATTTCATTTTCAAGAAGAAAAATTGCAAAATCCCGTCAGAATGTTTCTCTCCAATTTTCTCACCTTCCAAACACCATAACTTCTTCATACGGAGTCGGAATTGAGTGATTCAAATTGGAGATCGTTTGTAATCGAGTCCTCTACCTTTTCCAAGTGGTTTTGCAGCTGTTTGATCGATTTTTCTAGTGGTTCTACATAGAAAACCGAACCAGCTCGTGAATCCAAGATATTGGTCTTATCTTTGGGATTTCTTCTTTTATAACCTTCAATTTGCTTGGGGTTTCTTCTTCTATATATACTTGTATGTTTGGTGAATGCTATTGAGAAAGATAGCTTCACAATCAATCCTAATCAAAAGTCTATTTAGAGACATTTGTGAACTAGTTTCCATGATTCTAGGTTTTTCACATGATTGTGAGTTGTATTGTGATTAGATTAATATCTTAGGTTTTTTGTGACTTGATTGAATCAATTTTGTGATAAATGACCTTGAAATTTGTTTTGATCCTTTGATTGATGAAATCTAGGATTATTGTATTTGTATGTGTTTTAGAGCTATCTAGGATTTAATTGATTTATATCTTAAATCCTTGCTCTATATTTTTGGCTAGAATATTGATTGATTTGATCTCATGTCTCTAGCATTTTATTGTATGTTTATAGGATCTTGAACTTGTACTTCATGAATATATTTTGTTCAAGTGTTGTATGTGTGAATGAGACTTTGAGCTTATGTGTTTGGTGTTTACACATGCTTTAGGTTTTATTCTTGTATTTTGCATCTAGACTTTTATTACTTGTGATATCACATGTTTAGGTCTATTTGTACCATGGAATGTATTGATCACATGTTCTATGTTGAATTGGTTGTTTGCTTCATTTGCATTCACATGATCACACTAGGAAGTCCTTGCAAAAGGCATTAAGTCTTGGTTAGAATCAGGATGACTCGGATAGCCAAGCAAGAAGTCTTGTCTAGAGTCGGGAGGACTCAGATAGACAAGCAAGAAGTCATGGCTAGAGTCGGGAGGACTCGGATAGTCATGCATGGGAGGCTCCCTAGAGGCATGAGTGCCTTGGATAGGGAGTTGGCTATTATATTGGTAGGCCTAGGCGTATGGTTAGACATAGACTCCAAAAGAGCGGGGTACACAGGAGGTGTATGTGTTAGGATTATGCTCAATAGCAAGAGTGTAATGTTGTAATTAACAATTTTTTTCATATTAATAAAGTGATTTCTGGTTTAACAAATCGTATAGCATTTATAGTTTAATATTATAATTGTCAAAGTAAATAATCATAAGGTCTAAAGACTATGGGAAAAGAAGAATTGTTCGTACATCTGGATATGTATGTGGTAGACACAATTCTTTAGTTAGTCTTGAATAATGTTCACAACTTAAGTTAAAGGTTGGGCACCTTTATCTTGTTAAAGTTGTAGAATTCTTTTGCTAGCATTTGAGTGGGATCAAATGAGATATGATGAGTCTAAAATCATCGGAGTGTCTTCGAGCAAAAAGATCTAGTGCACTGGGTGCATTGAACTGGGTCACAATGAAAAGCTTTATCTAGAACCGTCAGTAGATAATAGTCTTTTCATTATCAGGACAATCGGAGAGTCTATCTTAATCCTGAGATAAATGATTGACTTATGGTTGCAAGTGATATCATTTGAGTTATCAATGAGTACGATTATATCACATAGTCTATCCTCGATAGTTTGGTGATATTCATTTGTTAATCGATAGAGGACTTCATTTATAGATATGGGCATCGTGGCTCCATTTAATAAATGAGAGTATAATATCATCATATGGATGTTTTGAGGTAATTGGATATTAAATCTCAACGTTGAGTTTTCGATAGTGTCTATTGAAAACATGGCTTCTGGACAAGTTAAAATATCCAAGTTCAAAACGTGGTCATATGAGTAAATATGGTAACTTGGAGAGTTATAGACGGTCTATGAACTCTTGGCGATTACTGATATTAATCACGAGGATACACTATCTCCAATATGATTGTCTAAGGTATGAATGAGGAGTATCTTCCTTTTCTATCTTTATTTAAGAGTTCAGTTTTAGCTCTTTAGTGGAATGAGTTAAAATTAATGGATCGGACCTAAGTGAATCGTTTGTTGATTGTGATTAGGTTATGTCTATTGAAGCTTAAATTTAGATGGCCCGCCAAGATCCCCAATCCACACGGACTTGCATGGATCACTTGATATATTCTACCGGACCAATTTAAGGGTCCATCTACAATTGCATTTAATATATTAAGAATATAATTTGCACATTATTTTAGTAATGGGCTGCTCAATTATATTAATATATTAATGAAAGGCATGTGGGCTTGTTTCTTTTAGTAATAATGGGTCTGGTTCACATGTGGGCTTTTTATTTAAAGTCCAATGGATTAAATGAAATAAGAAAATAATATTTGGCCCATTTACTCTAAGTGGGGCGGCAAGGGTTAATTTTTAACATAAAATATTATTTTGTTTCATTGTTTTAATTAAATAAGAATTAATTAATTTATTAATTAATTGTTTAATTAAGAAACAAATCTTTTCTAATCAGGAAATATATTTCCTAAAAGTAAAAGTAAAAGACTTGTTTGATAAGGAAATAAATAATTAGTTTTATTTATTAAATCAAATAAGAAGTCTTTTTATTTAGTCAAAATAAAAGAATAAAAGATTTATGAATTGAATTAGGGTTTGAAGTCTTTAACTAGATGGGAATTAGGGTGCAACACAAACTCTTTTTAAGCTTGTATGTTGCGGCAACCCTAGTCCATTTAGGGTTAGAGAATTCGGCCACCCTAAAAGAAAAGAAGAGAAGAAAGTTTGGCAACCTATATATACATAGTTATAGAATTCGGCCATCTAAGGCTTTGTGTGCATGAGATTCTATTTTTCTTCTTCTTCTCAATTCATAGAAAGATTTTATTCTACTAAAACAAAAAGGAGTGTTAGATTATTCTTTGATGGTATACTATTTGCTTATTCATCAATAAGCTTGTGTATACGACATCGATCTAGGTTCACACGAGTTTCGATCATTAGATTGAGAACTCAAAAGTGACCGGAATAATCTTAGTCATTCTTTTGATTGTTTTTGTGACTAACAAAGAAAAGAAAAGCTTGTTTGTCCATTCACAGGTTTGCAATTCAAAGAAAAGGGAGACCACGCTCCTAGGTGATCCACGTTCGTGCTAGGATTGAAGATCTTGCGGATTACCATCGACGTAAGTCAATCGGATCACGCAACAAAAGGTATTCTACTTTTTGTTATTGTATATGTATGTTTAATTAATTAAAGGGTTTAAGGTTCATAAAGAGGAAAAATTTTTAAAAGTCACTAAATCTATTTTTAGTCTCGCTTCCGCTGCGTGTACTTCTTGGTATTTTTCCCTACAATTGGTATCAGAGCCTAGGTTGAACCCTTTTAATTAATTAACGTATATATACGTGGATCTATTTCTTTTTATTGTGATTATGCATGTTTAGAAAGAGATGGCACTCTAGGTATTCGAATATATAATTACATGTGGATGTATGGATTTATATATGTTTATGTGGATTGTTATTGCTCGATTTTGGTCCTAGATTTTCAATGTAATTTTTGTTATGGAATTGTAACAAGAAGGGTGGTCTATCATCGCCATAATTCCTTCTTGGTAGATTGCTAGGTTTTATTATTTTTTTTTTAGGTGCAGTATTTTTTTATATACTACTGCAGTTTTTTTATTTTTATTATGTGTAGTTTTTGTATGTAAAAGGTACTGCAGTGATTAAAAAAAAAAAAAAAAATACTGCAGTATTTTATTTGTTTAAATACTGCCGTAATATATTTAGGTGTTGAAGATTCGAAGACACGATGAAAAACGAAGCAACCGGAACCGAGAACGAGCACCGTGCGCACCTTAGGAGTGGGTTGGGCTGCGCATGGCAAGCCCAAGCTTGGTGGGCTGCGCACGGCAGCCCTGGAGTCTTCATGGGCTGCGCACGGCAGCCCCTTTGTGGGGTTGTGAGTTGTGCACGCCCGTGGGTTGGGCCGAAGGATGAGCGTATGGTTGATGGGCCACTTGAAGAACTTGTATTCCTAAACAATTGTAATTTACTTGTTTTTCTAGGATGGGCCAAAATTGTTGCTATTTAATTTATGCTTAAATATTACAATATTTGTTATTGTATGATAACATGACATATAGAATAGGAGTGCCACTCATATATCTCTTTTGGTATGAACATGCATTGAATGATTTAGGTATCTAAATTGGCATCTAGATAACTTGGTAAATCATTCTATGGGATTTAAGAAGTTGTACAACGCCCATCTCAGACCCGAGACATCAGTGGTGGGGCGCTTTGACTTTAGGTCAATTAAGAGAGTTCATATTCAGATTTCATACTTAGGATATTTTTCAAAGAGAAGAAAAATTCCAAGAACTCATTTTTAATTACTCAAACACTTTTTCATGATCATCAATCATCATCTAGCATCATCTTTGATCATCTAGATGTCATCTTGCATGGATTCTTCATCATACTTTGCTTGGTAAGCTTTTCACTAATATCTTACATATTTTGTGTTTCTCTTAACAAGCAATCTCATTTTATTACTTGTATGATTTTCATATATCTTTTGATACAAGTTTGAGTTTAGTGTGATGTATGTTTGAGAAGTTGTATTGTGATAGCTAATTAGGTTTTGTGCTTAATCTTGATTAGCTAAACTATTTGATATGTCATTTAGTTTTTAATATCTAGGATTGTTCTAATTACATATTAATCATCTTAGATAAGCATATAGGGTTTCCCTTGCTCTATGTTGCATTTGGATATTCATATATTCACTTAGGGTGTTATTCTCTTCATAGAGAAAGTAAGTCTTGTGTGTAGCATCCGGGATTAGGTTGCTTAGATCGCAAGCAAATTGGACTAGGTTCACTCATACCGGGATTAGGTAGGTGTGTGATTACTTCCGGGATTAGGTTGTAATCGTTTTACACATTTAGTGGATTCGAGGTTCGAGTGTGGCTTACATACTAGCCCGTGGTTTTTCCCGTAAGGGTTTCCACGTAAAAATCAAGTCTTATTTAATTTCCGCATTTTATACTTGATTTATTGCTTTATCTATTTAGGGGTAATTTCGTAATTTTGACTTAATACGAAAAATTGGGTAATAAGCTTAAAATCTATTCACCCCCCCTCTAGATAGTTTTATACACACCGTGCTATAATTTGTTTCACTTGAGAAGATGACTCCTTCTTGGAGAAGGTTGTGGAGACTCCTAATGATGGGACGTCGAACCTTGATGAAGAGGCCACTCAACCTCTTGATAGAGTTCCTCTCTTGGACTCTAATGAACCCGCTCCATGGGTTAGAAAACTCTGTGATAAAGATGACATCATTGGAGATATGAATGAGGGTGTTAGGACTAGGTGTCAAATAACTAATCTCATTAGCTACACATGCCACACCTCTCAAATAGAACCAAAAAAGGTTGATGAAGCCTTAAATGATGAATTTTGGGTTCTTACCTTACAAGAAGGGCTAAACCAATTCGAAAGGAATGATGTTTGGCCTCTAGTTCCTAGGCCTAAGATAATGTCATAGGCACCAAATGGATATATAGGAACAAATCCGAAAAGGATGGCAACATAGTGCGTAATGATCGTGCCAAATATGTTGTATATTATGGCCCTCAAATCCATGTCCTTTGCCTCGTTCTCGTCTGTTTTTCCATGTATTTCATGTCTAATAGGCTAGTTTGTGGTAATTGCAGGCAATTGACGTAATTCAGGTGTTGGATATGAAAAGTGGGAATGTTAGATGCAAAACAAGCTAGAAAACAAGAAAATAAGCTTCAGTGTGCGGGTACCGTGTTGGTCAGCATACCCGTGCACTTCCTGCCTACTTCCAGCGTAGGAATTCCCGTGTAGGACCCACGCACAACCCGTATACCAAAGGATTAAAGAAGACAACAGAATGCCATAAAGTGCGGGTACAATGCGAGTCCCTGAACCGCACTCCACCCGCACTCTGCACGCGTCAAACTCAGTTTTTAAACATTTGTGACCTATTTTTGCATCCCCTATAAATAGAAAAGCATGAGAACGAACCAAAATCATCTTCCCACACATATTTTCTGATTTCATTAGTTAGCTTAGACCTTAGAACACTTTCCCAACCATCCAAACCCATCTCTACTCATCCAAAGGCAACTAGGAGCATTGGAATCAAGCTTCAAGGAAGGAGATTATCTTCAAGGGTTTTCTCTCAATCTTTTCTCTTGGTTTTGATTTGTTGTAATAGAACATGAGTAGCTAAATCCCCCACTAAAGGGTTGATGTGATTAGTTTGTTGGATTTTGGGCATTCGTAAATAAACTCTTTATTTCTATATTCATATCTATCTCTATGTTCTATTATATTGCTTTAATTGCTTTCCAATATTGATTTGCTTGGATACACCCTCTTAGCATGTTGATTTGGTTTACTTAAGTAGGCAACTAGGTGTACACCTTATTGTGTTGTCTATTGCTTTATTGAATGGAAGGATTTCTGGAAATTCAACAACCGCGGTCTTAATCTTGTAGGGAAAAATACGAGTGCACGCAGCGGAAGCGAGACTAAAATAGAGTTCAGTATAGTTTAAAATTTTTCCATAATTTGAACCTTAACCCTCTAATTAATTAACATATAATACTAAAGATATCATACCTTTGTCGCTTGATCCGATTGACATTGCGTCGATGGTAATCCGCAAGATCTTCCAATCCAATCACGAACGTGAATCACCTAGGAGCGTGGTCTCCCTTCTCTTTGAATTGTGTACCTGAGGATGGATTAACAAAACTTTTTCTTTTTCATTAGTCACAACAAATTCCAAGAGGCTACAAAGAATGTTCCGGTCACTTTTGAATTCACAATCGTTAGATCAAAACTTGCGTGAACCTTATTCGAAATTGTGCACAAAACCTTTTGATATAAAAGTTACTAGTGCACTATCGAAATAAGAACAAACTTTTCTCTCTTTTCCTCTTGGCCGAATTCTCACACTAATCTAAGAGTTGGATTTTTATTTTTCTCAAGCAAAAGAAAACTAACTCTCAAGTAAGCATTAGGGTTCTTAAAAAATACAAAGAATATATATCAATATATAGTGGCCGCTCAATATTACAATATATATTTTGCGCCCCTTACTGTATGATCTATTTTTGCACCTATGCCTAATATATATATATCTCAAAAACTGCACTTTACTTATATATATATACTGCACCGAATACCACTTATATTATATATATATTTATTTATTTCTATAAAGCATATATATATATCTATCAATTGCCATATTTATAATATATATTCTGCCGCATGCATATATGTATATATTTTCCGCATGCATTCATGCATATATCATCTATATATTCCGCATGCATATATATTATATACAAACCCTAATCCAACTCTTTAGTGTATTTGTGACTATATAAAAGACTTCCTTATTTGACTAGATAAATAAATTCCTTATTTATCTACTTACCAAATAAAGTCTTTTATTTTAATTATACTACCACAATAGTATAACTCTAGGAAACATATTTCCTGATCAGAAAAAGATTTTGATTCTCAATTAAATGATTAACTAATAAATTAATTAATTTCCATTTAATCAATCAATAAAATAAAATAATATTTTAGACTATTATTCTAGTCTTGCCGCCCACACCATATACATGGGCCTAATATTATTTTCTTATTTTATTTAATCCATTAGACTTTAATTGAAAAGCCCACATGTGAACCAGACCCATTCTTACTAAAAGAAACAAGCCCACATGCCTTTCATTAATATATTAATATAATTGATCAGCCCATTAAATAAATAATGTGCAAATTATATTCTTAATATATTAAATATAATTCTAGATGGACCCATAAATTGGTCCGGTAGAATATATCAAGTGATCCATGCAAGTCCGTGTGGATTGGAGACCTTGGCGGGCTATCTAAATTTAAGCTTCAATAGACATAACCTAATCACAATCAACAAATGATTCACTTAGGTCCGATCTATTAATTTTAACTCATTCCACTGAAGAGCTAAAATTGAACTCTTAAATAAAGATAGAATAAGTAAATATTTCTCATTCGTACCCTAGACAATCTTATAGGAGATGGTGTATCCTTGTGAAGAATATCAGTAATCGCCAAGAGCTCATAGACCGCCTATAGCTCTTCAAGTTACCATATTTCCTCATATGACCACATTTTGAACTTGAATATTTTGACTTGTCCAGAAGCCATGTTTCAATAGACACTATTGAAAACTTAACGTTAAGATTTAATATCCAATACCTCAAAACATCCATATGATGATATTCTACTCTCATTTAATAAATGGAGCCACGATGTCCATATCTATAAATGAAGTCCTCTATCGATTAACAAATGAATACCACCAAATTATCGAGGATAGACTATGCTATATAATCGTACTCATTGATAACTCAAATGATAACACTTGCAACCATAAGTCCATCATTTATCTCAGGATTAAGATAGACTCTCCGATTGTCCTGATAAATGAAAAGACTATTATCTATTGACGGTTCTAGATAAAGTATTTCATTGTGATCCAGTTCAATGCACCCAATGCACTAGATTCTTTTACTCGAAGACACTCCGATGATTTTAGACTCATCATATCTCATTTGATCCCACTCAAATGCTAGCAAAAGAATTCTACAACTTTAACAAGATAAAGGTGCCCAACCTTTAACTTAAGTTGTGAACATTATTCAAGACTAACTAAAGAATTGTGTCTACCTCATACATATCCAGATGTACGAACAATTCTTCTTTTCTCATAGTCTTTTGACCTAATGATTATTTACTTTTGACAATTATGTAAGGATTCCCTTTTGTTGATTGGCTTATTTCGTGGTCAAACCACAAGTTGGGGTTTGGTTGTAAGGGTAGTCTAGGTGATTAGTTGAAGATCAAAGACCCTTTCCAAGACCTCAAGAGGACAAGCACCAAAGGTATATATCTTGTGCTTACTTTGCCTTGAAGAGATATAGTTGCACACACAAACACACAACATGCATAACTTTTATTCTTGAATGTTGTGTTTATATTTTGTGTGCATTGTGCTTTATTGATTTATTTAATATCTCTTCTTGCATTTAATTGATTGCATCTTGTTCTATGAAATGCCATGACATGATAGGCATTATGATGCATTCAATACCCACACTTGCACTTCATGATTAGTCTTAAGTGTGGTGTAATTCGTTTCCATTTGTGTGATCGGAAACGTCCGCGCTTGCACGATGGTGTGCTTGTCTTAGCGCGATGGTTTACCACTTGAGAAGGTCTCATTCTTCTCTTGGATAAGTGGTAGTTTTGGTTTGGTTGTTTGGAGTAAGTGTCTAGTTTCAAAAGATTGGATTTCAATGTTTTAAATGTTTTTCAAAACTGACCTTTGTATGGTCTTGTGACCATAACTTTTATAAAAAGATTGAAATTGAGTTTTGTAAAATTCTGGGAAAACTAGACATCCATACCTTTCCAACGGTATATTATTCGTAATATTTCATGACCGTTTGGATTGGTTTTGAAAATTCCAAAGTGACCACTAAAACAGGGCATCATAGCTGTGATCCGAATCTGACCTTTGGTCACTCAAATGACCATAACTTTTTCTATAGTTATCCAAATCATGTTTTGTTAATTGGAGTAGAAAGTAGACTTCCATACCTTTCCAACGGTATATTATATGAAAGGTTTCGATGTCGTTTGGTCATGTTTTGAGTCGCTTGAAAATCAAGTTTTGTGCTGTGACGCCCGCCGCGGTTTCAGTGCCGCGGTTTTGTCAACCGCGGCAGTCGAGCCACAGAGCAACCGCGATAGTGTGATTCAGTGGCAAAATTGTCTTTTCACTTGCCCTATTCTTGATGTCTATAAATATCACACTTTCTCATTATCTGAACAAGTTCTTGACTCTTAAGAACCCTAAACTTCAAAGTTAGATTTTGAGAGAAAATCAAATCAAGAATTCACCTTTAACCACTCAAATCAAACCCCTTTTGCATCAAATTTCATATTGCATCTCCTATGTCTATATAGAGTGCATCCATGTATGGGTTTGCATCATCACAACTTGCTTGGTAAGATTTTGATTAATTTCATCTTATTTTAGTATTTTAAATACCAAGCCATCTCTTTTAAATTACTTGTATGTTTTAGATCATATGCTAAATACAAGAAAAGAGATTATTTGTGATGTATTGATTGAGTGTTGTTTGTGATAGCTTTGTATCTAGGATTGGTTATCCTTTACTTAGCTAAAGTTATATGCCATGTCATATAGCTACATGTGATATCTAGGATTGATTATATTGTCATCTTATAATCCTAGGTAAGCATTTAGAGTACCCTAGCTCTTATTGCAATATTTGGATATCATTGCATATTCACATAGGGTTGTTTGATCTCTTAGGAGATTGTAAGTCTTGTGTGATAGACCGGGATTAGGTCGGACACCGGGATTAGGTGGTCACATGAGCAAATTGGACTAGGTCCACTTTTACAGGCCTGCGGGTAGTGGTAGCGGGATATTGGCCGGGATTAGGCCGTCAAACCTGGATTAGGTTGTATACGTTATCACAATTAGTGGATTCGAGGTTCGAGTGTGGCGCACTTACCAGCCCGTGGTTTTTCCCGTGAGGGTTTCCACGTAAAAATCAAGTGTCGTTTATATTTCCGCACCATATTACACTTGATTATTATATTGTCTAGTTTGGGGCATTTTCGTAAATTTGACTAAAAACGAAAATTGGGTAAAAAGCGTAAAATCTATTCACCCCCCCTCTAGATAGTTTTATACACACCGTGCTATAATTAGTTTCAAATTATAATATTCAATCTGTAAATGCTACAAGATTTGTTTAAATCAGAAATCACTTTGAAACTAATTATTGCACGGTGTGTATAAAACTATCTAGAGGGGGGGTGAATAAATTTTACGCTTTTTACCCAATTTTTCGTGTTAGTCAAAATTACGAAAATGCACTCAAGATAATATAAACAAGCAAGTGTAATATGGTGCGGAAATTAAAATAACACTTGATTTTTACGTGGAAACCCTCACGGGAAAAACCACGGGCTATGTAAGTAAGCCGCACTCGAACCTCGAATCCACTAAATGTGCAAACGATTACAACCTAATCCCGGAAGTAATCACACACCTACCTAATCCCGGTATGAGTGAACCTAGTCCAATTTGCTTGCGATCTAAGCAACCTAATCCCGGATGCTATACACAAGACTTATGAAAAGAATACGCGGTGTGTATAATATAAAGCTAGAGGGGGGGGGGGGGGGGTGAATAGATTTTATCAAATATTACCCAATTTTCGCATGCAAGTCAATTTGACGAAAATGCCCCTAACTAGTCAAAATAATATATCAAGTGTAATATGTGCGGAATTTAAATAACACAAGATATATACGTGGAAACCCAACCACTGGGAAAAACCACGGGCTGTATAGTGCGCCACACTCGGAACTCGAAATCACTAATTGAAATGAAGTTTACAACCTATGTAGACCTCGTCTAACACTTCGGTCTGTAACCCCTCACTTCTACCCAGCGGGCCTTTATTAGCAACCCTATTCCAATTTGCTTGAGGCCTAAGCACTCTTAGCCCCAAGACTTACTTCTCAATGAAGAGAAACAACCTAAGTGAATATGTATGAATATTCAAAATGCAAATTAGAGCTAGGTTACTCTATATGCTTATCTAGGATAATGATTTTGCAATTAAAACAATCCTAAATATAAATGGCTAGATGACATGTCAAATAGCTTAGCTAATCAAGATTAATTAAAAACCTAATTAGCTATCACAATACAACACACAATCATGTCAACACAACAATCTCTATTTTGAATAATAGATGTTAATCTAAGAACAAGCAAATAATAAAAGAGATGCCTTGATAAATAAAACACTAATTATAAATGATAATAGTGAAGAACATACCAAGGGAAGTGTGTTGACCAAGACCCATGCAAGTAAACATCCTAACTATACTAGAAAATGTTTAGATGATATTTTGATGCATATGAAAATGGGTTTTGAGAGTTAAAGACAAGTTCTTGGGAGTTTCTCTCTTGAATATATTTTTGCTCTCTCAAAGTGTGTTTGTTGCCCCTAAAAAAAAGAATGAAGAAGAATATATATATATATATATATATGTGAGTTTCTTTTTTTTTTTAACATCAGGTCTGCACGTTTTATATATATATATATATGTATATATTTTAACAATACAAAATGCACCAAGTCTGCACGTTATATATATATATATATTTAACAAAACAAAATGCACACAAATAAAAAATTTAAATGATGTTAATCAAGTGAGGTGAGCTCACGTGAGATAAAATCAAGAGGTCAAACGATTTGTCAAAGTATATCCACTTAGTCAACATGCAAACACAACAAACATGAGCTCACATATAAGCACAACACACAAATAAATGCCTATGAAAAATCAAAAACAAATTGAAGCAAATCAGGTGAGGCGCGTTGAGAGAGGGCGTGGCACCAACGGGGGCAGAGACTTCTCTTTGCCGTGAGCAGCCCGTGGCTCACGCGGTCATGCCACCCTCTTGCGTGCCTTGCTAGGTGTGGCTAACATGCCACACTAAATTGACTTCGGATCCGAGTGTTCTTCAGTCCAGTTGATTTCGAATCTTGGAATCCAATTCCGTCTTCGGAATTTTGACCCGGACTTAATCATAAATATAGAAAATTATATAACTTTCCAATTTAAGCTCGGAATTAAAATCCGGCTTCCGATAAAAATACGGAATATCCCAAATGTCTCAGAAATCATCCGAAACATATAGAAAAGTCTCCGAATCGCTCGGAACTCATCTATGGACAAATCCACACATAAAAAATATAACAAAGAAGTGCAAGTGTGAAATGTCATGTGAAGAGAATGCACACAAGTACAAGTATGCTAAGTGAGTGTGTGCAATCTAAATCTCTTCAAAGAAAACTAAGCACTAGAGATATACCTTTGGAGTGCTTGTCTCTTGAGGACTTGAAAGGGTCTTGAGCTTGATAATGAATCACTTAAGCTACCCTTACATATAATCCCCAACACGTGGTTTGTCCACGAAATAAGCCAATCAAGATATGGGAATTCTTACAATGACTTACTTTCTCTATGAAGAGAATACAACCCTAAGTGAATATATGTGAATATCCAAAATGAAACATAGAGCAAGGGAAACCTTATATGCTTATCTAAGATGTTTATTATGCAATTAAGAACAATCCTAGATATCAAAACTAAATGACATGTCAATTAGTTTAGCTAAACAATATTAAGCACAAAACCTAATTTGCTAGCACAATACAACTTCTCAAACATACATCATACTAATCTCAATCTTGTATCCAAAGCATACAAAATAACAAACAAGTAATTAATTGAGATTGCTAGATAAGAGAAACACAAAATATGTAAGATATTAGTGAAAAGCTTACCAAGCAAAGTATGATGAAGAATCCATGCTAGATGACATCTAGAAGATCAAATATGATGCTAGATGATGATTGATGATCATGAAAAAGTGTTTGAGTAATTAAAAATGAGTTCTTGAAATTTTTCTTCTCTTTGAAAAATATCCTAAGTATGAAATCTGAATATGAACTCTCTTTTTTGACTTAAAGACAAAATGGCATATATATAGGGGGCCAAACCAAAGTGAGGTCGTTTAAGTAAGTTTCAAAGAAACGCACCAATCGGCGGTTTCATTCGGCGGCCACCGACCGACGATACAACCGTCGAATTGGACCTGACACAACAGGGGAACAACGGCGGTTTCATTCGGCGGTTTCGTAACCTCCGATCAAACCGCCGAATAAAACCGAGTGATAAAATCAATCAGGTATGAAACGGCGGTTTCATTCGGCGGCCAGGCCGCCGATCCAAACCGCCGTTTCACCAATCTTGGTGAAACCAAGGGAAAAACCAAGGGCTTCTCCAACGGCGATCTTCACGCTAAAAACAAGCACACACGGTGCATGCGCGGACGTTTCCGAACAACAACGGGAAACGAATTACAAGACACATAAACACATAACAACATATAACAAAGAAGTGCAAGTGTGAAAAGTGACATGTGAAGAAAATGCACACAAATGCAAGTATGCTAAGTGAGTGTGTGCACTAAATCTCTTCATAGAAAATTAAGCACTAAACATATACCTTTGGAGTGCTTAACACTTGCAAGGGCCTTGAGCTTGAACACATTCCTAAGCTACCCTTGCATGATCCCCACATATGGTATGATCATGAAATAAGCCAATTAAAAACTACGGGAATCCTTACAATCTCCCCCTTTGGCTATTTCATGACAAAACCACCACTCACATTGATTCCTCACATAAAAATAGAAACAACGGGATAACATAGATCTTCTACAATACAAAGAGATAATGAACAAAATAAAATCTTCAATGCTCCAATCTCTTGTAGAACAACCAACCCTACAAAACAAAGTTTCTATATTTTTCCAAAAAGTACATGTGAGATTAATCAAGTGATATCAAAACAAGCATTTGCATTTTTAGAATTTAGGCACAACATTACACAAAAGATGCAATGTATGATAAATGCAATGCTCCCCCTCAAAGGGTTACTCCCCCTCAATGTATGTTCTCCCCAAAGTGCACAATAGCTTCTATATTTTGCAACTCCCCTTACCATATCCTTCTCCCCCTTTTTGTCATGATATAGGCAAAGGAGTAGTCCCCAACCGGGTCACTCATAGCAACGAGAGATAGAAGCATGCAAGATTTGCATATACATATTAGTCACTTTATGCACTTCAATTAATTGGAAAGAAACAAGGAGATTTATTTGTAGAAAATGTGTGAATCCAACATGCTTTGCATACAAGACATATAGCATTCAAGTCCAAAATACAATGGTATTTGGCAAAGCAAATGACAAAGGTTTCTAATAAGAATTCAAACCAATTTCACCAATGTCATGAGAAAAGCAAGGATATAGAGATTATTGATTTCAATTTAAGAGCAACTATATCCAACTTTATAAGCGAAACATGGCATGAGCGACTTTGCACCTGTAAGGTTTATGATTTGTATTGGCTTAATTCCATTGCAAAACACTCTATGATTGTATTAGTTGTTGCTTAGGACATTATTTGAAGAAAGGAAGCTAAAAAAGTGAAGAGCAACATCTAGTGCAAAAGTCATCTTCAAGAGGTGAAAAAACGTCAAAGGTAAATCTTGACTTCCATCCTCTTGCAAGGCGTTATCGCACACACACACAATTAATACATGTGTGTCCCTGCATCGTGGTTCAAACATTTGGTATAACACATTCACACACTTCATAGCATGCTCATGCATTGATCTTGTATTGACAAACATTGTGAAATTGCATGCTTTGTGACTATCTCTTTGATATGGCATGCTTGTGTGAATTTGTGTTTATTTGTTTCCGTATTTTGTGTTTAGGACTTGAACATATTCTTATTTAATGCCTTATTGAGTTCCGGTCATTTCGGTTACTCATTCATAAGGTTTTGAGTCCAAACAAGTTGACTATGCTACTTTTTGTTCTCATTTGTTGTGTTGTCTTCATCGTCGGATTCCGAGATGATTTCTCAACCAATTTTCAAAGTTGAGTAGTCGTAGTCGTGCGTGAGGGAGTCACGGTTTGTAATCCAAAAATGGATTTGAAATCGGAGGTCGGATGCTCAAGATATGGGCCGAAGAACCGAGGGAGCGCGCGAGAGGAGTTGGAATCACGTGTGGCCACTTGGCCAGCCCGTGTGGGAGGCCGTGGGCCCCACGGGCAAGGGAGCCCTCTGCTCCCATGGGCCCCATGTGCCCCCCATAGGGTGGTGATGTGGCAGCACGTGATTCGCTCGTAAAATCTCTCCTTTCCCTCCTTTTAAGCCAACCTCCTTACCTCCACACTTTGATGAATTTTTGAAGAACACTTTGAAAACTCGCATCAGAATTCTACAATTTTTGTTTACTTGTTTTGATCATATCTCTCTCATACGAACTCGACATCAATCGATTCAAAAACCAAAATTGTTGGTCTCAAAGAGAGCTACAAACCTCAAGCATTTCTAGAGGCAGCTGACTTCACCATTTTTCTCAGCTGAAGCATTTTCAGTACGTGGTCAGTGTTTGATTTTCAACTTCTTCTTTTTCGATTTCATCTTTGATCATCTCTTGATTCTTACTATTTGATTGATGAAATTTGTTGAGAAGTATGTTAGATCACTTGCTAGGGTTGTTTGATCATTTGTTAATTGAGTTTTAGCTTTGTGATTTGTTTTGAACATATATGTGCTAAACTTGATTTATCATGAAATTGATTCTAGAAAATGTATGTGTGATGTGCTTCATGTTATTTTCTATGTTTTATTTCATGATCTAAGAACTAGGTTTTTAGTGTGATAAATTGAATATTCATACCTTTGTTCTTATTGATTTGCATGTCTTGATTTCTAGATAATTTTGTGATTGTGTGTTGAAATCATATTCTAGACTATCATTGAACATGTACATTTTGCTTGATTGATCATCTAGCTTAATTTGTTTGTGTTTGCATCACTTGCATCACTTTAGGATCATAGCCTTGCATTAGGTTGAAGTCTCTAGCAAAGTGAGTGAAGCTTTGTGGATAGAGCAAGGGAGCCTTGATTAGAGTAGGGAGGACTCGGATAATCAAGCAAGGAAGTCTTGTCTAGGGTCGGGAGGATCCGGATAGGCAAGCAAGAAATCGTCCTAGAGACGTGAGCGTCTTTGATAGGAAGTTACTTTCTAGAGGTGTAGGACACATATTGGATAGGAAGTAGGCTTGGTGATTCACTAGCCCGAGGGTAGATTAGGAGTTGATAGCTTGAGCGGATATCATGAGTGATAGCTTGAGTGTGTAAGTCCTTTTTCACATAGTGGATTGCTTCGCCGGTGGTTGTGGTATCAACCCGTGGATGTTTCCTCATTGAGGTTTTACCACGTTAAAATCATTGTGTTCAATTTTGCTTTACTTTCCTTTATCTTCCACATATTACATTGATTGCACATCTTGTAAATTGATTAACTCTTGTCTTAGTGAAATCAATTTATTTGCTAAATCTAATCAAGTGTGCATTTGCCTTGTAATTTTCCGCATTATTTTTAATTGGAAGAATTTGGAGCCTATACCTATTCACCCCCCCTCTAGGTATATTTCACTACTACATTAAGGGAAATTTCATTTGGTATCAGAGCGGGTGTCTAGACGCACTTAGATTGATCCTTTCTTTGTAGTATTTTTGTGTTTGTTTTTGTTTGTGATAAAATCATGATTAAGGAAGTGTATTCCTATGTGGCTTCTTTTGTTGAACATATTGACTTAGATGAGAAAAAGATCAATGATCTTACTTTTGAAAATGAACGTTTATCCAATGTCAATATGTCCCTCAACAAGAAGTTAGAGAATCATGATCTTGGCTCAAAAGAGTTCAATGAACTTAAAGACAAGATCCTAAGTCTAGAATTGAATCTTAAAGATAGCAATGATAGACTTGGTATCTTGAAGCAAGAAATTGAGCAAAGAGATTGTTCTCTTGTTAATGCTAAGAAACTTGAAAATGTGCTTAAATCCAAACTTAATGAGCATTTAAATCAAGAGAAAAAGTATGAACAATGGCTTGATAAATCACATAAAGATGTTTTGTTTAGTGATAACAAAGCGGAAAAATATGCCATTGAAGTTAGGATGCTTCGTGAGAAACTTGATGAGGCTAATAGGGTGATTAGCAAGATGTCATCTAGTTCTAATAAAGTTGAAACCCTCATTAAAAGTGGAAAGCATCCATGTGACAAAAGAGGTTTGGGTTATATCAATGAGAAGGAGACTCCTTCATCTAACAAATCTACTTTTGTCAAAGCAAGCATTGAATCAATTGTAGGTACACTCTCTCAAGGTAAAGCTATGAAAGCTACCGGAGGTGCCTCTTCATCAACAAGGATGTTCAATGGAAGAACTCAACAACTTAAGCATCAAGAAGCAACAACCTCAAATGCAAGAGGTGGAGCATCAAGGGTTGCTCTTCAAAGAGGTTAAATTGTGAGAAGACCAAATGCTATGGAAGCAAATGCAAATGGTAAACTTCTCAAATTTATTCCTATTTGTCATCATTGTAATATGATAGGACATATTCGACCTAGATGCTTTGAGTATATTCGGAAATGAAAACTTGATAATTCTTTTCATGATATGTCTTTGAATGGACCTAGGCAATCATCCATGTATGGATATAGAAATAGACCTAGGAAGACCTTGGAAAAGCATGTTGTTGAAAGAGTTGTTGATGACTTGCTTGCTAAATCTTGTGTTGTGCCTCACTCTACTATGCATAAGAAAATTGATAATGCTTTGTTTGATATTTTTGAAGATGTGACCAATGAGGTCAAGGTGCATGTTAAAAAGCCTAACATTGAGTCAAAGCATGTTAGAAGTAAGAGTGAGAAGCATGTTGTGAAAAATGTGTGGATTAGAAAAGACACATCTAAATGTAATGTTGCACAATATGCTTTACGTGCCAACTCCTCCTATTCTTGGTACCTAGATAGCGGTTGCTCTAGGAACATGACTGGGAACAAAGAGTTCTTTAAGAATCTTGTTTTAAAGGATAGAGGTTGGGTTACTTTTGGTGATGGTACCAAAAAGCAAGTTCTTGGCAAGGGAACAATTTGTATCCCCGGATTGCCTAAACTTCGCAATACTTTGTATGTTGATGGGTTACAAGCTAACTTGATAAGCATTACTCACTTGTGTGAAATTTTTAAAGAAGTTAGTTTTAACAAAGATGTATGCACTATAATTGATAAAAGGGCGATGTCGTCCTAAGAGTCAAAAGGTCTATAGACAATTGCTATTGTCTTGAGATAGATCCTCTAACATGCAACATGGCACATGAGTGCAATAAGCTTGATTTGTGGCATCAACGTTTGGGTCACATGAATTTTAAAGATTTGAAAAGGCTTGAAAAACATGGCATTATTAGAGGTCTTCCTAATCTTGGTAAAAAGCTTGAGGTGGTTTGTGAACCTTGCCAATTAGGTAAGCAAACCAAAGTGCCTCATAAGAAAAATTCTTACATAGCTACCAAGAGACCTTTAGAACTTGTGCATATGGACCTAATGGGGCCAATTCAAACCGAGAGCATTAATGGCAAAAAATACATTTTTGTATGCGTTGATGACTTCTCTAGGTTTACTTGGGTTTGTTTTCTTAGAAACAAGACCGAGGCTTTTGATTACTTTAAAAAGTTTTGTGATCAAGTTCAAAATGAAAAAGGTCTTGATATCAAGAAAATATGTCGCATTAGGAGTGATCATGTGACGGGATTTGAAAATGCAAAATTTAGTGAGTTTTGTGATGGTTTAGGGATTTCTCATGAGTTCTCCGCACCTAGAACTCCTCAACAAAATGGTGTTGTTGAGAGGAAAAATCGTGTCTTGCAAGAGATGGCTAGGGTCATGCTCAATAGCAAGAAAGTCCCTAGAAACCTATGGGCCGAGGCGGTCAATACCGCTTGTTATGTGTCTAATCGTGTTTTTAAGAGGCCCGGCACAAAACAAACGTCCTATGAGCTATGGAAGGGCAAGAAGCCCAATGTGAGTTACTTCCACACTTTTGGGAGTAAATGTTATATTTTGAATGATAGAGATCACTTAGGAAAGTTTGATGCTAAAAGTGATGTTGGTCTCTTTCTTGGGTATGCTATTAATAGTCGTGCATATAGAGTCTTTAACTTGACTACTAAGACTATTATGGAGTCTATCAATGTGAAGATAGATGATCTTAGCATGCTTAATTTGTGTGATGATAATGGTGTCAATGAACCTAAGGAAAACATGTTGAATGACACTAATACACCTATTGATGTGGCTAGTAGTGTTTCTAGTCAAGATGATGAAATTGATAGTCATATTGTAGTTGTAAGTCAAGGGTTGGAAAATGTTTTAAATGATAATCAACAAAATGACCAAGTTGTTGAACATTCTCACCCAAGACTTAGAAACTTACACTATCAAGGAGACATCATAGGTGATTTAAATGAAGGGGTTAGAACAAGAAATCAAATTGCTAACCAAATATCCTATGCTTGCTACACTTCTCAAATTGAACCCAAAAACATTAATGAAGCAATTGTTGATGAATATTGGGTTGGGGCTATGCAAGATGAACTTAATCAATTTGAGAGAAATGAAGTGTGGTCCTTAGTTCCTAGACCCAAAGATATAAATATAATTGGCACTAAATGGGTGTTTAGGAATAAGACCGATGAAAGTGGCAAGATTGTGAGGAATAAAGCTAGACTAGTGGCTCAAGGTTACACTCAAGTGGAGGGTGTTGACTTTGATGAGACGTTTGCCCCGGTTGCTCGTCTCGAGTCCATTAGACTTTTGTTATCCATTGCATGCATTAAAAGTTTAAATTATTTCAAATGGATGTCAAAAGTGCTTTCCTCAATGGATACCTTCAAGAAGAAGTGTATGTTGAACAACCTAAGGGTTTTGTAGACCCACACTCTCCTAATCATGTGTTTAAATTGAAAAAGGCTCTCTATGGCCTTAAACAAGCTCCAAGAGCTTGGTATGATAGGTTGACTCAATATCTTATTGACAACCAGTATAGGAGAGGTGGCATTGATAGAACTTTATTTATCAAACATCATGTTCATGATATTTTTGTTGCACAAATATATGTTGATGACATTGTTTTTGGGTCTACTAATAAAACCAAGGTTGATGAATTTGTTAGTGTTATGTCAAGTGAATTTGAAATGAGTATGGTGGGTGAGTTGAATTATTTTCTAGGAATGCAAGTGAAGCAAACTAGCATGGGCATAATGTTGAATCAATCTAAATATGCTAAAAATCTAGTTAAGAGATTTGGCCTAGAAAATGGAAAAGATTTTGAAACTCCCATGAGCACCACTTTAAAACTTGACAAAGATGAAAAAGGGAAAAGTGTTGATCAAAGCCTTTATAGAAGCATGATAGGTAGTCTACTTTACTTAACGGCTAGTAGACCCAATATTTGCTTTTGTGTTGGCTTGTGTGCTAGATTCTAAGCAAATCCCAAGGAATCTCACTTAAAAGCCGTCAAGAGGATCATTAGGTACATCAAAGGAACTCATAGTCTTGGTCTATTCTATTCATTTGATACCAATGATATCCTTGTAGGCTATTGTGATGCGGATTGGGCGGGAAACATAGATGACCGTAAAAGCACATCGGGCGGTTGCTTTTATGTTGGTAATAACTTGGTTTCTTGGTCAAGTAAGAAACAAAATTCGGTTTCCCTTTCCTCTTCCGAAGCCGAATACATTGTGGCCGGAAGTGCTTGCACACAATTACTTTGGATGATACAAATCCTTAAGGATTATGAGATAGAATAAGGAAAAATGACACTTTATTGTGATAACTTAAGTGCTATTAACATCTCTAAAAATCCGGTTCAACACTCCCGCACAAAACACATAGACATTAGGCATCATTTCATTAGAGATCTAGTTGAACATTCTATTGTTACTCTAGAGCATTTGCCTACTAAAAATCAACTTGCGGACTTGTTCACTAAGCCCTTGGACAAAGAGAGGTTTAAAACTCTTAGAATGTCCATTGGCATGATATGTGTTGATTGATGTCTTTGTGTGATTGTGAGTGGCTTGATGAGCAAAACCTTAATTGAATATCATTGTCTTTAAGAGCTACTCACTTGAGAAGTAATGATCTTTAACAAGCATCTTTTATTGTTTTTAGATCATGCACTTGAGCTTGAAAATCTTATTTTTGAAAAGTGCACTAATGCTTCTCTTGTATGTTTTAGTTTTTGAGTATATGTGGTTGAATATGTGTAGATAATGGATGCATCTAGAAGTTTATTTGTAAGGTTCACTATTTGTATTGGCTTGATTCCATTGCAAAACACTCTATGATTGTATTAGTTATTGTTTAGGACATTATTTGAAGAAAGGAAGCTCAAAGAGTGAAGAGCAACATCTAGTGCAAAAGTCGTCTTCAAGAGGTGAAAATCGTCAAAGGTAAAACTTGACTTCTACCCTCTTGCAAGGCGTTAGCGCACACACACACAATTCATACATGTGTGTCCCTGCATCGTGGTTCAAACATTTGGTATAACACATTCACACACTTCATAGCATGCTCATGCATTGATCTTGTATTGACAAACATTGTGAAATTGCATGCTTTGTAACTATCTCTTTGATATGGCATGTTTGTGTGAATATGTGTTTATTTGTTTTCGTATTTTGTGTTTAGGACTTGAACATGTTCTTATTTAATGCCTTATCGAGTTCCGGTCGTTTCGGTTACTCACTCATAAGGTTTCGAGTCCAAACAAGTTGACTATGCTACTTTTCGTTCTCATTTGTTGTGTTGTCTTCATCGTCGGATTCCGAGATGATATCTCAACCATTTTTCAAAGTTAAGTAGTCAGTAGTCGTGCTTGAGGGAGTCACGGTTCGTAATCCGAAAACGGATTCGAAATCAGAGGTCGGATACTCAAGATATGGGGCAACGAACCGAGGGAGCGCGCGAGAGGTGGGCAAACCACGTGTGGCCACTTGGCCAGCCCGTGTGGGAGGCCGTGGGCCCCACGGGCAAGGGAGCCTTCTGCTCCCGTGGGCCCCACGCGCCCCCCACGGGGTGGTGACATGGCACCACGTGATTTGCTCGGAAATCTTCTCCTTTTCCCTCCTTTTAATCAAACCTCCTTCCCTCCAACACTTATGCAATTTTTTTGAAGAACACCTCAATCCCGCATCAGTTTTTCAATATTTTTGCTTACTTGTTTTGATCATATCTCTCTCATACGAACTCGAAATCATTCGATTCAAAAACCAAAATTGTTGGTCTCGAAGAGAGCTACAAAACCCAAGCATTTCCAGAGGCAGTTGACTTCGGCATTTTTCTCAGTAGGTCAATTTCCAGTCCGTGGTCAGTATTGGTTTTTCAACTTCTTGTTTTTCAATTTCATTTTTGATCAACTATTGATTCTTTCCATTTGATTGATGAAATTTGTTAAGAAGTATGTTAGATCACATGCTAGGGTTATTTGATCATTTGTTAATTGAGTTTTAGCTTTGTAATGTGTTTTGAACATATTTGTGCTAAACTTGATTTATCATGAAATTGATTCTAGAAAACATACATGTGATGTGCTTCATGCTATTTTCTATGTTTTATTTCATGATCTAAGAACTAGGTTTTTAGTGTGCTAAATTGAATATTGATACCTTTGTTCTTATTGTTTTGCATGTTTTGATTTCTAGATAACTTTTGTGATTGAGTGTTGAAATCATATTCTAGACTATCATTGAACATGTACATTTTGCTTGATTGATCATCTAGCTTAATTTGTTTGTGCTTGCATCATTTGCATCACTTTAGATCATAGCCTTGCATTAGGTTGAAGTCTCTAGCAAAGTGAGTGAAGCTTTGTGGATAGAGCTAAGGGAGCCTTGATTAGAGTCGGGAGGACTCGGATAATCAAGCAAGGAAGTCTTGTCTAGGGTCGGGAGGATCCGGATAGGCAAGCAAGAAATCTTCCTAGAGACGTGAGCGTCTTGGATAGGAAGTTGCTTCCTAGAGGTGTAGGACACATCTCGGATAGGGAGTAGGCTAGGTGGTTCACTAGGCCCAAGGGTAGACTAGGAGTTGAAAGCTTGAGCGGATATCATGAGTTGGTAGCTTGAGTGTGTAAGTCCTTTTCATCATAGTGAATTGCTTCGCCGGTGGTTGTGGTATCAACCCGTGGATGTTTCCTCATTGAGGTTTTACCACGTTAAAATCATTGTGTTCAATTTTGCTTTACTTTCCTTTATCTTCCATATATTACATTGATTGCACTTCTTGTAATTTGATTAACTCTTGTCTTAGTTAATCCAATTCATTTGCTAAATCTATTCAAGTGTGCATTTGTCTTGTAATTTTCCGCATTAATTTTTGATTGGAAGAATTTGGAGCCTATACCTATTCACCCCCCCTCTAGGTATATTTCACTACTACATTGAGGGAAATTTCATTTGGTATCAGAGCGGGTGTCTAGACGCACTTAGATTGATCCTTTCTTTGTAGTATTTTTGTGTTTGTTTTTTTTTTGTGATAAAATCATGATTAAGGAAGTATATTCCTATGTGGCTTCTTTTGTTGAACATATTGACTTAGATGAGAAAAAGATCAATGATCTTACTTTTGAAAATGAACGTTTATCTAAAGTCAATATGTCCCTCAACAAGAAGCTAGAAGATCATGCTCTTGGCTCAAAAGAATTCGATGAACTTAAAGACAAGATTCTAAGTCTAGAATTGAATCTTAAAGATAGCAATGATAGACTTGGTATCTTGAAGCAAGAAATTGAGCAAAGAGATTGTTCTCTTGTTAATGCTAAGAAACTTGAAAATGTGCTTAAATCCAAACTTAATGAGCATTTAAATCAAGAGAAAAAGTATGAACAATGGCTTGATAAATCACATAAAGATGTTTTGTTTAGTGATAACAAAGCGGAAAAATATGCCATTGAACTTAGGATGCTTCGTGAGAAACTTGATGAGGCTAATAGGATGATTAGCAAGATGTCATCTAGTTCTAATAAAGTTGAAACCCTCATTAAAAGTGGAAAGCATCCATGTGACAAAAGAGGTTTGGGTTATATCAATGAGAAGGAGACTCCTTCATCTAACAAATCTACTTTTGTCAAAGCAAGCATTGAATCAATTGTAGGTACACTCTCTCAAGGTAAAGCTATGAAAGCTACCGGAGGTGCCTCTTCATCAACAAGGATGTTCAATGGGAGAACTCAACAACTTAAGCATCAAGAAGCAACAACCTCAAATGCAAGAGGTGAAGCATCAAGGGTTGCTCTTCAAAGAGGTAAAATTGTGAGAAGACCAAATGCTATGGAAGCAAATGCAAATGGTAAACTTCTCAAATTTACTCCTATTTGTCATCATTGTAATATGATAGGACATATTCGACCTAGATGCTTTGAGTACATTCGGAAATGCAAACTTGATAATGCTTTTCATGATATGTCTTTGAATGGACCTAGGCAATCATCCATGTATGGATATAGTAATAGACCTAGGAAGACCTTGGAAAAGCATGTTGTTGAAAGAGTTGTTGATGACTTGCTTGCTAAATCTTGTGTTGTGCCTCACTCTACTATGCATAAGAAAATTGATAATGCTTTGTTTGATATTTTTGAAGATGTGACCAATGAGGTTAAGGTGCATGTTGAAAAGCCTAATATTGAGTCAAAGCATGTTAGAAGTAAGAGTGAGAAGCATGTTGTGAAAAATGTGTGGATTAGAAAAGACACATCTAAATGTAATGTTGCACAATATGCTTTACGTGCCAACTCCTCCTATTCTTGGTACCTAGATAGCGGTTGCTCTAGGAACATGACCGGGAACAAAGAGTTCTTTAAGAATCTTGTTTTTAAAGGATGGAGGTTGGGTTACTTTTGGTGATGGTACCAAAAAGCAAGTTCTTGGCAAGGGAACAATTTGTATCCCCGGATTGCCTAAACTTCGCAATACTTTGTATGTTGATGGGTTACAAGCTAACTTGATAAGCATTACTCACTTGTGTGAAATTTTTCAAGAAGTTAGTTTTAACAAAGATGTATGCACTATAATTGATAAAAAGGGCGATGTCGTCCTAAGAGTCAAAAGGTCTATAGACAATTGCTATTGTCTTGAGATAGATCCTCTCACATGCAACATGGCACATGAGTGCAATAAGCTTGATTTGTGGCATCAACGTTTGGGTCACATGAATTTTAAAGATTTGAAAAAGCTTGAAAAACATGGCATTGTTAGAGGTCTTCCTAATCTTGGTAAAAAGCTTGAGGTGGTTTGTGAACCTTGCCAATTAGGTAAGCAAACCAAAGTGCCTCATAAGAAAAATTCTTACATAGCTACCAAGAGACCTTTAGAACTTGTGCATATGGACCTAATGGGGCCAATTCAAACCGAGAGCATTAATGGCAAAAAGTATATTTTTGTATGCGTTGATGACTACTCTAGGTTTACTTGGGTTTATTTTCTTAGAAACAAGACCGAGGCTTTTGATTACTTTAAAAAGTTTTGTAATCAAGTTCAAAATGAAAAAGGTCTTGATATCAAGAAAATATGTCGCATTAGGAGTGATCATGGGACGGAATTTGAAAATGCAAAATTTAGTGAGTTTTGTGATGGTTTAGGGATTTCTCATGAGTTCTCCGCACCTAGAACTCCTCAACAAAATGGTGTTGTTGAGAGGAAAAATCGTGTCTTGCAAGAGATGGCTAGGGTCATGCTCAATAGCAAGAAAGTCCCTAGAAACCTATGGGCCGAGGCGGTCAATACCGCTTGTTATGTGTCAAATCGTGTTTTCAAAAGGCCCAGCACAAAACAAACGTCCTATGAACTTTGGAAAGGCAAGAAGCCTAATGTGAGTTACTTCCACACTTTTGGGAGTAAATGTTATATTTTGAATGATAGAGATCACTTAGGAAAGTTTGATGCAAAAAGTGATGTTGGTCTCTTTCTTGGGTATGCTATTAATAGTCGTGCATATAGAGTCTTTAACTTGACTACTAAGACTATCATGGAGTCTATCAATGTGAAGATAGATGATCTTAGCATGCTTAATTTGTGTGATGATAATGGTGTCAATGAATCTAAAGAAAACATGTTAAATGACACTAATACACCTATTGATGTGGCTAGTAGTGTTTCTAGTCAAGATGATGAAATTGATAGTCATGTTGAAGTTGTAAGTCAAGGGTTGGAAAATGCTTTAAATGATAATCAACAAAATGACCAAGTTGTTGAACATTCTCACCCAAGACTTAGAAACTTACACTATCAAGGAGACATCATAGGTGATTTAAATGAAGGGGTTAGAACAAGAAATCAAATTGCTAACCAAATATCCTATTCTTGCTACACTTCTCAAATTGAACCCAAAAACATTAATGAAGCAATTGTTGATGAATATTGGGTTGGGGCTATGCAAGATGAACTTAATCAATTTGAGAGGAATGAAGTGTGGTCTTTAGTTCCTAGACCCAAAGATATAAATGTAATTGGCACTAAATGGGTGTTTAGGAATAAGATCGATGAAAGTGGCAAGATTGTGAGGAATAAAGCTAGACTAGTGGCTCAAGGTTACACTCAAGTGGAGGGTGTTGACTTTGATGAGACGTTTGCCCCGGTTGCTCTTCTCGAGTCCATTAGACTTTTGTTGTCCATTGCATGCATTAAAAAGTTCAAATTATTTCAAATGGATGTCAAAAGTGCTTTTCTCAATGGATACCTTCAAGAAGAAGTGTATGTTGAACAACCTAAGGGTTTTGTAGACCCACACTCTCCTAATCATGTGTTTAAATTGAAAAAGGCTCTCTATGGCCTTAAACAAGCTCCAAGAGCTTGGTATGATAGGTTGACTCAATATCTTGTTGACAACCAATATAGGAGAGGTGGCATTGATAGAACTTTGTTTATCAAACATCATGATCATGATATTTTTGTTGCACAAATATATGTTGATGACATTGTTTTTGGGTCTACTAATAAAACCAAGGTTGATGAATTTGTTAGTGTTATGTCAAGTGAATTTGAAATGAGTATGGTGGGTGAGTTGAATTATTTTCTAGGTATGCAAGTGAAGCAAACTAGCATGGGCATAATGTTGAATCAATCTAAATATGCTAAAAATCTAGTTAAGAGATTTGGCCTAGAAAATGGAAAAGATTTTGAAACTCCCATGAGCACCACTTTAAAACTTGACAAAGATGAAAAAGGGAAAAGTGTTGACCAAAGCCTTTATAGAAGCTTGATAGGTAGTCTACTTTACCTAACGGCTAGTAGACCCGATATTTGCTTTAGTGTTGGCTTGTGTGCTAGATTCCAAGCAAATCCCAAGGAATCTCACTTAAAAGCCGTCAAGAGGATCATTAGGTACATCAAAGGAACTCATAGTCTTGGTCTATTCTATTCATTTGATACCAATGATATCCTTGTAGGCTATTGTGATGCGGATTGGGCGGGAAACATAGATGACCGAAAAAGCACATCGGGCGGTTGCTTTTATGTTGGTAATAACTTGGTTTCTTGGTCAAGTAAGAAACAAAATTCGGTTTCCCTTACCTCTTCCGAAGCCAAATACATTGCGGCCGGAAGTGCTTGCACACAATTACTTTGGATGAAACAAATCCTTAAGGATTATGAGATAGAACAAGGAAAAATGACACTTTATTGTGATAATTTAAGTGCCATTAACATCTCTAAAAATCCGGTTCAACACTACCGCACTAAACACATAGACATTAGGCATCATTTCATTAGAGATCTAGTTGAACATTCTATTGTTACTCTAGAGCATTTGCCTACTAAAAATCAACTTGCGGACTTGTTCACTAAGCCCTTGGACAAAGAGAGGTTTAAAACTCTTAGAATGTCCATTGGCATGATTTGTGTTGATTGATGTCTTTGTGTGATTGTGAGTGGCTTGATTAGCAAAACTTTAATTGTATATCATTGTCTTTGAGAGCTACTCACTTGAGAAGTAATGATCTTTAACAAGTATCTTTTATTGTTTTTAGATCATGCACTTAAGCTTGAAAATCTTATTTTTGAAAAGTGCACTAATGCTTCTCTTATATGTTTTAGTTTTTGAGTTTATGTGGTTGAATATGTGTAGATAATGGATGCATCTAGAAGTTTATTGTTAAGTACATGATAGATGACCTATGGTATGTATCCATTTTGCTTCGGCACTACATAGTAATCAACGAGCACCCTCATGGAAAGGGCTACACACCTTGGTTGTGAAGCCACCCAATGTAGGAAAGGGCTACGCCATTGTGATGAGTGAAAGCCACCATGAGGAGTATATGTTTTTGTTAGTAAAATCAAAGAAGTGTTGAAATGAATCATTAAAAAATTCTTTGATTCTAAGCCTAAAAGAAATGAAAAATAAAAGGCTTATTGGTGTATAGTTGAGAATTGTGAAATAGCTCGGGTTGACAAATTGAAACGGGAAAACGAGCCACATGCACACACACGCTCATATGTTGATATCTATTCATTTTAAAAGCAAAGACCGGATGAATATCGGTTTGACCTATTTTTGGAAAGGCTTTAGATGGATAGGTGTGGATAGAGTTTGCATGTTGATATCACAATTACTCCTACTATATATTTGAGAAGCATTCACACACACACACTTTGCTTATGTGCTTGATTCATTAGCAATGTGAGAATATTTTTGAGAGATTAATGAAAATCTATGATTCTCTCTTGAACTTTGACAAGTTATGAAATATTTTCTCTTATTGCTTGATTGTGTGATTGTGTGATGTCCCTTGTGAACAAATCTACTTGTTGATAATATGTGGAGCATACGTTAAGGGGGAGCTTTAGTTTATTCAACTTTCGCTTTCTATACGATTTGTTTGCTTAATATCTCGTTCTTTATCTCTTGTGTCCCTTGTCTATTCCTTGACAAAAAGGGGGAGAAAATGTATACCTCACCATGTTGATATTGGGGAGTTCTTGTATACTTCACACCTTGTGTGGAAATTGTTCCAATTGTGTGATTCTTATTTCTTATTCCTCTTTGTGCTTAATTGTGACTTTGTCTTAAGGGGGAGAATTCTTGTCTTAAGGGGGAGAAAGAATTCTTTCTTGACAATGTTAAGGATAGTTGGTTCTTGGAAATTAGGAAACTAAGGGAATGCTTTAACTTGAACATATTTTATTCACTTGAGATAATGCATTTGTGTATGAGATAAGGGATATCTTCTTTGTTTGTTGTTTGGTTAAATAACTCACCATTCTTCTTTAGAGAAGATCTCTTGTTTTGGTTGCTATTTTCTCTCATAGGTACTTTGAAGACCGAAAGAGGAATTCTTGAAGACTTGAAGATTTTTTAGTCTAGGAATTTCTTTGTAATGTGAGATTGAGAGTATGCTATCATCTTGTGTTTATTTGAGTGAAACATTGTATGGTGAGGTTGAGTGTTTTTGCCAATGGAATAGCCAAAGGGGGAGATTGTAAGGTTCACTATTTATATTGGCTTGATTCCATTGCAAAACACTCTATGATTGTATTAGTTGTTGTTTAGGACATTATTTGAAGAAAGGAAGCTCAAAGAGTGAAGAGCAACATCTAGTGCAAAAGTCGTCTTCAAGAGGTGAAAATCGTCAAAGGTAAAACTTGACTTCTACCCTCTTGCAAGGCGTTAGCGCACACACACACAATTCATACATGTGTGTCCCTGCATCGTGGTTCAAACATTTGGTATAACACATTCACACACTTCATAGCATGCTCATGCATTGATCTTGTATTGACAAACATTGTGAAATTGCATGCTTTGTAACTATCTCTTTGATATGGCATGTTTGTGTGAATATGTGTTTATTTGTTTTCGTATTTTGTGTTTAGGACTTGAACATGTTCTTATTTAATGCCTTATCGAGTTCCGGTCGTTTCGGTTACTCACTCATAAGGTTTCGAGTCCAAACAAGTTGACTATGCTACTTTTCGTTCTCATTTGTTGTGTTGTCTTCATCGTCGGATTCCGAGATGATATCTCAACCATTTTTCAAAGTTGAGTAGTCGTAGTCGTGCGTGAGGGAGTCACGGTTCGTAATCCGAAAACGGATTCGAAATCAGAGGTCGGATGCTCAAGATATGGGGCAACGAACCGAGGGAGCGCGCGAGAGGTGGGCAAACCACGTGTGGCCACTTGGCCAGCCCGTGTGGGAGGCCGTGGGCCCCACGGGCAAGGGAGCCTTCTGCTCCCGTGGGCCCCACGCGCCCCCCACGGGGTGCTGACGTGGCACCACGTGATTTGCTCGGAAATCTTCTCCTTTTCCCTCCTTTTAATCAAACCTCCTTCCCTCCAACACTTATGCAATTTTTTTGAAGAACACCTCAATCCCGCATCAGTTTTTCAATATTTTTGCTTACTTGTTTTGATCATATCTCTCTCATACGAACTCGAAATCATTCGATTCAAAAACCAAAATTGTTGGTCTCGAAGAGAGATACAAACCCCAAGCATTTCCAGAGGCAGTTGACTTCGGCATTTTTCTCAGTAGGTCAATTTCCAGTCCGTGGTCAGTATTGGTTTTTCAACTTCTTGTTTTTCAATTTCATTTTTGATCAACTATTGATTCTTTCCATTTGATTGATGAAATTTGTTAAGAAGTATGTTAGATCACATGCTAGGGTTATTTGATCATTTGTTAATTGAGTTTTAGCTTTGTAATGTGTTTTGAACATATTTGTGCTAAACTTGATTTATCATGAAATTGATTCTAGAAAACATACATGTGATGTGCTTCATGCTATTTTCTATGTTTTATTTCATGATCTAAGAACTAGGTTTTTAGTGTGCTAAATTGAATATTGATACCTTTGTTCTTATTGTTTTGCATGTTTTGATTTCTAGATAACTTTTGTGATTGAGTGTTGAAATCATATTCTAGACTATCATTGAACATGTACATTTTGCTTGATTGATCATCTAGCTTAATTTGTTTGTGCTTGCATCATTTGCATCACTTTAGATCATAGCCTTGCATTAGGTTGAAGTCTCTAGCAAAGTGAGTGAAGCTTTGTGGATAGAGCAAGGGAGCCTTGATTAGAGTCGGGAGGACTCGGATAATCAAGCAAGGAAGTCTTGTCTAGGGTCGGGAGGATCCGGATAGGCAAGCAAGAAATCTTCCTAGAGACGTGAGCGTCTTGGATAGGAAGTTGCTTCCTAGAGGTGTAGGACACATCTCGGATAGGGAGTAGGCTAGGTGGTTCACTAGGCCCAAGGGTAGACTAGGAGTTGATAGCTTGAGCGGATATCAGTGAGTTGGTAGCTTGAGTGTGTAAGTCCTTTTCATCATAGTGAATTGCTTCGCCGGTGGTTGTGGTATCAACCCGTGGATGTTTCCTCATTGCGGTTTTACCACATTAAAATCATTGTGTTCAATTTTGCTTTACTTTCCTTTATCTTCCATATATTACATTGATTGCACTTCTTGTAATTTGATTAACTCTTGTCTTAGTTAATCCAATTCATTTGCTAAATCTATTCAAGTGTGCATTTGTCTTGTAATTTTCCGCATTAATTTTTGATTGGAAGAATTTGGAGCCTATACCTATTCACCCCCCCTCTAGGTATATTTCACTACTACATTGAGGGAAATTTCATTATTGTTAAGTACATGATAGATGACCTATGGTATGTATCCATTTTGCTTCGGCACTACATAGTAATCAACGAGCACCCTCATGGAAAGGGCTACACACCTTGGTTGTGAAGCCACCCAATGTAGGAAAGGGCTACGCCATTGTGATGAGTGAAAGCCGCCATGAGGAGTATATGTTTTTGTTAGTAAAATCAAAGAAGTGTTGAAAATGAATCATAAAAAAAAATCTTTGATTCTAAGCCTAAAAGAAATGAAAAATAAAAGGCTTATTGGTGTATAGTTGAGAATTGTGAAAAGCTCGGGTTGACAAATAGAAACGGGAAAACGAGCCACATGCACACACACGCTTATATGTTGATATCTATTCATTTTAAAAGCAAAAAACCGGATGAATATCGGTTTGACCTATTTTGGAAAGGCTTTAGATGGATAGGTGTGGATAGAGTTTGCATGTTGATATCACAATTACTCCTACTATATATTTGAGAGGTATTCACACACACACATTTTGCTTATGTGCTTGATTCATTAGCAATGTGAGAATATTTTTGAGAGATTAATGAAAATCTATGATTCTCTCTTGGACTTTGACAAGTTATGAAATATTTTCTCTTATTGCTTGATTGTGTGATTGTGTGATGTCCCTTGTGAACAAATCTACTTGTTGATAATATGTGGAGCATATGTTAATGGGGAGCTTTAGTTTATTCAACTTTTGCTTTCTATACGATTTGTTTGCTTAATATCTCATTCTTTATCTCTTGTGTCCCTTGTCTATTCCTTGACAAAAAGGGGGAGAAAATGTATACCTCACCATGTTTGATATTGGGGAGTTTTTGTATACTTCACACCTTGTGTGGAAATCGTTCCAATTGTGTGAATCTTATTCCTCTTAGTGCTTAATTGTGACTTTGTCTTAAGGGGGAGAAAGAATTCTTTCTTGATATTGTTAAGGATAGTTGGTCCTTAGGAATTAGGAAACTAAGGGGATGCTTTAATATGAACATATTTTATTCACTTGAGATAATGCATTTGTGTATGAGATAAGGGATATCTTTTATGTTTGTTGTTTGGTTAAATAACTCACCATTCTTCTTTAGAGAAGATCTCTTCTTGGTTGCTATTTTCTCTCATAGGTACTTTGAAGACCGAATGAGGAATTCTTGAAGACTTGAAGATTTTTTAGTCTAGGAATTTCTTTGTAATGTGAGATTGAGAGTATGCTATCATTTTGAGTTTATTTGAGTGAAACATTGTATGGTGAGGTTGAGTGCTTTTGCCATGGAATAGCCAAAGGGGGAGATTTTAAGGTTTATGATTTGTATTGGCTTAATTCCATTGCAAAACACTCTATGATTGTATTAGTTGTTGCTTAGGACATTATTTGAAGAAAGGAAGCTCAAAGAGTGAAGAGCAACGTCTAGTGCAAAAGTCGTCTTCAAGAGGTGAAAATCGTCAAAGGTAAAACTTGACTTCCACCCTCTTGCAAGGCGTTAGCGCACACACACACAATTCATACATGTGTGTCCCTGCATCGTGGTTCAAACATTTGGTATAACACGTTCACACACTTCATAGCATGCTCATGCATTGATCTTGTATTGACAAACATTGTGAAATTGCATGCTTTGTGACTATCTCTTTGATATGGCATGCTTGTGTGAATTTGTATTTATTTGTTTCCGTATTTTGTGTTTAGGACTTGAACATATTCTTATTTAATGCCTTTTTGAGCTTCGGTCGTTTCGGTTACTCATTCATAAGGTTTCGAGTCCAAACAAGTTGACTATGCTAATTTTCGTTCTCATTTGTTGTGTTGTCTTCATCATCAGATTTCTAGATGATTTCTCAACCAGTTTTCAAAGTTGAGTAGTCATAGTCGTGCGTGAGGGAGTCACGGTTTGTAATCTAAAAACGGATTTGAAATCGGAGGTCGGATGCTCAAGATATGGGCCGACGAACTGAGGGAGTGCGCGAGAGGAGTTGGAATCACGTGTGGCCACTTGGCCAGCCCGTGTGGGAGGCCGTGGGCCCCACGGGCAAGGGAGCCCTCTGCTCCTGTGGGCCCCACGTGCCCCCCATGGGGTGCTGATGTGGCAGCACGTGATTCGCTCGTAAAATCTCTCCTTTCCCTCCTTTTAAGCCAACCTCCTTCCCTCCACACTTTGATGAATTTTTGAAGAACACTTTGAAAACTCGCATCAGAATTCTACAATTTTTGTTTACTTGTTTTGATCATATCTCTCTCATACGAACTCGAAATCAATCGATTCAAAAACCAAAATTGTTGGTCTCGAAGAGAGTTACAAACCCCAAATATTTCCAGAGGTAGATGACTTCACCATTATTCTCAGCTGAAGCATTTTCAGTACGTGGTCAGTGTTTGATTTTCAACTTCTTCTTTTTCGATTTCATCTTTGATCATCTCTTGATTCTTACTATTTGATTGATGAAATTTGTTGAGAAGTATGTTAGATCACTTTCTAGGGTTGTTTGATCATTTGTTAATTGAGTTTTATCTTTGTGATTTGTTTTGAACATATATGTGCTAAACTTGATTTATCATGAAATTGATTCTAGAAAATGTATGTGTGATATGCTTCATGTTATTTTCTATGTTTTATTTCATGATCTAAGAACTTGGTTTTTAGTGTGATAAATTGAATATTCATACCTTTGTTCTTATTGATTTGTATGTCTTGATTTCTAGATAATTTTGTGATTGTGTGTTGAAATCATATTCTAAACTATCATTGAACATGTACATTTTGCTTGATTGATCATCTAGCTTAATTTGTTTGTGTTTGCATCACTTGCATCACTTTAAGATCATAGCCTTGCATTAGGTTGAAGTCTCTAGCAAAGTGAGTGAAGCTTTGTGGATAGAGCAAGGGAGCCTTGATTAGAGTAGGGAGGACTCGGATAATCAAGCAAGGAAGTCTTGTCTAGGGTCGGGAGGATCCGGATAGGCAAGCAAGAAATCTTCCTAGAGACGTGAGCATCTTGGATAGGAAGTTGCTTTCTAGAGGTGTAGGACACATCTCAGATAGGAAGTAGGCTTGGTGATTCACTAGCCCGAGGGTAGATTAGGAGTTGATAGCTTGAGCGGATATCATGAGTGATAGCTTGAGTGTGTAAGTCCTTTTTCACATAGTGGATTGCTTCGCCGGTGGTTGTGGTATCAACCCGTGGATGTTTCCTCATTGAGGTTTTACCACGTTAAAATCATTGTGTTCAATTTTGTTTTACTTTCCTTTATCTTCCACATATTACATTGATTGCACATCTTGTAAATTGATTAACTCTTGTCTTAGTGAAATCAATTCATTTGCTAAATCTAATCAAGTGTGCATTTGCCTTGTAATTTTCCGCATTATTTTTAATTGGAAGAATTTGGAGCCTATACCTATTCACCCCACCTCTAGGTATATTTCACTACTACATTAAGGGAAATTTCAGCACCCTATTTGATTTTTTCGGATAAGATATCCGTATGATAGTAACCATGTTCAACTAATAAAGAAAGATAGACATTTGGAATGTAACTTCCTTTGAACGGATACAAGATCCTTTATTCATTTTGAGTCTCATAAGCTTTCACACCAGTTTTGCATTTTTAAGAATATGCAATCATCAATTCATGCTTTCCATGAGAGCATTTTATATGAATTTCATGCTTTTTCATTTATCATTAGCATGTTATTTAAGAATCATCATGTCATGGAGATAACTATAGGTCATTCACATCATACTTCCTATGTAAATCTCCTATTCCAAAAATGCATGTTTAAACATAAATATGACATGGATTGTAGACAAGCAAGGTTCACACTTATAGAATTTGAAAACATATATATACATATGTACAACCAAGCTTACTCAAGCAATCAAAAGAAGAGGCATAAGTTATTTCAAATTTTTTGCAAGTGACAAGAATGCAAAATAGCTCTCTTTGCTTAAGTTCCCCATATGGGGTCAATCATAGAACACATCACTCCACAAGACATATCCCAATAGATCTACTAAGAGTTTTAAATCGAGTAGCATCTAAGGGTTTAGTAAATAGGTCCGCAAGTTGATCATTAGTACCTACATGTTCAAGTACTATGCATTTATTTTCAACAAGCTCTCTAATGAAGTGATGTCGGATGTCAATATGCTTAGTTCTAGAATGTTGCACCGGATTCTTGGAAATATTAATAGCACTCATGTTATCACAAAAGAGAGTGAGAGTACCTTGGTTGAATCCATAGTCTACTAGCATTTGCTTCATCCATAGGAGTTGTGTGCATCCACTCCCCGCGGCTATGTACTCGGCCTCGGCCATGGACAAGTAAATCGAGTTTTGCTTCTTGCAAAACCAAGACACCAAGTTGTTGCCTAGAAAGAAGCAACCGCCCGATGTGCTCTTCCTATCATCACAATTTCCTGCCCAATCCGCATCACTAAAGCCTACAAGACTAGCATTAGTGTCAAACGAGTACCAAATCCCATAGTTGGATGTCCCATTCACATAGCGAATGATTCTCTTTACGGAAGAGAGATGGGACTCCTTAGGATCCGCTTGGTACCTAGCACACACACCCACACTAAAGGAGATATCGGGCCTACTAGCGGTCAAATAAAGCAAGCTACCTATCATGCCTCGATATAGAGTTTGTTCCACACTTTTACCACTAGCATCCTTGCTTAGCTTCAAAGTGATACTCATGGGTGTATCACAACGTTTGGCTTTCTCTAAACCAAACTTCTTCACTAGGTTCTTAGCATATTTGGCTTGGGTTATGAAAATCCCATCATTCATTTGCCTAATTTGCAAACCTAGGAAGTAACTAAGCTCACCAACAAGACTCATCTCAAATTCATGAGACATGACATCAACAAATTGTTGGACTTTGGTGTTGTTGGTGGAGCCAAACACTATGTCATCAACATATATTTGAGCTATGAAAAGCTCATCATTGTCTCTCTTGATGAATAGTGTCTTGTCAACACTACCTCTTGTGTAGTTATTGTCAACAAGAAATTGAGTGAGGCGCTCATACCAAGCCCTCGGTGCTTGTTTCAACCCATATAGTGCCTTTTTAAGGCGATAGACATGGTTGGGGTGGTGAGCATCCACAAACCCCTTGGGTTGTTCAACAAACACTTCCTCTTGCAAGAAGCCATTGAGGAAGGCACTCTTGACGTCCATTTGGTGCAATTTGAACTTGTGCACACAAGAGATGGACAAGAGAAGCCTAATGGACTCTAAGCGGGCAACGAGAGCAAAAGTCTCCTCAAAGTCGATACCCTCAATTTGAGAGTACCCTTGTGCTACAAGTCTAGCCTTGTTCTGCACTATGTTGCCTTCCTCATCGGATTTGTTCCAAAATATCCATTTAGTGCCTGTGACATTAGTGGTCTTAGGCCTAGGAACTAGAGTCCAAACCTCATTCCTTTCGAATTGGTTTAGCTCTTCTTGCATGGCAAGAACCCAAAATTCATCATTTAAGGCTTCTTCAACCTTTTTGGGTTTAATTTGAGAGGTGTAGCAAGTAAAGCTAATTAGATTAGCTATTTGACGCCTAGTCCTAACACCCTCATTAACATCTCCAATAACATCCTCTTTGTTATGGAGTCTTCTAACCCATGGAGCGGGTTCATTAGAGTCCAAGTTAGGAACTCTAGTAATAGGTTGTGTGACTTCATTAGATGTCCCAACATTGGGAGTCACCACAACCCTCTCCAAAGGAGAGTCATCATCTAAAATTTCCTCCTCCTCATGGTCATTGGACTTGAGCCTTGTATCATCAATGATAACATTCAATGATTCCATGACGGTTTGAGTCTTCAAGTTGAAAACTCTATAGGCTCTACTATTCAAGGCATAGCCAATAAAGATACCCTCATCACTCTTAGCATCAAACTTGCCAAGTTGATCACGGTCATTTAAAATGTAGCATTTGCTCCCAAAAGTGTGGAAGTAGCTAACATTTGGCCTCTTGCCTTTCCATAACTCATAGGAGGTGTTTCTAGTGCTGGGCCTTAGGAACACTCTATTTCCTATATAGCAAGCCGTATTGATGGCTTCGACCCATAGGTTCCTAGGGACTTTGTTGCTAAGCAACATCACTCGGGCCATCTCTTGTAGGACCCTATTCTTCCTCTCAACAACTTCATTTTGTTGAGGTGTCCTAGGAGCCAAAAACTCATGGGAGATGCCTAAGCTATCACAATAGCTTTCAAAAGAGGCATTCTCAAACTCCCTCCCATGGTCACTTCTAATCCGTTTAATGCTTCTAATGTTAGAATTCATTTCATTTTGTAATTTAGTACAAAGCATTTTAAACTTATCGAAAGTTTCGGATTTTTCTCTAAGAAAATATGTCCATGTAAATCTAGAGAAATCATCAACACAAACAAAAATGTATCTCTTTCCACCTAAACTCTCGGTTTGCATAGGACCCATAAGATCCATGTGGAGAAGCTCTAGGGGCTCCTTGGTGGAGAGATACTTGCCCTTTTTGTGCATGCTTTTGGTTTGTTTTCCTTGTTGGCAAGGTCCACAAATACCATTGGCTTTCTTCCCAAGCTTAAGGAGGCCACGCACACACTCGAACTTTCCAAGGGTTCTTAAATCCCTAAAGTTCATGTGGCCAAGTCTTTTATGCCACAACTCAACTTGCTCATCCATGGACACAATGTTTGAGACTATTCTAGCTTGAAGACAATAACAATTGTCACTAGATCTCATACCTTTCAACAAGGTTTGTCCATCGGGCTTTAGGATTGAGCAATCATTTTTACTAAACAAGACGGAATATCTTTCATCACTTAGATGTGAAATGCTTATTAAATTGGCTTTTAAGCCATCAACATATAAAGCATCGGATAAGGAGGGTAATCCAGGAACGGAAATAGTTCCTTTCCCTACAACTTTCTTTTTGGATCCATCACCAAAAGTGACATATCCACCTTCCTCCATAACAAGAGTCTCGAAAAAACTCTTGTTTCCCGTCATGTGCCTAGAACACCCACTATCCAAATACCAAAAATTAGAAGAATTTGCCTTCAAGGCTATTTGTGCAACATGGCAAACATTTTCATTCTTTCTAATCCACTTAGCAACAATTTTAGCTTTCTTAGTGGTCTTTGGTACATGTGCTCTACTATTCCTAGGATCATGCAAATCAATATTATCATTCCTAGGAACATGCATCATGGCTCTTTTCTTTTTCTTCTCTATCATGCTTCTAGTTTTGCACATTTTAATATATCTAAAGCAATGTGGTCTAATATGACCATCAAATCCACAAAAGTGACAAATAGGAGTAAAATAAGGAATCATACATTGTCCTTGTCTTTGTGGATGAAAGGGTTCAATGCGTCTTCGTTGTTGAACCGGTCTAGGTTGCTTCCAAGCTTGAGGTTGCATGATAGGCCTCTTTCCTTTGTGAGCCATTTGAGGAGGAATGTTGGTTTGAGGGACCCTAGGGGGTTGAGCTTGAGGTTGCCTTCTTGGCCCCATCTTCACTTGTGCATTTGAGCATTGTCCTACTTCTAACTTCTTCCTAGGAATTTGCACAAATGAAGTTTCTTCTTTCCTCAAACTCTTGACAAACACGGTCTTGTTAGAGGTTGAGATCTTCTTGCCATCTTCATACCCAAGACCCCTCTTGTCACATGGAATCTTTCCAACACCAAGCATATGGTCAAGCTTCTTGGTGCTAGAATCCATCCTAGTCATAGATTCTCTAACTTCTTCAAGCTCCCTCTTTAGGCTATCTTCATTCCTCCTAGATAAGACTAACTCCTCTTTTAGCTTATCTTCCATCTTCTTGAATTTTTCCACTTGTTCACTTAAGTGGTCATTATGAGATGCAAGCTCAAGATTTTCTTCTCTCAACATCTTGATCTTTCTTGTGCTCTTGATTGCTAAATCATTAAATTCAGCATGATATTTAGCAAGCACCTTTTTCTCTACAAATCCATTCATGGAGTTAGAAGTGGAATCACTTTCTACATCACTTAAGTCATTTTCCTCTTGACTCATTTCCTCTCTCTCACTACCACTTTTGCTCTTATGGGAGGAGGCAAAAGCAAGGAGATTAGCCATGAGCTCTTCATCATCCGAAGACTCATCTCCCTTAATGGAGTCATCACTACTTCCACTCCAAGTGGCGACCATCACTTTTCCCTTTTTCCTCTCATTGTGATTTGCACATTCGGGGGTAAAGTGACCTATGCCACCACACTCGAAACATCGAACCCCTTTTCTTTCGGTCCTCTCTTGCCTAGGTTCAAACTTCTTGAAAGAGCCCTTTTTCTTCAAATCTTGTCCTTTTGATCCAAAGCTCTTTCTTCTAAACTTCATAACCTTGTTGAACCTTTTTACAAACAAGGCAAGGTCTTCATCCGAGTCAACCTTCTTTTCCTCCTTTTCATCCTTGGAGGTTTTTAAGGCAATTCCTTTTTGCTTTTTAGTGGGTGTGGAGATAGGCCCCTTCCTAGACTCATAAGCTAGAAGACTCCCAATCACCTCACTCAGCTTCATATCCTTATATCCACTATTTTCTTCTAAAGCCGTCACCTTAGATTCAAACCTATCGGGTAGAGATCTCATAATCTTTTGCTTGATTCTCCTATCCGAATATGGATCACCAAGTTGATGGCTTTGGTTGACTATATCCATCAACTTGATCTCGAAGTCGTTGAAGCACTTATTCTCCTCCATCTTAAGCATCTCGAATTGAGTTTGGAGGACTTGAAGCTTAGAGTCCTTCACCACTTTGGTTCCCTTATGTGCAATCTCTAGGATGTCCCCAGCCTCCTTAGCTATCCTAGTATTTTGAATCAATTTATATTGATTTTCGTCCATAGCACACAAGATGGCATGCATCGCCTTCCTATTCCACTTTGAAGCCTCAAACTCTTGCGCGTTCCATTGCGCCTTAGGCTTCAAAACATCTTCTCCTCCACCCGCGGGAGTCATCATAGGGAGATCATATCCGTCTGCCACTGCCATCCATGCACGGTCATGAATTTGGCATATGTAGGATTCCATCTTCCCTTTCCATTGGGAATAGTTCAATCCGGTAAGAAGTGGAGGCCTTATGCTAGAAGCACCTTCGTTGCCACCACCATTTCCACCGTTTCCACTCATAGTGTTTATGAATGAATGAAATGAATGCAAATGTATGAATGATCAAAAATCACACAAAATGCAAAACACACCAAAATAAGCAAGGATCACCTAAGTATGTCTAGGAACCCGCTCTGATACCAATTGAAACTAATTATTGCACGGTGTGTATAAAACTATCTAGAGGGGGGGTGAATAGATTTTACGCTTTTTACCCAATTTTTCGTGTTAGTCAAAATTACAAAAATGCCCTCAAGATAATATAAACAAGCAAGTGTAATATGGTGCGGAAATTAAAACAACACTTGATTTTTACGTGGAAACCCTCACGGGAAAAACCACAGGCTATGTAAGTAAGCCACACTCGAACCTCGAATCCACTAAATGTGCAAACGATTACAACCTAATCCCGGAAGTAATCACACACCTACCTAATCCCGGTATGAGTGAACCTAGTCCAATTTTGCTTGCGATCTAAGCAACCTAATCCCGGATGCTATACACAAGACTTACTTTCTCTATGAAGAGAATACAGCCCTAAGTGAATATATGTGAATATCCAAAATGCAACATAGAGCAAGGGAAACCCTATATGCTTATCTAAGATGTTTAATATGCAATTAAGAACAATCCTAGATATCAAAACTAAATGACATGTCAATTAATTTAGCTAAACAATATTAAGCACAAAACCTAATTTGCTAGCACAATACAACTTCTCAAACATACATCATACTAATCTCAATCTTGTATCCAAAGCATACAAAATAACAAACAAGTAATTAATTGAGATTGCTAGATAAGAGAAACACAAAATATGTAAGATATTAGTGAAAAGCTTACCAAGCAAAGTATGATGAAGAATCCATGCTAGATGACATCTAGAAGATCAAATATGATGCTAGATGATGATTGATGATCATGAAAAAGTGTTTGAGTAATTAAAAATGAGTTCTTGAAATTTTTCTTCTCTTTTTAAAATATCCTAAGTATGAAATCTGAATATGAACTCTCTTTTTTGACCTAAAGACAAAATGGCATATATATAGGGGGCCAAACCAAAGTGAGGTCGTTTAAGTAAGTTTCAAAGAAACGCGCCAATCGGCGGTTTCATTCGGCGGCCACCGACCACCGATACAACCGCCGAATTGGACCTGACACAACAGGGGAACAACGGCGGTTTCATTCGGCGGTTTCGTAACCACCGATCAAACCGCCGAATAAACCCGAGTGATAAAATCAATCAGGTATGAAACGGCGGTTTCATTCGGTGGCCAGGCCGCCTATCCAAACCGTCGTTTCACCAATCTTGGTGAAACCAAGGGAAAAACCAAGGGCTTCTCCAACAGCGATCTTCGCGCTAAAAACAAGCACACACGGTGCATGCGCGGATGTTTCCGAACAACAACGGGAAATGAATTACAAGACACATAAACACACAACAACATATAACAAAGAAGTGCAAGTGTGAAAAGTGACATGTGAAGAGAATGCACACAAATGCAAGTATGCTAAGTGAGTGTGTGCACTAAATCTCTTCATAGAAAATTAAGCACTAAACATATACCTTTGGAGTGCTTAACACTTGCAAGGGACTTGAGCTTGAACACATTCCTAAGCTACCCTTACATGATCCCCACATATGGTTTGATCACGAAATAAGCCAATTAAAAACTACGGGAATCCTTACACACTTTATTAATATGAAAAGATTGTCAAAAACAATATTACACTCTTGCTATTGAGCATAATCCTAACAAATCTAACCTCAATCGAGTGTCCTTCACTATACACCCTAGGTTGGCCTTGTGAGAGAATTAGAAGCCTTCACTATACACCCTAGGTTGGCTACTTTAGTGGTTTTACGAGAACTAACCTTCAAGTAGAATCCGGTTGAATAACCTTGAGCCTCACCCAATCTCAAACGGGTGGCCTTCACTATACACCTTAGGTCGGCCACTTGTGAGGGAATTGGAAGTCATCGCTATACACCCTAGGATGGCTACGTTAAAAATAGTTTAAGCCAGGTTTGGATAGATGAGCTTTCATGGTTAGAATCCAAATTGAGCAACCAGCCATAGTTGGTAGCTTAGGAGGGATTAATCGCTAGTAGGAGGTCTTTGCTATACACCCTAGGTTGACCCCTTGCTAGAAATAAATAGCCAATTCTATACACCCTAGGTTGGTTACATTTGTCATAACGTGCTTAATTGAGAGTTTGTTGCATTGCCCAGTTTTTGCTTTCGAGTCCATCAACTCCTTAATAATATCACTTCATTTGCATCCATTTTCAATCATCGCATTCCTAGTTTAGTTTATATTATATTCCCATTCACACTTCACACCACCAATCATTTACTTTTACTTTTATGCATACTAGTCTTATTAATCCTGATCTAGTCATCGCTACCTCCGATCTCTATGGACACGACTCTCGCTTACCGCTTTACTAGTTTTTAAAACTTTAGAGCACATTGCGTAGGAACATCTTTATAAATATCTTTTGAATTCGCAATTTTATAACGACACAAAAAGCATGTTCATGTAACAAGGCTAGACTTGTTGCACAAGGATACTCTCAAATTGAGGGTATTGACTTTGAGGAGACATTTGCTCCCGTTGCCCGCTTAGAGTCTATTAGGCTTCTCTTGTCCATTTCTTTTGTGCACAAGTTCAAATTACACCAAATGGACGTCAATAGTGCCTTCCTCAATGGCTTCTTACAAGAGGAAGTGTTTGTTGAACAACCCAAGGGGTTTGTGGATGCCCACCACCCTAACCATGTCTATCGCCTCAGAAGGCTCTTTATGGGTTAAAACAAGCACCGAGGGCTTGGTATGAGCGTCTCACTCAATTTCTTGTTGACAATGACTACACAAGGGGTAGTGTTGACAAGGCTCTATTCATCAAGAAAGACAATGATGAGCTCTTTATAGCTCAAATATATGTTGATGATATAGTGTTTGGCTCCACCAACAACACCAAGGTCCAACAATTTGTTGATGTTATATCTCATGAATTTGAGATGAGTCTTGTTGGTGAGCTAAGTTACTTCCTAGGTTTAAAAAATAAATAAAATTAGATGATGGGATTTTTATAACCTAATCCAAATATGCCAAGAACCTAGTGAAGAAGTTTGGTCTTGAAAATGCCAAACATTGTGATACACCCATGAGTACCACTTTGAAGCTAAGCAAGGATGCTAGTGGAAGAAGTTTGGAACAAAAGTTGTATCGGGGCATTATTGGTAGCTTGCTTTATTTGACCGTAAGTAGGTCCGATATCTCTTTAAGTGTGGGTGTGGGTATATGTGCTAGGTACAAATCGAATCCTAAAGAGTCCCATATCTCTTTGGTTAAGAGAATCATTCACTATGTGAATGGGACATCCAACTATGGGATTTGGTGCTCGTTTGACACTAATGCTAGTCTTGTAGGCTTTAGTGATGCGGATTGGGCAGTAAATTGTGATGATAGGAAATGCACATCGAGCAGTTGCTTCTTTCTAGGCAACAACTTGGTGTCTTGGTTTTGCAAGAAGCAAAACTCGATTTCCTTGTTCACGGTTGAGGCCGAGTACATAGTCGCGGGGAGTGGATGCTCACAACTCCTTTGGATGAAGCAAATGCTTGTAGTCTACGGATTCAACCAAGGTACACTCACTCTCTTTTGTGATAACATGAGTGTAAGGTTTATGATTTGTATTGGCTTGATTCCATTGCAAAACACTCTATGTTTGTATTAGTTGTTGCTTAGGACATTATTTGAAGAAAGGAAGCTTAAAAAGTGAAGAGCAACGTCTAGTGCAAAAGTCGTCTTCAAGAGGTGAAAAACGTCAAAGGTAAATCTTGACTTCTATCCTCTTGCAAGGTGTTAGCGCACACACACACAATTCATACATGTGTGTCCCTGCATCGTGGTTCAAACATTTTGTATAACACATTCATACACTTCATAGTATGCTCATGCATTGATCTTGTATTGACAAACATTGTGAAATTGCATGCTTTGTGACTATCTCTTTGATATGGCATGCTTGTGTGAATATGTGTTTATTTGTTTGTGTATTTTGTGTTTATGACTTGAACATGTTCTTATTTAATGCCTTATTGAGTTTCGGTCATTTCGGTTACTCATTCATAAGGTTTCGAGTCCAAACAAGTTGACTATGCTACTTTTCGTTCTCATTTGTTATGTTGACTTCATCGTTAGATTCTGAGATGATTTCTCAACCATTTTTCAAAGTTGTGTAGTTGTAGTCGTGCGTGAGGGAGTCACAGTTCGTAATCAGAAAACAGATTCAAAATCGGAGTTCGGATGCCCAAGATATGGGCTGAAGAACCGAAGGAGCACGCGAGAGAAGTCGGGAGCACGTGTGGCCAAAAGGCTTGCCCGTGTGGGAGGCCGTGGGCCCCACGGCCAAGGGAGCCCTCTGCTCCCTTGTGGCCCACGTGCCCCCCACGGGGAGGTGACATGACACGCTCTGATTCACTCAAAAAATCTCTCTCTCTCTCCTCCTTTTAAACTCATCTCCTTCCCTCCACACTTTGTTGAATTTTGAAGAACACTTGAAAAAATTCTGCAGAATTCTCCAATTTTCGTTTTCTTATTTTGATCATATCTCTCATACAAACTCGAAATCAATCGATTCAAAAACCAAAATTGTTGGTCTCGAAGAGACTTACAAACCCCAAGTATTTCCAGAGGCAGCTGACTTCGCTATTTTTCTCAGCTGATCCATTTTCAGTCCATGGTCAAGGTTGTCATTTCAACTTCTTCTTTTTCAATTTCATCTTTGATCATCTCTTGATTCTTACTATTTTATTGATGAAATTTGTTTAGAAGTATGTTAGATCACATGCTAGGGTTGTTTGATCATTTGTTAATTGAGATTTAGCTTTGTGATTTGTTTTGAACATATATGTGCTAAACTTGATTTTGTGTGAAATTGATTCTAGAAAATGAATATATGATATGTCTCATATTATTTTCTAGATTTTATTTCATGATCTAAGAACTAGGTTTTTAGTGTGATAAATTGAATATGCATACCTTTGTTCTTATTGATTTGCATGTCTTGATTTCTAGATAATCTTGTGATTGTGTGTTGGAAGCATATTCTAGATTGTCATTGAACATGTACATTTTGCTTGATTGATCATCTAGCTTAATTTGTTTGTGTTTGCATGACTTGCATCACTTTAGATCATAGCCTTGCATTAGGTTGAAGTTTCTAGCAAAGTGAGTGAAGCTTTGTGGATAGAGCAAGGAAGTCTTGATTAGAGTCGGGAGGACTCGGATAATCAAGCAAGGAAGTCTTGTCTAGGGTTGGGAGGATCCGGATAGGCAAGCAAGAAATCTTCCTAGAGACCTGAGCGTCTTGGATAGGAAGTTGCTTTCTAGAGGTGTAGGATACATCTCGGATAGGAAGTAGGCTTGGTGATTCACTAGCCCGAGGGTAGATTAGGAGTTGATAGCTTGAGTGGATATCATGAGTGATAGCTTGAGTGTGTAAGTCCTTTTTCACATAGTGGATTGCTTTGCCGGTGGTTGTGGTATCAACCCGTGGATGTTTCCTCTTTGAGGTTTTACCACGTTAAAACACTTGTGTTCATTTTTGCTTTTACTTTTCTTTATCTTCCATTTCTTTCATTGATTGCATATCTTGTAAATTGATTAACTCTTGTATAAGTGAAATCAATTAATTTGTCAAATTTAATCAAGTGTGCATTTTCATTGATATATTCCGCATTATTTTTAAATCGGGAGAATTTGGAGCCTATACCTATTCACCCCCCCTCTAGGTATATTTAACTACTACTTAAGGGAAATTTCATTTGGTATCAGAGCGAGTGTCTAGACGTACTTAGATAGATATTTTCTTTGTAGTGTTTTGTGTTTTTATTTGTGATAAATCATGATTAAGGAAGTGTATTCCTATGTGGCTTCTTTTGTTGAACATATTGACTTAGATGAGAAAAAGATCAAGGATCTTACTTTTGAAAATGAACGTTTATCCAATGTCAATATGTCCCTCAACAAGAAGTTAAAAAATCATGATCTTGGCTCAAAGGAGTTCAATGAACTTAAAGACAAGATCCTAAGTCTAGAATTGAATCTTAAAGATAGCAATGATAGACTTGGTATCTTGAAGCAATAAATTGAGCAAAGAGATTGTTCTCTTGTTAATGCTAAGAAACTTGAAAATGTGCTTAAATCCAAACTTAATGAGCATTTAAATCAAGAGAAAAAGTATGAACAATGGCTTGATAAATCACGTAAAGATGTTATGTTTAGTGATGACATAGCGGAAAAATATGGCATTGAACTTAGGATGCTTCGTGAGAAACTTGATGAGGCTAATAGGGTGATTAGCAAGATGTCATCTAGTTCTAATAAAGTTGAAACCCTCATTAAAAGTGGAAAGCATCCATGTGACAAAAGAGGTTTGGGTTATATCATTGAGAAGGAGACTCCTTCATCTAACAAATCTACTTTTTTCAAAGCAAGCATTGAATCAATTGTAGGTACACTCTCTCAAGGTAAAGCTATGAAAGCTACCGGAGGTGCCTCTTCATCAATAAGGATGTTCAATGGAAGAACTCAACAACATAAGCATCAAGAAGCAATAACCTCAAATGCAAGAGGTGGAGCATCAAGGGTTGCTCTTCAAAGAGGTAAAATTGTGAGAAGACCAAATGCTATGGAAGCAAATGCAAATGGTGAATTTCTCAAATTTATTCCTATTTGTCATCATTGTAATATGATAGGACATATTCGACCTAGATGCTTTGAGTATATTCGAAAATGCAAACTTGATAATGCTTTTCATGATATGTCTTTGAATGGACCTAGGCAATCATCCATGTATGGATATAGAAATAGACCTAGGAAGACCTTGGAAAAGCATGTTGTTGAAAATGTTGTTGATGACTTGCTTGCTAAATCTTGTGTTGTGCCTCACTCTACTATGCATAAGAGAATTGATAAAGCTTTGTTTGATATTTTTGAAGATGTGACCAATGAGGTCGAGGTGCATGTTAAAAAGCCTAATATTGAGTCAAAGCATGTTAGAAGTAAGAGTGAGAAGCATGTTGTGAAAAATGTGTGGATTAGAAAAGACACATCTAAATGTAATGTTGCACAATATGCTTTACATGCCAACTCCTCCTATTCTTGGTACCTAGATAGTGGTTGCTCTAGGAATATGACCGGGAACAAAGAGTTCTTTAAGAATCTTGTTTTAAAGGATGGAGGTTGGGTTACTTTTGGTGATGGTACCAAAAAGCAAGTTCTTGGCAAGGGAACAATTTGTATCCCCGGATTGCCTAAACTTCGCAATACTTTGTATGTTGATGGGTTACAAGCTAACTTGATAAGCATTACTCACTTGTGTGAAATTTTTCAAGAAGTTAGCTTTAACAAAGATGTATGCACTATAATTGATAAAAAGGGCAATGTTGTCCTAAGAGTCAAAAGGTCTATAGACAATTGCTATTGTCTTGAGATAGATCCTCTAACATGCAACATGGCACATAAGTGCAATAAGCTTGATTTGTGGCATCAACGTTTGGGTCACATGAATTTTAAAGATTTGAAAAAGCTTGAAAAACATGGCATTGTTAGAGGTCTTCCTAATCTTGGTAAAAAGCTTGAGGTGGTTTGTGAACCTTGCCAATTAGGTAAGCAAACCAAAGTGCCTCATAAGAAAAATTCTTACATAGCTACCAAGAGACCTTTAGAACTTGTGCATATGGACCTAATGGGGCCAATTCATACCGAGAGCATTAATGGCAAAAAGTATATTTTTGTATGCGTTGATGACTTCTCTAGGTTTACTTGGGTTTATTTTCTTAGAGACAAGACCGAGGCTTTTGATTACTTTAAAAAGTTTTGTAATCAAGTTCAAAATGAAAAAGGTCTTGATATCAAGAAAATATGTCGCATTAGGAGTGATCATGGAACGGAATTTGAAAATGCAAAATTTAGTGAGTTTTGTGATGGTTTAGGGATTTCTCATGAGTTCTCCGCACCTAGAACTCCTCAACAAAATGGTGTTGTTGAGAGGAAAAACCGTGTCTTGCAAGAGATGGCTAGGGCCATGCTCAATAGCAAGAAAGTCCCTAGAAACCTATGGGCCGAGGCGGTCAATACCGCTTGTTATGTGTCAAATCGTGTTTTCAAAAGGCCCGGCACAAAACAAGCGTCCTATGAGCTTTGGAAAGGCAAGAAGCCTAATGTGAGTTACTTCCACACTTTTGGGAGTAAATGTTATATTTGAATGATAGAGATCACTTAGGAAAATTTGATGCAAAAAGTGATGTTGGTCTCTTTCTTGGGTATGCTATTAATAGTCGTGCATATAGAGTCTTTAACTTGACTACTAAGACTATCATGGAGTCTATCATGCTTAATTTGTGTGATGATAATGGTGTCAATGAACCTAAAGAAAACATGTTAAATGACACTAATACACCTATGATGTGGCTAGTAGTGTTTCTAGTCAAGATGATGAAATTGATAGTCATATTGAAGTTGTAAGTCAGGGGTTGGAAAATGCTTTAAATGATAATCAACAAAATGACCAAGTTGTTGAACATTCTCACCCAAGACTTAGAAACTTACACTATCAAGGAGACATCATAGGTGATTTAAATGAAGGGGTTAGAATAAGAAATCAAATTGCTAACCAAATATCCTATGCTTGCTACACTTCTCAAATTGAACCCAAAAACATTAATGAAGCAATTGTTGATGAATATTGAGTTGGGGCTATGCAAGATGAACTTAATCAATTTGAGAGGAATGAAGTGTGGTCCTTAGTTCCTAGACCCAAATATATAATGTAATTGGCACTAAATGGGTGTTTAGGAATAAGACCGATGAAAGTGGCAAGATTGTGAGGAATAAAGCTAGACTAGTGGCTCAAGGTTACACTCAATTGGAAGGTGTTGACTTTGATGAGACGTTTGCCCCGGTTGCTCGTCTCGAGTCCATTAGACTTTTGTTGTCCATTGCATGCATTAAAAAGTTCAAATTATTTCAAATGGATGTCAAAAGTGCTTTCCTCAATGGATACCTTCAAGAAGAAGTGTATGTTGAACAACCTAAGGGTTTTGTAGACCCACACTCTCCTAATCATGTGTTTTAAATTGAAAAAGGCTCTCTATGGCCTTAAACAAGCTCCAAGAGCTTGGTATGATAGGTTGACTCAATATCTTATTGACAACCAATATAGGAGAGGTGGCATTGATAGAACTTTGTTTATCAAACATCATGATCATGATATTTTTGTTGCACAAATATATGTTGATGACATTGTTTTTGGGTCTACTAATAAAACCAAGGTTGATGAATTTGTTAGTGTTATGTCAAGTGAATTTGAAATGAGTATGGTGGGTGAGTTGAATTATTTTCTAGGAATGCAAGTGAAGCAAACTAGCATGGCATAATGTTGAATCAATCTAAATATGCTAAAAATCTAGTTAAGAGATTTGGCCTAGAAAATGGAAAAGATTTTGAAACTCCCATGAGCACCACTTTAAAACTTGACAAAGATGAAAAAGGGAAAAGTGTTGACCAAAGCCTTTATAGAAGCATGATAGGTAGTCTACTTTACCTAACGGCTAGTAGACCCGATATTTGCTTTAGTGCTGGCTTGTGTGCTAGATTCCAAGCAAATCCCAAGGAATCTCACTTAAAAGCCGTCAAGAGGATCATTAGGTACATCAAAGGAACTCATAGTCTTGGTCTATTCTATTCATTTGATACCAATGATATCCTTGTAGGCTATTGTGATGCGGATTGGGCGGGAAACATAGATGACCGAAAAAGCACATCGGGCGGTTGCTTTTATGTTGGTAATAACTTGGTTTCTTGGTCAAGTAAGAAACAAAATTCGGTTTCCCTTTCCTCTTCCGAAGCCGAATACATTGCGGCCGGAAGTGCTTGCACACAATTACTTTGGATGAAACAAATCCTTAAGGATTATGAGATAGAACAAGGAAAAATGACACTTTATTGTGATAACTTAAGTGCCATTAATATCTCTAAAATCCGGTTCAACACTCCCGCACTAAACACATAGACATTAGGCATCATTTCATTAGAGATCTAGTTGAACATTCAATTGTTACTCTAGAGCATTTGCCTACTAAAATCAACTTGCGGACTTGTTCACTAAGCCGTTGGACAAAGAGAGGTTTAAGACTGTTAGAATGTCCATTGGCATGATTTGTGTTGATTGATGTCTTTGTGTGATTGGTGAGTGGCTTGATGAGCAAACTTTAACAAGTATCTTTTATTGTTTTTAGATCATGCACTTGAGCTTTAAAAAATTTTATTTTCGAAAAGTGCACTAATGCTTCTCTTGTATGTTTTAGTTTTTGAGTTTTTGTGGTTGAATATGTGTAGATAATGGATGCATCTAGAAGTTTATTGTTAGTACATGATAGATGACCTATGGTATGTATCCATTTTGCTTCGGCACTACATAGTAATCAACGAGCACCCTCATGGAAAGGGCTACACACCTTGGTTGTGAAGCCACCCAATGTAGGAAAGGGCTACGCCATTGTGATGAGTGAAAGCCGCCATGAGGAGTATATGTTTTTGTTAGTAAAATCAAAGAAGTGTTGAAATGAATCATTAAAAAAAAAAAAAAAATCTTTGATTCTAAGCCTAAAAGAAATGAAAAATTAAAAGGCTTATTGGTGTATAGTTGAGAATTGTGAATAGCTCGGGTTGACAAATAGAAACGGGGGGGAAGGGAACGAGCCACATGCACACACACGCTCATATGTTGATATCTATCATTTTAAAAGCAAAAAACCGGATGAATATCGGTTTGACCTATTTTTGGAAAGGCTTTGGATGGATAGGTGTGGATAGAGTTTGCATGTTGATATCACAATTACTCCTACTATATATTTGAGAAGCATTCACACACACACACACTTTGCTTATGTGCTTGATTCATTAGCAATGTGAGAATATTTTGAGAGATTAATGAAAATCTATGATTCTCTCTTGAACTTTGACAAGTTATGAAATATTTTCTCTTATTGCTTGATTGTGTGATTGTGTGATGTCCCTTGTGAACAAATCTACTTGTTGATAATATGTGGAGCATATGTTAAGGGGGAGCTTTAGTTTATTCAACTTTCGCTTTCTATACGATTTGTTTGCTTAATATCTTGTTTTTTATCTCTTGTGTCCCTTGTCTATTCCTTGACAAAAAGGGGGAGAAAATGTATACCTCACCATGTGTGATATTGGGGAGTTTTTGTATACTTCACACCTTGTGTGGAAATTGTTCCAATTGTGTGAATCTTATTCCTCTTAGTGCTTAATTGTGACTTTGTCTTAAGGGGGAGAATTCTTGTCTTAAGGGGGAGAAAGAATTCTTTCTTGACAATGTTAAGGATAGTTGGTTCTTGAAAATTGGGAAACTAAGGGAATGCTTTAATATGAACATATTTTATTCACTTGAGATAATGCATTTGTGTATGAGATAAGGGATATCTTCTATGTTTGTTGTTTGGTTAAATAACTCACCATTCTTCTTTAGAGAAGATCTCTTGTTTGGTTGCTATTTTCTCTCATAGGTACTTTGAAGACCGAAAGAGGAATTCTTGAAGACTTGAAGATTTTTTAGTCTAGGAATTTCTTTGTAATGTGAGATTGAGAGTATGCTATCATTTTAAGTTATTTGAGTGAAACATTGTATGGTGAGGTTGAGTGCTTTTGCCATGGAATAGCCAAAGGGGGAGATTGTAAGGTTTATGATTTGTATTGGCTTAATTCCATTGCAAAACACTTTACGATTGTATTAGTTGTTGCTTAGGACATTATTTGAAGAAAGGAAGCTCAAAGAGTGAAGAGCAACGTCTAGTGCAAAAGTCGTCTTCAAGAGGTGAAAATCGTCAAAGGTAAAACTTGACTTCCACCCTCTTGCAAGGCGTTAGCGCACACACACACAATTCATACATGTGTGTCCCTGCATCATGGTTCAAACATTTGGTATAACACATTCACACACTTCATAGCATGCTCATGCATTGATCTTGTATTGACAAACATTGTGAAATTGCATGCTTTGTGACTATCTCTTTGATATGGCATGTTTGTGTGAATATGTGTTTATTTGTTTTCGTATTTTGTGTTTAGGACTTGAACATGTACTTATTTAATGCCTTATCGAGTTCCGGTCGTTTCGGTTACTCATTCATGAGGTTTCGAGTCCAAACAAGTTGACTATGCTACTTTTCGTTCTCATTTGTTGTGTTGACTTCATCGTTGGATTCCGAGATGATTTCTCAACCATTTTTCAATGATGAGTAGTTGTAGTCGTGCGTGAGGGAGTTACGGTTCGTAATCCAAAAACGGATTCGAAATCGAAGGTCGGATTCTCAAAATATGGGGCAACGAACAAAGGGAGCGCGCGAGAGATGTGCAAATCACGTGTGGCCACTTGGCCAGCCCGTGTGGGAGGCCGTGGGCCCCACGGGCAAGGGAGCCCTCTACTCCCGTGGGCCCCACGTGCCCCCCACCGGGTGCTGACATGGCAGCACGTGATTCGCTCGGAAAATCTCTCCTTTTCCCTCCTTTTAAGCAAACCTCCTTCCCTCCACACTTATGCAATTTTTTGTAGAACACTTCATTTCTCGCATCAGTTTTTCAACAATTTTCATTTACTTTTTTTGATCATATCTCTCTCATACGAACTCGAAATCATTCGATTCAAAAACCAAAATTGTTGGTCTCGAAGAGAGCTACAAACCCCAAGCATTTCCAGAGGCAGTTGACTTTGGCATTTTTCTCAGCTGGTCCATTTACAGTCCGTGGTCAGTTGTATGTTTCAACTTATTTCTTTTTCAATTTCATCTTTGATCATCTATTGATTCTTTCCATTTGATTGATGAAATTTGTTAAGAAGTATGTTAGATCACATGCTAGGGTTATTTGATCATTTGTTAATTGAGTTTTAGCTTTGTGATGTGTTTTGAACATATATGTGCTAAACTTGATTTATCATGAAATTGATTCTAGAAAACATATGTGTGATGTGCTTCATGTTATTTTCTATGTTTTATTTCATGATCTAAGAACTAGGTTTTTAGTGTGCTAAATTGAATATTCATACCTTTGTTCTTATTGATTTGCATGTCTTGATTTCTAGATAACTTTTGTGATTGTGTTGAAATCATATTCTAGACTATCATTGAACATGTACATTTTGCTTGATTGATCATCTAGCTTAATTTGTTGTGCTTGCATCATTTGCATCACTTTAGATCATAGCCTTGCATTAGGTTGAAGTCTCTAGCAAAGTGAGTGAAGCTTTGTGGATAGAGCAAGGGAGCCTTGATTAGAGTCGGATATCATCAATAGTCAGCAGGAAGTGTGTCTCCGGATGGTCTAGGAGAGCTGATCGGATCCGGATAGCAAGCAAAATCTTCCTAGAGACGTGAGCGTCTTGGATAGGAAGTTGCTTCTAGAGGTGTAGGACACATCTCGGATAGGAAGTAGGCTTGGTGTTCACTAGCCCGAGGGTAGATAGGAGTTGATAGCTTGAGCGGATATCATGAGTTGGTAGCTTGAGTGTGTAAGTCCTTTTCACATAGTGATTGCTTCGCCGGTGGTTGTGGTATCAACCCGTGGATGTTTCCTCATTGAGGTTTTACCACGTTAAAATCATTGTGTTTAATTTTGCTTTACTTTCCTTTATCTTCCATATATTACATTGATTGTACAACTTGTAAAATTGATTAACTCTTGTCTTAGTGAAATCAATTCATTGCTAAATCTAATCAAGTGTGCATTTACCTTGTAATTTTCCACATTATTTTTATTTGGAAGAATTTGGAGCCTATACCTATTCACCCCCCCTCTAGGTATATTTCACTACTACATTAAGGGAAATTTCAAATGTTCACAACTTAAGTTAAAGGTTGGGCACCTTTATCTTGTTAAAGTTATAGAATTCTTTTGCTAGCATTTGAGTGGGATCAAATGAGATATGATGAGTCTAAAATCATCGGAGTGTCTTCGAACAAAAGGATCTAGTGCACTGGGTGCATTGAACTGGGTCACAATGAAAAGCTTTATCTAGAACCGTCAATAGATAATAGTCTTTTCATTATCAGGACAATCGGAGAGTCTATCTTAATCCTGAGATAAATGATGGACTTATGGTTGCAAGTGATATCATTTGAGTTATCTGTGAGTACGATTATATCGCATAGTCTATCCTCGATAGTTTGGTGATATTCATTTGTTAATCGATAGAGGACTTCATTTATAGATATGGACATCGTGGCTCCATTTATTAAATGAGAGTATAATATCATCATATGGATGTTTTGAGGTATTGGATATTAAATCTCAACGTTGAGTTTTCGATAGTGTCTATTGAAAACATGGCTTCTGGACAAGTCAAAATATCCAAGTTCAAAACGTGGTCATATGAGTATATATGGTAACTTGGAGAGTTATAGGCGGTCTATGAACTCTTGGCGATTACTGATATTAATCACGAGGATACACTTTCTCCAATATGATTGTCTAGGGTATGAATGAGGAACATCTTCCTTTTCTATCTTTATTTAAGAGTTCAGTTTTAGCTCTTTAGTGGAATGAGTTAAAATTAATGGATCGGACCTAAGTGAATCATTTGTTGATTGTGATTAGGTTATGTCTATTGAAGCTTAAATTTAGATGGCCCGCCAAGATCCCCAATCCACACGGACTTGCATGGATCACTTGATATATTCTACCGGACCAATTTAAGGGTCTATCTAGAATTGCATTTAATATATTAAGAATATAATTTGCACATTATTTATGTAATGGGCTGCTCAATTATATTAATATATTAATGAATGACATGTGGGCTTGTTTCTTTTAGTAAGAATGGGTCTGGTTCACATGTGGGCTTTTTATTTAAAGTCCAATGGATTAAATGAAATAAGAAAATAATATATAGCCCATTTGTTTAAGTGGGGCGGCTAGAAGGTTTTTAACCTAATATATTATTTTGTTTCATTGTTTTAATTAAATAAGAATTAATTAATTTATTAATTAATTGTTTAATTAAGAAACAAATCTTTTCTGAATAGGAAATATATTTCCTAGAGTAATACTATTGTAGTAGTTTACTAAAAGTAAAAGACTTGTTTGAAAAGAAAATAAATAATTAATTTTATTTATTTAAATCAAATAAGAAGTCTTTTTTATTTAGTCAAATAAAAGAATAAAGATTTATGAATTAAATTAGGGTTTGAAGTCTTAAACTAGATGGGAATAAGGGTTGCAACACAAACTCTTTTAAGCTTTTATGTTGCGGCAACCCTAGTCCCTTTAGTGTAGAGAATTCGGCAACCCTAAAGAAAGAAGGAAAGAAAATTTGGCCACCTATATATTCACTCTTATAGATTTCGGCCAACCTAATGCTTGGTGCTTGAGATTCTATTTTCTTCTTCTTCTCAATTAATAGAGAGATTATTTTATTCTACTAAAACATAAAAGAGTGTTAGATTATTCTTTGACGGTATACTATTTGCTTATTCATCAATAAGCTTGTGTGTGCAACATCGATCTAGGTTCACGCGAGTTTCGATCATTAGATTGAGAACTCAAAAGTGACCGGAATAATCTTAGTATTCTTTTGATTGTTTTTGTGACTAACAAAAAAAGAAAAGTTTGTTTGTCCATTCACAGGTTTGCAATTCAAAGAAAAGGGAGACCACGCTCCTAGGTGATCCACGTTCGTGCTAGGATTGAAGATCTTGCGGATTACCATCGACGTAAGTCAATCGGATCACGCGACAAAAGGTATTCTTCTTTTGTTAGATAATATATGTTTAATTGATTAAAGGGTTTAAGGTTCATAAAGGAAAAATTTTTAAAAGTTACTAAATCTATTTTAGTCTCGCTTCTGCTGCGTGTACTACGTATTTTTCCCTACACCTAGACCCAAAGATATAAATGTAATTGGCACTAAATGGGTGTTTAGGAATAAGACGATGAAAGTGGCAAGATTGTGAGGAATAAAGCTAGACTAGTGGCTCAAGGTTACACTCAAGTGGAGGGTGTTGACTTTGATGAGACGTTTGCCCCGGTTGCTCGTCTCGAGTCCATTAGACTTTTGTTGTCCATTGCATGCATTAAAAAGTTCAAATTATTTCAAATGGATGTTAAAAGTGCTTTCCTCAATGGATACCTTCAAGAAAAGTGTATGTTGAACAACCTAAGTTTTGTAGACCCACACTCTCCTAATCATGTGTTTAAATTGAAAAGGTTCTCTATGGCCTTAAACAAGCTCCAAGAGCTTGGTATGATAGGTTGACTCAATATCTTTGTAAGGTTGATAATTAGTGTTGGCATTAATTCCATATCAAAAAGTGTTTAACTTGTAATGTTTAGTGGTTAGTAATTGAAGAATTTCGAAGACGAAGGTCGTCTCAACCACAATTCGTTCAAGTAGCCGGCTTTAAAGAGATTCGGGCATTATCGGTCGACAAAGGTATTCAAAGTCCTCTTATCTCTTACAAGGCTAGGCACACACTCACACATATCATACTTGTGTGTTCCTTCATGATTTATTTCATTTACATATCACTTTCACACACTTGGCAAAATATGCTCATGCATTCATATTAAGTTAATAAACTTTGTGTTTTGCATTTTCTAGGACTATGTCCGGAAACTAGCATATGTGTGTGTCTTTGTGTTTGTATGTTTCCATATCTTGTGTTTAGGGCTTGAACATGTTCTTATTTAATGCCTTATTGAGTTCCGGTCGTTTCGGTTACTCATTCATAAGGTTTCGAGTCCAAACAAGTTGACTATGCTACTTTTTGTTCTCTTTCGTTGAGTTGACTTCATCGATGATTTCCGAGATGATTTCTCAACCGTTTTTCAAATTTGTCTTCGTTGTCATGCGTGAGAGAGTCACGGTTCGTAATCCAGAAACGGATTCGAAATTGGAGTTCGGACGCCCAAGATACGGCCGACGAACCGAGGGAGCGCGCGAGAGGACAGCCCAGGCCGTGGGCCACATGGGCTGGCCGTTGATGGCCGTGGGCCCCACGGCCTGGAGTACTCTCTGCTCCTGTGGGCCACGCGCCCCCCATGGCTAGGGGGTGACGTGGCACCACTGGTTGGCCAAAAACCCTCTCTCTCTCCTCCTATTTCTTCCCTCTCTCTCTCCATTTTGAATACTAAGAAGAAAATTTCAGAATCCCGTAAGCTCTCTCTCCAATTTTCAGATTTTCAAAACACCATATCTTCCTCATCCGGAGTCGGATTTGAGTGATTCAAGTTGGAGAGTGTTTGTATTTGAGTCCTCTAACATCTCCAAGTGGTTTGGTGGCTGTTTGATCGTGATTTCAGTGGTTGAACTGATTTCCGAACCAGCTGCAAATCCAGGTATGAGTCTCAACTTTGGGATTTCTTGTTTTTGACCTTCCATTTGCTTGGGGTTTCTTCTTCTATATCTATGTTATGTTTGGTAAAAGCTATTTGGAAAGATAGCTTGATTATCATTCTAATTGAAACTCAATTTGTGGACTAATGTTGACTAGATTCTATGATTCTAGGTTTTACATTTTTGTGAGTTGTATTGATTAGAATGGCATCTTAGGTTGTTTGAACTTAATTGAATTAATTTTGTGTTAAATGACTTGAGATTTGATTTGATCCTTTGATTGATAAAATCTAGGATTTGCGTATTTGTTTGTGATTTAGAGAATATAGGTTTTGATTGATGTAAATCTCAAAACCTTGCTCTATATTTTTGACTAGTATATTGATTGATTTTAATCTCATATATCTAGCATTTAATTGTGTATTGATAGCATCTTGAATTTGTACATCATGAACATTTTATGATTCAAGTGTTATATATGTGAATGAGACTTTGAGTGTATGTGTTAGGTGTTTCACATGCTTAGGTTTCTATTCATGTATTTTTGCATCTAGACTTGATTATTTGTGATATCACATGTTTAGGTCTATTTGTGCCATAAATGTATTGATCACATGTTCTATGTTGTATCGATTGTTTGCATCATTTGCATTCACATGATCGCACTAGGAAGTCCTTGTAAAAGGCATGAAGTCTTGGTTAGAGTCGGGGTGACTCGGATAGCCAAGCAAGAAGTCTTGCCTAGAGTCGGGATGACTCGGATAGGTAAGCAAGGAGTCATGGCTAGAATCGGGAGGACTCGGATAGTCATGCATGGGAGGCTCCCTAGAGGCAAGAGTGCCTTGGATAGGGAGTTGGCTATTGTATTGGTAGGCCTAGGCGTATGGTTAGACATAGAGTCCGATAGAGCGGGGTACACGGGAGGTGTATGCACTCTTGAGGAATTTCTAATCTACCATCGATGTTGGTTGTGTGTGGTGTCCATATATGGTGGTTTCGCATCATTGAGGGATTTCACACTTTCCAATAGGGTTGGGTAGGCTTAGACTTCACTAGGTTGGGTGAGCTAAAGATTGGTCACTTTGTGAATGTTCTATGTTTACTTTCCAATAATATAGTACCCAATGGTTGTAATTCAACCCGTGGATGTTTCCTTCCTTGGAGGTTTTACCACGTTAAAAAATCTCTTGTGTTAATTCTTCCTATCTCTTTCTCTTATATTTTAATTGTATATTTTATTGTCTTGATTCATAATATCACATGTGATGTATTGTGAAGCAAGACATTGTATAGTGTGATTAGTGAATTCATTCCTTAGATCAATTTTGTATCTTGATTCTTTTATATATTGTAATTTTTGTATAGTGACATTTTGATCACTCTTGTAATTCATTGAACACTTATTGAAATACAAGCTTACTTTGTTGTTATGTTTATTTGTCCTTTACCTCACATAACTTGTTGATATACTTAGACGTTGCTCTTATGATTGTATTATCATATTGTCTATGTATGTCTTCCTTGTCTTATTGTGTTGTGTGTAAGGCTACCTTGAGGGACAAACGAATGTTTGTTCAAGTGTTGAAAAAGGTGTAAAAACCTATTACCCCCCCCTCTAGGTATGCTTTAAGCAATTTAACTTCGTTTGTATACTTTCATTTGGTATCAGAGCGGGTCGTCGGACGGCACTCGACGAGATCTGGTTATACTTACGAGTGGATTGCTTAGGTATTTGCTAGTATGGTTTTCCAAGATGATTTGATGACCGAATGGGCTTCGAATTCTAGGCCCCCTCTTCTCAAGGGTCACAACTACGGGTTTTGGAAATTGAGGATGAAGGCTTACATCCGATCTATTGATGAGAGAGCTTGGATGACCGTTGAAGAAGGTTACCTTGCTCCTAACAAGATTGAGGATGGAGTGACCGTTTCCAAGCCTAGGAGTGAGTGGTCTACTAATGAGTTTGAGTTAGCAAAATGGCATCATCGGGCGGTGAATGCTATTTTTGGAGGTGTTGATAGTAGGCAATTTTCCTACATTCAAAACCTAGAAACCGCTAAAGGAGGCATGGGAGGCTCTCCAAGTCACCAATGAGGGGACTAAAGCGGTGAAGAAGTCTCATCTTCAATTGCTCACTTCCCAATTTGAGGTTTTGCAAATGGGTGAGGAAGACAAGTTTGTTGACTTCCAAGATAAGCTACTAGACATCGCCAACCAATGCCAAGCACTTGGTACTCCTATCTCCGGTGAGAGGCTAAATTGGAAGATTCTTAGATCACTTCCAAAGAGGTTCAAAGCCAAGGTTACCGCCATTGAAGAGAGCAAAGACGTTGACGTCATGAGCATAGATGAGTTGCTAGGATCTCTTCAAACTTTTGAGGCGTGTATGAAACCAAGGCTAAGAACAAGGGTTTAGCTCTCAAGGTTGTCAAGGAAGCTAGTAGTAGCGATGATGATGAGGAGATGGCGTTATTGGTTAGGAAGTTTAGGAAGTTCATGAGGAAAGGTGCCAAGTCAAGTGGCAAGTACTCAAGGGACAAGGAAGTCAAGAAGTCCTTTACTCCACCTCATGAGAGGAGTGGCCATGCTAAGAGCAATAGGAAGGTTCAATGCTTCAAGTGCAAGAAGCTTGGACATTATGCTTCGGATTGTCCTAGTGGAGATTCTAAGAAGGACAAGAAGGGAAAGGCTATGGCGGCTACATGGAGTGAAGATGATGACTCTAGTGATGAGGAGAGCTCAAGTGATGAGTCTTCTAGTGAAGAAGAGCTAGTAAGCAACTTTGTTGCATTCATGGCTTCTCACTCTACTCTAGAGGATGTAAATCAAGATTTGTTGGATAAGGAGATTGATCAAAGTCATCAAGAGTGTTTAAATGATAATCCATCCTACATTGATCTTTTGGCTAAGGTGAAGTTTCTTGAGGAGAAGTTGAAATTAGCCTTGAGTGAGATTGATGAGAAGGAGGACTTGATCAAGATTCAAGTGGATGAGTTTGTTGCTGACAACTCGTAGGCTCTTGCGTGAAAAGAATGCTATTGAAAAGAAGCTTTGCGAAGTTGAGGGTACTTTGCTTAAAAAGGATAGGATCATCTCTAATATGAACTTAGGGAGCTCAAGTGTAGCGGTGGTTGAAGAGAAGCTCATAGAAGCATCACTTCCTACTAGTGAAGCTATCATTGAAGAGAAAGCTCCTAAGAAGAGACGTTCCAAGAAGAAGAACAAATTGAAGAATAAGGTACCCCTTGAAACTCCCATTTGTCCTCCACCACCACCGGAAGGTAAAATCTCTCCTTTTGTTCCCATATGTCATTTTTGCAATACCTTAGGCCATATCAAGCCCAAGTGCTATAAATTCATTGAATATTGCAACTTAGAAAATGCATCTAGGAATAGAGAGATTGGACCTAATTCTATGCATGCTAAAGCTTTTGAATATGGAAAGCATGATAATTTGTCAAAGCATGTTAAGAATGTCCGGAAGGTGAAGAATGCATATCCTACAAAATTTGACCATGCATGTGTTGCTAACAATGTTGAGAAAAAGAGTATTAATGATATTATTGTGAATCAAGTTGTGGAAGAACTTTACTCTAGGTTCAACATTGTGGTCAAAGAGAATCTTGATGATGTTCGTGTATGTCCACCCAAGACAAAATTTGTCAAGGGTGAGTGCTCTTACCATTAGTGTAAGTTGCACATGTGAGTTAGCTTTAAGACTAGTGTCGTTGATAAGAAGCTTAGCTTTTTGCTTTGTATCTTTACAACTTGACATGAACTTAGCTATCTCACTTTGTTGTTTGATAGTCAAAATTTGTTGATTAACTTTTGAGAAGTTTTTTTTTGGAATCTATATGGTAACATTATTGTTATGGCTTTTAGAGAAAGTCATTTTTTTTGTTTGTTTGAGTTGGATTACATTGTCTTTAGTCTCTTGGAATCGACACACCTATAACTTGTAGTCATGAGGACTTACAAGCCAAGAGGACTCATAAAAAGGGTGAAGGCATTGTATTTGGTGAAAATAGCTTGCGAAGGTATCTCTATATCATATTGCTTGCTTACTTGATTTTTCATCTATCAACTCATTGTTTGTATCACATTCATGAAGCATGTCATAATTGAGAACTAATATAGTGTTTATATGGTACTCTTTGACATTTGCTAGTTTAAGATCTTTTGGTGATAAGTGTTCACATTGATCTTATTTCATGAAGTGTGTTGTTATTTGTATGATTGTTGAGTGGCTAATTTTTGAATAATGTGAGCTTCATATTCTTTGATAGCTACTCTCTTGAGAAGTAGAGATCTTAAGTAAGTCTCTTTACTTGCTTCTAGATCATGTGCTTTTAAGCCTTGAAATTGGTTTCAAAAATGCACTTTGCTTCTCTTGTATGTTTTGTTAAGTATGTTGAGCTTGATTGATGTTCGCTTTGGATACACCTTGAAGTCCTAAGGACTAGTACATTTAAAAATGACCAATGGTTGGTATCCATTTGCTTCGGCAACATAGAACTCAACGAGCACCCTCATGGAAAGGGCTACACACCTTGGTTGTGAAGCCACCCAATGTAGGAAAGGGCTACGCCATTGTGATGAGTGAAAGCCGCCATGAGGTGTATATGTTTTTGTTAGAAAAATCAAAGAAGTGTTGAATTGAATCATAAAAAAAAAAATCTTTGATTCAAGCCTAAATAAAAATAAATAAAAATAAAGGCTTTTGGAGTATAGTTGAATAATCAAATGAGCTCGGGTTGACAAATAGAAATGGGTTGACGAGCCACATGCACACACACGCTCACATGTTGAAATCTATTCTCTTTATAAGCAAAATTTCGGATGATAACCGGTTTGACCTTTTATGGAAAGGCCTAAGATGAATAGATGTTGAAATTGTATGCATGCTTGATTATCAAACTACTTCTTTTCATATACTTGAAGCAAAATCTTCACACACTCACTTTTGCTTAATTAGTATTTGTGATACTTTAGCAATTTTTGATGACATATGAGAGTGATTGAAAATCTTGATGTAACTCTCTTAGATATGTGAAGCTTATTTGCAAATCTAATAAAATTGCTTGTGATGTGATTGTGTGGTGATTTTTGTGAACATTTGTCTATCTTGATTTTAGATGAGGCACTTGTCAAGGGGGAGCATAATATGCTAAATTCTTGTTCTCTTTTATGACATGTTCACATGTTCTTCAAGGTTGTTATTTGTTGGCATTATTCTTATTTTTGATAAATCATGAAGATGCTATGATAAATTCTTACTTGCATGGTGATTTATTAAATATAGTGTTTTGCCTTTGTATATGTTTATTGGTTCTTTATTTGTTTCTTTGTTTCCTCTCACTTTGGTTTTTAGTTTGTTTTGTGTAGCAAGATTATGGGAAAAGCAAAGAAGGATTGGTGGAAATACTTCTTCAACTCCCATTGCCAAGTCCAAACCTACAATTTCTTCCAAAATTTCCAAAGGTAACAAAGTGGATGAATTGGGAATTTTTGGTTGCAAAAAGATAATTCAAGAAAGAGGTATTGACTTGGACTCTTGTGTTGGATCCTATGTTTATGATGTGCTTAAGAGTAGAAATTGGATTTCATGGGTGAACATGTTAGGAATCTCTAATGAGACCGTTGTTAGAGAGTTTTATCATGCTTACAAATCTGGTTCTACTGTGACTAGTGCTACTCTAAGCATAAGGAAAGTGTCTTTAGAGTTTGTCCTAGGAAGGTTAATGAATTTCTTAACTTGCCCGATGATATTGAATCGGAATTCCTTGATGTTGATATCTTGGAAAACCTTGATTTAATGGGTAGGACTCTATGTGATGATAATGATTTTGTGTGGGGGAAACGTGCTTTTATTAGGCAAGGTGAGCTAACAAAAATTAGTGCATTTTGGCATTTATTTGTGTGCTCCAATCTTGTTGTTTCTACTAATGCTTCGGAGCTTAATAGAGACAAAATTAAGATTGTATATGCCTTGGTGAACTAACCAACCTATAAACCTTGGTGAATTGCTTGTGGAGCAAATTGAAATTGCGGCTTGTACTAGTCGTTTGGACAAGAAATTGGCTTTTCCGGGGTTTATAACTCAATTGTGCTTAGCTAAAGGTGTGAGGAATCTTGATGGTGATGTTATGCTTCCTCCCTTAGAGAAGTTGAGTGAGAAACGTATGGCAACCATGTCGTACAAGGACAAGGGAAAGTCTAATGATGTACTTAGGCTTTTTGGTGATTCTCTTGATTCTAACCATGTCCCTAGCTCACCCGCTCTTCCTAGTTGGGCTTTAAAATTGAGGAAAGAGGTTGAAGAATCTCATAGGTTGATTGAGGCGTCACAAAGGAAGATTGAAGACCTTAGTGCCAAGCTTGTTGCTCAAGATGAGAGGATCAAAGAGTTGGAAGGAAAATCAACTCCAACAAGGCAATATGTGAGATCCGCACACCGTTCTTCTTTCCTTGGTGGCACAAGTGGCTAGAGAGCTTCATGAGGTATATTTTCTTACTCTTTCCCTTTGGCTTCATATCATGTCAAAAAGGGGGAGAAATATGAGAAACACATGGGAGAAATCTAGCTTACTTAGTCTATTTTAGTTGTTTTATATTTTTGTATATTTGGTATCTAGCTTGAACTATATGGCATGTAATATTTTTTGTTGAATCTTGGCTTAGAATATATTGATGGATAGTATGTATTAAGGGGGAGCATACTTGATCCATTTGAACTTATATGTTACTATTTTCTTGCCTAAGATTGGATATTGCCATACTTGTTGTCTCTTGGATATTCTTGTGCTTTCAAGTTCTTTTTAGGTGATATCAAGAGAAGACCAAGATGAAGTTCAAGACTTGTTGTTATAATTTGTGTCTATATGTGTAACTCATTGTACTCATTGTGACCAAATTTTCTTTGTAATTGTTTTAGTGTTTGTTTAGGGGTTTTGACATGGAATTTGCCAAAGGGGGAGATTGTAAGGTTGATAATTAGTGTTGGCATTAATTCCATATCAAAACATGTTTAACTTGTAATGTTTAGTGGTTAGTAATTGAAGAATTTCGAAGACGAAGGATCGTCTCAACCACAATTCGTTCAAGTAGCCGGCTTTTAAGAGATTCGGGCATTATCGGTCGACAAAGGTATTCAAAGTACCTCTTATCTCTTACAAGGCTAGGCACACACTTACACATATCATTACTTGTGTGTTCCTTCATGATTTAATTTCATTTACATATCACTTTCACACACTTGGCAAAATATGCTCATGCATTCATATTAGTTAATAAACTTTGTGTTTTGCATTTTCTAGGACTATGTCCGGAAACTAGCATATGTGTGTGTCTTTGTGTTTGTATGTTTCCGTATTTTGTGTTTAGGACTTGAACATGTTCTTATTTAATGCCTTATTGAGTTCCGGTCGTTTCGGTTACTCATTCATAAGGTTTCGAGTCCAAACAAGTTGACTATGCTACTTTTCATTCTCTTTCGTTGAGTTGACTTCATCGATGATTTCCGAGATGATTTCTCAACCATTTTTCAAAGTTGCATAGTCATCGTCATGCGTGAGAGAGTCACGGTTCGTAATCCGGAAACGGATTTGAAATCGGAGTTCTGACGCCCAAGATACGGGCCGACGAACCGAGGGAGCACGCGAGAGGACAGCCCAGGCCGTGGGCCACATGGGCTGGCCGTTGATGAGGCCGTGGGCCCCACGGCCTGGAGCACTCTCTACTCCTGTGGGCCACCACCCCCCTGGCCAGGGGGTGACATGGCACCACTTGGTTGGCCGAAAAACCCTCTCTCTCTCCTCTTATTTCTTCCCTCTCTCTCTCTATTTTGAATACTAAGAAGAAAACTTTCAGAAATCCCGTAAGCTCTCTCTCCAGCATTTTCAGATTTTCAAAACACCATATCTTCCTCATCCGGAGTCGGATTTGAGTGATTCAAGTTGGAGAGTGTTCGTATTTGAGTCCTCTAACATCTCCAAGTGGTTTGGTGGCTGTTTGATCGTGATTTCCAGTGGTTGAACACTGATTTTCGAACCAGCTGCAAAATCCGAGGTATGAGTCTCAACTTTGGGATTTCTTGTTTTTTGACCTTCCATTTGCTTGGGGTTTCTTCTTCTATATCTATGTTTATGTTTGGTAAAAGCTATTTGGAAAGATAGCTTGATTATCATTCTTATTGAAACTCAATTTGTGGACTAATGTTAACTAGATTCTATGATTCTAGGTTTTACATATGTTTGTGAGTTGTATTGTGATTAGAATGGCATCTTAGGTTGTTTGGAACTTAATTGAATTAATTTTGTGATAAATGACCTTGAGATTTGATTTGATCCTTTGATTGATAAAATCTAGGATTTGTGTATTTGTTTGTGATTTAGAGAATATAGGTTTTGATTGATGTAAATCTCAAAACCTTGCTCTATATTTTGACTAGTATATTGATTGATTTTAATCTCAATATCTAGCATTTAATTGTGTATTGATAGCATCTTGAATTTGTACATCATGAACATTTTATGATTCAAGTGTTATATATGTGAATGAGACTTTGAGTGTATGTGTTAGGTGTTTCACATGCTTAGGTTTCTATTCATGTATTTTTGCATCTAGACTTGATTATTTGTGATATCACATGTTTAGGTCTATTTGTGCCATAGAATGTATTGATCACATGTTCTATGTTGTATTGATTGTTTGCATCATTTGCATTTACATGATCGCACTAGGAAGTCCTTGTAAAAGGCATGAAGTCTTGGTTAGAGTCGGGGTGACTCGGATAGCCAAGCAAGAAGTCTTGCCTAGAGTCGGGATGACTCGGATAGGTAAGCAAGGAGTCATGGCTAGAGTCGGGAGGACTAGGATAGTCATGCATGGGAGGCTCCTTAGAGGCAAGAGTGCCTTGGATAGGGAGTTGGCTATTGTATTGGTAGGCCTAGGCGTATGGTTAGACATAGAGTCCGATAGAGTGGGGTACACGGGAGGTGTATGCACTCTTGAGGAATTTCTAATCTACCATCGATGTTGGTTGTGTGGTGTCCAATATATGGTGGTTTCGCATCATTGAGGGATTTCACACTTTCCAATAGGGTTGGGTAGGCTTAGACTTCACTAGGTTGGGTGAGCTAAAGATTGGTCACTTTGTGAATGTTCTATGTTTACTTTCCAATAATATAGTACCCAATGGTTGTAATTCAACCCGTGGATGTTTCCTCCTTGGAGGTTTTACCACGTTAAAAAATCTCTTGTGTTAATTCTTCCTATCTCTTTCTCTTATATTTTAATTGTATATTTTATTGTCTTGATTCATAATATTTACATGTGATGTATTGTGAAGCAAGACATTGTATAGTGTGATTAGTGAATTCATTCCTTAGATCAATTTTGTATCTTTGATTCTTTTATATTGTAATTTTTGTATAGTGACATTTTGATCACTCTTGTAATTCATTGAACACTTATTGAAATACAAGCTTACTTTGTTGTTATGTTTATTTGTCCTTTTACCTCACATAACTTGTTGATATACTTAGACGTTGCTCTTATGATTGTAGTATCATATTGTCTATGTATGTCTTCCTTGGCTTATTGTGTTGTGTGTAAGGCTACCTTGAGGGACAAACGAATGTTTGTTCAAGGGTTTGAAAAAGGTGTAAAAACCTATTCACCCCTCCCCCTCTAGGTATGCTTTAAGCAATTTAACTTCGTTTGTATACTTTCAATCTTATTGAGAACCAATATAGGAGAGGTGGCATTGATAGAACTTTGTTTATCAAACATCATGATCATGATATTTTTGTTGCACAAATATATGTTGATGACATTGTTTTTCGGTCTACTAATAAAACCAAGGTTGATGAATTTGTGTGTTATGTCAAGTGAATTTGAAATGAGTATGGTGGGTGAGTTGAATTATTTTCTAGGAATGCAAGTAAAGCAAACTAGCATGGGCATAATGTTGAATCAATCTAAATATGCTAAAAATCTAGTTAAGAGATTTGGCCTAGAAAATGGAAAAGATTTTGAAACTCCCATGAGCACCACTTTAAAACTTGACAAAGATGAAAAGGGAAAAGTGTTGACCAAAGCCTTTATAGAAGCATGATAGGTAGTTTACTTTACCTAACGGCTAGTAAACCCGATATTTGCTTTAGTGTTGGCTTGTGTGCTAGATTCCAAGCAAATCCCAAGGAATCTCACTTAAAAGCCGTCAAGAGGATCATTAGGTACATCAAAGGAACTCATAGTCTTGGTCTATTCTATTCATTTGATACCAATGATATCCTTGTAGGCTATTGTGATGCGGATTGGGCGGGAAACATAGATGACCGTAAAAGTACATCGGGCGGTTGCTTTTATGTTGGTAATAACTTGGTTTCTTAGTCAAGTAAGAAACAAAATTCGGTTTCCCTTTCCTCTTCCGAAGCCGAATACATTGCGGCCGAAAGTGCTTACACACAATTACTTTGGATGAAACAAATCCTTAAGGATTATGAGATAGAACAAGGAAAAATGACATTTATTGTGATAACTTAAGTGCCATTAACATCTCTAAAAATCCGGTTCAACACTCCCGTACTAAACACACAGACATTAGGCATCATTTCATTAAAGATCTAGTTGAACATTCTATTGTTACTCTAGAGCATTTGCCTACTAAAAATCAACTTGCGGACTTGTTCACTAAGCCCTTGGACAAAGAGAGGTTTAAGACTGTTAGAATGTCCATTGGCATGATTTGTGTTAATTGTCTTTGTGTGATTGTGAGTGGCTTGATGAGCAAAACTTTAATTGAATATCATTGTCTTTAAGAGCTACTCACTTGAGATGTAATGATCTTTAACAAGTATGTAAGGATTCCCGTTTAATTGATTGGCTTATTTCGTGGGCAAACCACATGTTGGGGTTTGGTTGTAAGGGTAGTTGGCTAGTCTCTTTTATGACTCTCGCAATAGCACGAGGTCGGAGAGTAGTGTAACAATGAATAAGATTCGTTCCCACAGGGATCGAGTGACCGATTACCGAAATTGATTAGTTTTGGTGCTATTCAAACAATCGATAATGAAATTTTATCAAACTAAGTAAATTAAACTAATTTAATCTAATGACTAATGCTAATGCAAGAAATAAAATAACACTAAAATAAACTCAAGTGTAATCGAAGAAAAACATGCTAGGACTTGACTACACCCCACCCTCAATTGACTTCCGTTTTAGACTCAATTATTCACCCAAAACATACTCATGCAATTTGTAGATTCATGCACCCTAATATTAACCTACAATCTTGGTCAAGCAAAGTAGATTACACACGAAACGTACCCAAGCCTATCTCTCGATTACCCGAATATACGAATTGAGTTCATTAAGTTTGTTGGCGCACTAAACGAATCCTATACGCTAGCCTAAGTGGGTGTACTTTTCTAGACATGCATAGAGGGCATTTTATCGAACACGTGGTGTGCGTCTCCGGTCAGTACATAACACACCACAATAATTCATTCAAATGGAGATCAATCACTTGAAAGCTTTAAGCATACAAAAATACCCATACAAACCACAAGTTGCACATAAATGGATAAACAAGAATCAATATAAATATTAGTCATGGGTGGGGTTTCATCAAATCCTAGCAATATATTTAGCTCATATTACAAAGAATAGCCATAACATAGATAAAATCAAATAAATACATGGCTATGAAAAAGAGTAAAGGAGAAAGGATGTAGAGAAAACTAATGGAGAGCTTCCTCTTCTTCTTTGGATCTTCTTCTCCTCCTCTCTTTCTTCAACTCTCTCTTGCCCAAAAAGGTGGGGTGATGGTGGATGTGGAAAAGTGGAAGTGAAGTTTGTGTTTGGATGTTAAGGAGATTTGGATGCTAGATGGGTTGTGAAGATGGAAGGTGAGAGTAAGAGGAATGTGTAAAGGTGAGGTCTTGGTGACTATTCTTGGGTGAGAGAGCTTGTGTGGTTTAAAAATATCAAAGGTTTATATAGATGAATGAATTAGGTCAAGGGCAAGGAGGTAAAATCTTGATTTTTAACATATTTTGGGTAAAAGGGCGAGCTTGGGGCGACCTGGGGCGATTTGGATGCTCTTGGTTGAAGAAAACTGTTGAAAACCCGAGAGATTAGCGACCTTGAGGGGCGAGCTGCTTGAGCTCGCCTTGGGCTCGCATCTCTCTCGGGTGAAGTTTTCCAGCTTCGCGCACCGTTACGAAAATAGCAATAACTTCTCTAGAGAACTCGGAATCGCGATCCGTAAAAAGCGTTGGAAAGTAGACTCGTGGGGCTTTCCGAAAATAGGTTATGTGAAACGTAGTTCAATATGAGGAGTGAGATATGGCCCCCGAAAGTTGAAAGCTCTGCACTAAAAATTCCAATTTCAGCCCTTTAACCTCCAAAACTCTTCAATTATGCTCAACACCTTATTTTAGAGCATATAACCTACACAATGCTCACAAAATGCATTATATACAAAAACACACTCGACAACGAGTACAAAATCTAGGAAATGGGGACCTCAAATAGGTATGTAAATCATCCAATCAAATACCCCCAAACCTATCTTTTGCTCGTCCTCGAGCAAAACCAAAACAAACAAACAAAAAGAAAAATAAAACAAAAGAAAGTAAAAACATAAAGAAATAAAACGCACATGATAAGTCTTTTAAACCCCTAGGCGATCCCTAGTGGGACGAGTGAAGTCTCGTGAGGGTTTACAGTACGACACCCACAAACGTCTTTCCTACTGAGCCAACCATAGACAGAGATGCAATAAGGGGCAGACCGAATTGAGGCATATACATGCTAAGACCCCTAAGATAAAGCTTGGGTTATGCAAGCTAAGGTGCTACAACAAGAGAGATTGCAATTCCATACTTCTTAGTGAACAAAGCTTCAAAAAGCATCGAACACAAGAGTCTTATGATAGCATTTCGCCTCGACTCTATACCTTTCCGGATCTCTCTCATTTTACCACTCAGAACCTAGGCTCACTCAACTAACATATGCGGTTGGAAATTAAGCACAAGAATTTTCAAATTACATGCATATGCACATTTTGAAAAACCGCTAAAGCTTACATGCAAATGGACCACAAGAACGGATTCGAACATTAAGAACAAGAGCAAACACCATTTGATGCCTTCGTTAACGAGCTAAACTCCTCCTAAAGATCAATTAGGACTTCTTTAAAGTTCAAGTGATATTATGGTGAGATGGTGGTGGAGAGGCTAGGTGGGTATGGGATTATGGGCTAGCAACCGATTATGCTTTAACTTCTATTTTGGTACGCTCATCACAAATAAAGCGTCTAGGCATGAATTCTTCAATTAATCATCTTGTGCTCATTTTTAAGTTGCTTTATATTTTAGCAACTTTTACACTTTAGAGCTTAGAAGGCTTTTTGTGCTATTCTTTTTCTTTTGAGCACTTTTAATTTTTATATATTTTGAGCCTTATTCTTTGCACAACTTACACATCTAGCCTGAGTACACGCTAATTTTACCCTTTTGATTTCCCTTGAGCTTCATTTTAATATGATAACAAGCCATAATCGTAGCAAATGGGATGGTCTAGTGTTTATGTAAGATATGGTGATGTGTATGATATGGGAGATATAGTGATGGGGTTTAGTGTGTAGGTCAACATAGATAGGACATTTAAGCACACACACAAGGCATGGGACGTGTTTAGGATATTTGTAGTGACTTAACACACATTGCCTACATCATCTCTATAGGTACGAGTTAAGCAAGCAAACAAAGGCAAAACCAGGTGATGCTCTTAAAATGGCGCTCTTTAATGTCCAAAGCATGGAGTGAGGTCCTTTTTAATTTATGCTTATTTATCTACAAGAAGAGTGTTTAAGATGAAACAATGAAAAAGCATACACTCATAAGGATGCTATTTAGGCTCTGGCCTCACACGGGTAGTCTCCACTAATGATCTAGACATCTTAAGCGCGATACCCAATTACTTAGACACTTTCGAGTCTGGTAGGGTGCGTGCAAGCAATGTGGTGTAGCTTTAACTAGCACAACCTTTGCTTAGACTCAGGGAATCAACACATGCAAAAATTGCCTCAAACAGCACAACCCAAAAGCATCTCATTAAAGCAAGCTAATGCTCCAAAATTTGGCTCAAAACAGGAGAACGGACAGAACAAGACTCTAAACACACAATCATGCAAAAATTTGAAAAAAATTTCACAAAAATAAGCACACCAAAAATCAATCATGCAAAAATGGCCATAGAAAGGCCGCACCCCCAAACCAAAACTCCACATTGTCCCCAATGTTGGAAACAAAAGAGTCCGACATAACGGCGCGTACCTAACATGACACAAAACACAAAAAACACAATGCGAAAGGCCATCTCAACATAGAGGATAAAATTCCAAAAACTAGTGACTTTTGAAATCGACCTATGTCCGCTCTTTAGTGCATATTTTCAAAATACTCAATAACGCTTTCTAAACTTTTGGCACAGGAAAATAGACATGAAAATGCACACTTTTCATTTAGAAAACATTTCAAAATTCAAATTGGAAAAGTGTGCAAACGGACGTCGAAAATGGTTCACGTGCAATTTTCAAAACAGGGCATCGCCCATGACCTTTAGTCGAAGAAATATTCATAACTTTTGAACCCCCACCCAGAATTTTGCGTTCTTTATATCGTTGAAACCGTATCGAAAAATTGAAGAACACAACGCGGACGAAATAATTTATTTCCTCACCAAACGGTACAGTTTAAATGAAACATTTGACCTCAAAATTTCAAAACAGGGCACTTTCGTAAAGGTCAAAGAAAGATTTGAAAAACTAAAAAGAAAAATGACTCAAATAATGAATTCACACCCCAAACCTAATATAAACATTGTCTTCAATTTTTATATGACATTGAGATGCATGGACAATGAATAAACGAAGCATGAGAGGCAAGAACTCAAGACACAAACAACATAAACCTCTTAGGCACTAATCACAACTCAAACCATCCGCACACTTATTCTAAACAAAATGTAAAAACAAAATAAAAACAAATATAAACTAAGAAAAAAAAAATGTACCTAGGTGGGTTGCCTCCCACCAAGTGCTTGGTTTGACGTCTCGGCTAGACGTGGCATGGTGCTCAAGCTCTTCGAACTCCAAAATGTTGCAACCTTAGGATAAGGTTCTCGCCCTTTTTATGAGCACTCTTGGCTTGCTCGTCCCTCCAAGACTCGCAAGTTGTCTTTGTTTCATCCCAAGAGATAAAGAACCTTGCTTGACGCATAAGCACCACAACATACTTCCTCAAGAAGCAATAGAAATTCTACACAATCACTAAGCACCTTAAAAAGTTCCGGCAAATAAACATAAACTCAATACATGCAATTGCCAACAAGAGTTTGGAACACCAATTATTCAAAAGTAAACTAAACAAATAAAGCATAAAAATAAAATGCACAAAAAGAATTTTTCTAAATTATGTACTTATGCTAGGGGTGTCATCAACTAAAGGAGGTTTTACCAAGTTTGGAAATTGATCCTTTTTCACAACCCAAACAAGTTGAGTTGATTTCCCCTTTTCTTTTCTTTCGGGCCTAACTTGGTTAACCAAGTCTTTTCTTACCCAAATTTGCTTAACTCTAGGCGGCTTTTTTCTATTCCTAGATTTTCTCAATTTTTCATGCTTATGGAATTTAAAACAATGAGCTTTTAAGTGCCCTTTTTGAAAGCAAAAATAGCAAGTAGGAGGATGGTTTAGAAAACTCCCTCTTGGTAGGTGACTATGAAGCCTTTGATGTTGCTTCATTTGTAGCGTTTTGACCTCTTTTTCCACCTTGTCTAAATAGACAATGTAGTCACACTCCTTGACTTTTGCTATTTTGAGGGCTTCATCCTTCCTACCAAGTGCTTCATTCGTTTCTTCCAAAGCTTTTACTTTTTGCTCCTTTTCCATAAGCAACCTCCTTGTCGTCCTTGCACATTCTTCTTCAAATTCTTCAAATAGCCTTGCAAGGTCTTCGAATTCCTTCGATGTTGCACACTTTTCGACTTCAAGTCTCTCAATTTTTTCTTCAAAATCTTTACTCTGTTTGGAGACTTCGCCATTCATCTTCTTTAGTGTGCCATTTTCAACCCTGAGCGCCATTACTTCAATTACGAGTTTCTTGTTTAGCTCTTGAAGCTTATTTGCCTTTTCCATTTCCAAGGCACTCTCACTTTCAAATTCCTTTTTCATTAGCTGCAACTTCTTCTCAAATTCTTCCCTCATTTCTTCTTTCTCTCGGGAAGTTTCCTCTATTTTCTCTTGAAGCTGAGCATTCCTTTCTTTCAACTCCTCCAGCATAGATATCACAACCCTATTATTATGCAAAACATTCTCGCACACCTTGAGCCACTCTTTCTTCTCTTTTTCAAATGGTTTGAACATTGGTTGGCACGATGAGGTAGGTTTTTCAAAGCCATTGGTCTCATCATAGCTCATTGAGAAGTCTTGGTGCATCCTCCAATCTTGGTTGTAAGAGTTGTTGAGGTTCCTTTCAAATGTCGTCTCTATTGATTGGTCTAGCCAGCTAGGTGACATATTGTCATTGAAATTCTGTGCGATTTCCGGTTGAGAGTCTATAGCATCTTGCAAGAGCTCTATTATCTTATCTTCCGATGACATGCTCATTGGCGGGGAGCTTGGCCTCGAGTTTTGCATGAAGAAATCCATAGAATCCTGAAAAAAGAAAATAATAATAAAATAATAAATACTAAATTAAAAAGTTCAAATTAGCAATAAACTAACTAGTATCGATATCAATCATCCGTCAATCCCCGGCAGCGGCGCCAAAAATTGGCTAGTCTCTTTTATGACTCTCGCAATAGCACGAGGTCGGAGAGTAGTGTAACAATGAATAAGATTCGTTCCCACAGGGATCGAGTGACGATTACCGAAATTGATTAGTTTTGGTGCTATTCAAACAATCGATAATGAATATCAAACTAAGTAAATTAAACTAATTTAATCTAATGACTAATGCTAATGCAAGAAATAACACTAAAATAAACTCAAGTGTAATATCGAAGAAAAACATGCTAGGACTTGACTACACCCCACCCTCAATTGACTTCCGTTTTAGACTCAATTATTCACCCAAAACATACTCATGCAATTTGTAGATTCATGCACCCTAATATTAACCTACAATCTTGGTCAAGCAAAGTAGATTACACACGAAACGTACCCAAGCCTATCTCTCGATTACCCGAATATACGAATTGAGTTCATTAAGTTTGTTGGCGCACTAAACGAATCCTATACGCTAGCCTAAGTGGGTGTACTTTTCTAGACATGCATAGAGGGCATTTTATCGAACACGTGGTGTGTCTCCGGTCAGTACATAACACACCATAATTCATTCAAATGGAGATCAATCACTTGAAAGCTTTAAGCATACAAAAATACCCATACAAACCACAAGTTGCACATAAATGGATAAACAAGAATCAATATAAATATAGTCATGGGTGGGGTTTCATCAAATCCTAGCAATATATATTTAGCTCATATTACAAAGAATAGCCATAACATAGATAAAATCAAATAAATACATGGCTATGAAAAAGAGTAAAGGAGAAAGGATGTAGAGAAAACTAATGGAGAGCTTCCTCTTCTTCTTTGGATCTTCTTCTCCTCCTCTCTTTCTTCAACTCTCTCTTGCCCAAAAAGGTGGGGTGATGGTGGATGTGGAAAAGTGGAAGTGAAGTTTGTGTTTGGATGTTAAGGAGATTTGGATGCTAGATGGGTTGTGAAAGATGGAAGGTGAGAGTAAGAGGAATGTGTAAAGGTGAGGTCTTGGTGACTATTCTTGGGTGAGAGAGCTTGTGTGGTTTAAAAATATCAAAGGTTTATATAGATGAATGAATTAGGTCAAGGGCAAGGAGGTAAAATCTTGATTTTTAACATATTTTGGGTAAAAGGGCGAGCTTGGGGCGACCTGGGGGCGATTTGGATGCTCTTGGTTGAAGAAAACTGTTGAAAACCCGAGAGATTAGCGACCTTGAGGGGCGAGCTGCTTGAGCTCGCCTTGGGCTCGCATCTCTCTCGGGTGAAGTTTTCCAGCTTCGCGCACCGTTACGAAAATAGCAATAACTTTCTCTAGAGAACTCGGAATCGCGATCCGTAAAAAGCGTTGGAAAGTAGACTCGTGGGGCTTTCCGAAAATAGGTTATGTGAAACGTAGTTCAATATGAGGAGTGAGATATGGCCCCGAAAGTTGAAAGCTCTGCACTAAAAATTCCAATTTCAGCCCTTTAACCTCCAAAACTCTTCAATTATGCTCAACACCTTATTTTAGAGCATATAACCTACACAATGCTCACAAAATGCATTATATACAAAAACACACTCGACAACGAGTACAAAATCTAGGAAATGGGGACCTCAAATAGGTATGTAAATCATCCAATCAGTAGTCTAGGTGATTTGTTGAAGATCAAAGACCCTTTCCAAGACCTCAAGAGGACAAGCACCAAAGGTACATCTTGTGCTTACATTGGCTTGAAGAGATATAGTTGCACACACACACACATGAATAACTCTTATTCTTGAATGTTGTGTTTGTATTTTGTGTGCATTGTGCTTTATTGATTTATTCAATATCTCTTCTTGCATTTTGATTGCATCTTGTTCTATGAAATGCCATGTCATGATAGGCATTAGGATGCTTTCAATACCCACACTTGCACTTCATGCATGATTAGTTTTTTAGTGTGGAGAAATTCGTTTCCCGAAAGTTGTTCAGAAACGTCCGCGCGTGCACGTTGGTGTGCTTTGTTTTGCGCGATGATCGCCGGTGGAGATGCCTTTGGCTTCTCCCTTGGTTTCACCATTTTTGGTGAAACGGCGGTTTCATTCGGCGGCTTGGCCGCTGTTCGAAACTGCCGATCGAGACCTGATTGAAATATCTCTCGGGTCCAAAACGGCGGTTTTGAAATCGCCGAAGTTCCCCTGTTCCTCTCGGGAGCCATTCAGCGGTTCAATTCGGCGACCTGGCCACCGTTTGAAACCTCCGGTCGTGCGATTTCAGGGGCAAACTTGTCTTTTCACTTGCCCAATTCTTGATGTCTATAAATATCACACTTTCTCATTATCTGAAGAAGTTCTTTTACTCTTAAGAACCCTAAACTTCAAAGGTAGATTTTGAGAGAAAATCAAATCAAGAATTCATTTTTAACCACTCAAATCAAACCACTTTTGCATCAAATTTCATATTTGATCTTCTATGCCTCCATAGAATTGATCCATGCATGGTTTTGAATCATCACATCTTATTTGGTATGTTCTTCACTAATTTCATATTTCTTTAGTGTTTTCCATATTAATACATCTCTTTAATTACTTGTATGCTTTTGAGTATATACTAGATACAAGTTAGAGATTATTTGTGATGAAAATGATTGGGTGTTGTATTGTGATAGTTAATTAGGTTTTTAATTAATCTTGATTAGCTAAGCTATTTGACATGTCATCTAGCCATTTATATCTAGGATTGTTTTAATTGCAAAATCATTATCCTAGATAAGCATATAGAGTAACCTAGCTCTAATTTGCATTTTGAATATTCATACATATTCACTTATGTTGTTTCTCTTCATTGAGAAGTAAGTCTTGGGGCTAAGAGTGCTTAGGCCTCAAGCAAATTGGAATAGGGTTGCTAATAAAGGCCCGCTGGGTAGAAGTGAGGGGTTACAGACCGGAGTGTTAGACGAGGTCTACATAGGTTGTAAACTTCATTTCAATTAGTGATTTCGAGTTCCGAGTGTGGCGCACTATACAGCCCGTGGTTTTTCCCAGTGGTTGGGTTTCCACGTACATATCTTGTGTTATTTAAATTCCGCACATATTACACTTGATATATTATTTTGACTAGTTAGGGGCATTTTCGTAAAATTGACTTGCATGCGAAAATTGGGTAATATTTGATAAAATCTATTCACCCCACCTCTAGCTTTCTATTATACACACCGCATATTCTTTTTAAAGTATCTTTTATTGTTTTTAGATCATGCACTTGAGCTTGAAAATCTTATTTTTGAAAAGTGCACTAATGCTTCTCTTGTATGTTTTAGTTTTGAGTTTTTGTGGTTGAATATGTGTAGATAATGGATGCATCTAGAAGTTTATTGTTAAGTACATGATAGATGACCTATGGTATGTATCCATTTTACTTCGGCACTACATAGTAATCAACGAGCACCCTCATGGAAAGGGCTACACACCTTGGTTGTGAAGCCACCCAATGTAGGAAAGGGCTACGCCATTGTGATGAGTGAAAGCCGCCATGAGTATATGTTTTTGTTAGTAAAATCAAAGAAGTGTTGAAATGAATCATTAAAAAAAAATTTCTTTGATTCTAAGCCTAAAAGAAATGAAAAATAAAAGGCTTATTGGTGTATAGTTGAGAATTGTGAAAAAGCTCGGATTGACAAATAGAAACGGGAAAATGAGCCACATGCACACAAACGCTCATATGTTGATATCTATTCATTTTAAAAGCAAAAATCCGGATGAATATCGGTTTGACCTATTTTTGGAAAGGCTTTAGATGGATAGGTGTGGATAGAGTTTGCATGTTGATATCACAACTACTCCTACTATATATTTGAGAAGTATTCACGCACACACATTTTGCTTATGTGCTTGATTCATTAGCAATGTGAGAATATTTTTGGGAGATTAATGAAAATCTATGATTCTCTCTTGGACTTTGACAAGTTATGAAATATTTTCTCTTATTGCTTGATTGTGTGATTGTGTGATGTCCCTTGTGAACAAATCTACTTGGTGATAATATGTGGAGCATATGTTAAGGGGAGCTTTAGTTTATTCAACTTTCGCTTTCTATACGATTTGTTTGCTTAATATCTCGTTCTTTCTCTTGTGTCCCTTTTCTATTCCTTGACAAAAAGGGGGAGAAAATATACCTCACCATGTTTGATATTGGGGAGATTTTGTATACTTCACACCTTGTGTGGAAAAATGTTCCAATTGTGTGAATAATATTCCTCTTTGTGCTTTATTGTGACTTTGTCTTAAGGGGAGAATTCTTGTCTTAAGGGGGAGAAAGAATTCTTTCTTGATAATGTTAAGGATGGTTGGTCCTTGGGAATTAGGAAATTAAGGGAATGCTTTAATATGAAAATATTTTATTCACTTAAGATAATGCATTTGTGTATGAGATAAGGGATATCTTCTATGTTTGTTGTTTGGTTAAATACTCACCATTCTTCTTTAGAGAAGATCTCTTGTTTGGTTGCTATTTTCTCTCATAGGTACTTTGAAGACCGAAAGAGGAATTCTTGAATTCTTGAAGACTTGAAGACTTTTTAGTCTAGGAATTTCTTTGTAATGTGAGATTGAGAGTATGCTATCATCTTGAGTTTATTTGAGTGAAACATTGTATGGTGAGGTTGAGGTTTTGCCAATGGAATAGTCAAAGAGGGAGATTGTAAGGTTTATGATTTGTATTGGCTTGATTCCATTGCAAAACACTCTATGTTTGTATTAGTTGTTGCTTAGGACATTATTTGAAGAAACGAAGCTTAAAAAGTGAAGAGCAACGTCTAGTGCAAAAGTCGTCTTCAAGAGGTGAAAAACGTCAAAGGTAAATCTTGACTTCTATCCTCTTGCAAGGCGTTAGCGCACACACACACAATTCATACATGTGTGTCCCTGCATCGTGGTTCAAACATTTTGTATAACACATTCACGCACTTTATAGTATGCTCATGCATTGATCTTGTATTGACAAACATTGTGAAATTGCATGCTTTGTGACTATCTCTTTGATATGGCATGCTTGTGTGAATATGTGTTTATTTGTTTGTGTATTTTGTGTTTAGGACTTGAACATGTTCTTATTTAATGCCTTATTGAGTTCCGGTCGTTTCGGTTACTCATTCATAAGGTTTCGAGTCCAAACAAGTTGACTATGCTACTTTTCGTTCTCATTTGTTGTGCTGACTCATTGTCAGATTCCGAGATGATTTCTTAACCATTTTTCAAAGTTGTATAGTCGTAGTCATGCATGAGGGAGTAACGGTTCGTAATCTGAAAACGGATTCGAAATTGGAGTTCGGATGCCCAAGATATGGGCTGAAGAACCGAAGGAGCGCGCGAGAGAAGTCGGGAGCACGTGTGGCCACAAGGCTTGCCCGTGTGGGAGGCCGTGGGCCCCACGGCCAAGGGAACCCTCTGCTCCCATGTGGCCCACGTGCCCCCCACGGGGAGGTGACATGGCACGCTCTGATTCGCTCAAAAAATCTCTCTCTCTCTCCTCCTTTTAAACTAATCTCCTTCCCTCCACACTTTGTTGAATTTTGAAGAACACTTGAAAAATTCTGCAGAATTCTCCAATTTTCGTTTTCTTATTTTGATCATATTTCTCTCATACGAACTCGAAACAATCGATTCAAAAAAAAATTGTTGGTCTCAAAGAGAGCGACAAACCCCAAGCATTTCCAGAGGCAGCTGACTTCGTCATTTTTCTCAGCTGATCCATTTTCAGTCTGTGGTCAAGGTTGTCATTTCAACTTCTTCTTTTTCAATTTCATCTTTGATCATCTCTTGATTCTTACTATTTGATTGATGAAATTTGTTGAGAAGTATGTTAGATCACATGCTAGGGTTGTTTGATCATTTGTTAATTGAGATTTAGCTTTGTGATTTCTTTTGAACATATATGTGCTAAACTTGATTTTGTGTGAAATTGATTCTAGAAAATGAATATATGATATGTCTCATATTATTTTCTAGATTTTATTTCATGATCTAAGAACTAGGTTTTTAGTGTGATAAATTGAATATTCATACCTTTGTTCTTATTGATTTGCATGTCTTGATTTCTAGATAATCTTGTGATTGTGTGTTAGAAGCATATTCTAGATTGTCATTGAACATGTACATTTTGCTTGATTGATCATCTAGCTTAATTTGTTTGTGTTTGCATGACTTGCATCACTTTAGATCATAGCCTTGCATTAGGTTGAAGTCTCTAGCAAAGTGAGTGAAGCTTTGTGGATAGAGCAAGGAAGTCTTGATTAGAGTCGGGAGGACTCGGATAATCAGCAAGGAAGTCTTGTCTAGGGTCGGAAGGATCCGGATAGGCAAGCAAGAAATCTTCCTAGAGACGTGAGCGTCTTGGATAGGAAGTTGCTTTCTAGAGGTGTAGGATACATCTCGGATAGGAAGTAGGCTTGGTGATTCACTAGCCCGAGGGTAGATTAGGAGTTGATAGCTTGAGCGAATATCATGAGTGATAGCTTGAGTGTTTAAGTCCTTTTTCACATAGTGGATTGCTTTTCCGGTGGTTGTGGTATCAACCCGTGGATGTTTCCTCTTTGAGGTTTTACCAAGTTAAAACACTTGTGTTCATTTTTGCTTTTACTTTTCTTTATCTTCCATTTCTTTCATTGATTGCATATCTTGTAAATTGATTAACTCTTGTATAAGTGAAATCAATTAATTTGTCAAATTTAATCAAGTGTGCATTTTCATTGATATATTCCGCATTATTTTTAAATCGGGAGAATTTGGAGCCTATACCTATTCACCCCCCCCCCCCCCCCCCCCCCCCCCCCCCTCTAGGTATATTTCACTACTACTTAAGGGAAATTTCAATGAGTGCTATTAATATTTCCAAGAATCCGGTTCAACTTTCTAGAACGAAGCATATTGACATCCGCCATCATTTCGTAAGAGAACTAGTTGAGAATAAATGCATAGTACTTGAACATGTAGGTACTAATGATCAACTAACGGACTTATTTACTAAACCCTTAAATGCTACTCGATTTAAAACACTTAGTAGATCTATTGGGATTTCTCTCGTGGAGTGATAAGTTTTGGTGTTTGACCCCATAAAGGGAACTCAAGCAAAGAGAGCTATTTTGCATACTTGTCACTTGCAAAAATTTGAAATATCTTATGCTTCTTTTTTAATTGCTTGAGTAAGCTTGGTTGCACATATGTATATATCTTTTCAATTAAATAAGTGTGAACCATGTTTTATTTACAATCCATGTCATATTTATGTTCAAACATGCTTTTTTGGACTAGGAGATCTACATAGGAAGTACATGTTGAATGACCTATAGTTATCTTCATGACATGATGATTTTTTTATAACATGCTAATGACATATGAAAAGCATGAAATTCAAATGACATGGTTAAATGAAAAAGCGTGAATTGATAACTGCATATTCTTAAATGCAAAACTTATGTGAAAAGCTAATGAGACTCAAAATGAATAAAGGATCTTGTATCCGTTCAAAGGATTTTATAATCCAAATGTCTCTCTTTCTTTATTTGTTGAACATGGCTACTATCATACAAGTATCTCACCTGGAAAAATCAAATAGGGTGCTAAAAGTCGCTCATGCCATGTTTCACTTATAAAGTTGGATATAGTTGCTCTTAAATTGAACTTATTAAAATCTCTATATCCTTGCTTCTCTCATGACAATGGTGAAATTGGTTTGAATTCTTATTAAAAACCTTTGTCATTTGCTTTGCTAAATACCATTGTATTTTGGACTTGAATGCTACATGTCTTGTAAGCAAAGCATTTTTTGATTCACACATTTTCATAAAATAAATCTCCTTGTTTCTCTCCAATTAATTGAGTTGCATAACGTGGCTTATATGATTATGCAAATATCTTATATACTACTATCTCTCTTTGCCTCAACTGACCCGGTTGGGGAATACTCCTTTGCCTATATCTTGACAAAAAGGGGGTAGAATGTGGTGGTAAAGGGGTTGCTAATTGAAAGTAGCATATGTGCATGTTAGGGAGAATACAAATTTAGGGGGAGTAACCTATTGAGGGGAGCATTGCATACACATACTTTGCATGATGTTGTGCTTAAATTTCTTAAATGCAAATGCTTGTTTTATTTACTTCACTTGATCACCTCACACTTGACTTGGAAAGTGTAGAAACTTTGTTTTAAAGGATGGATAGTTCTACAAGAGATTGAAGACTTGAAGTTTTATTTATTTTTATATCTCTTTGTATTGTAGAATATTTTTGATGACCTTTAGTTTCGTTTATGATTGTGAGGATCAATGTGAGTGGTGGTTTTCTCACGAAATAGCCAAAGGGGAGATTGTAAATTCCTCAAGTTTGATTGGCTTATTTCGGTGACAAACCACATGTGGGGTTCATGTAAGGGTAGCCTAGGAATGGTGATCAAGCTCAAGGCCCTCTCAAGACCTCAAGGGACAAGCACTTCAAAGGTATATCTCTAGTGCTTAGTTTTCTTTGAAGAGATTTAGATTGCACATACACACTTAGCATACTTGCATTTGTGTGCATTTATTCACATGTCACATTTCACACTTGCACTTTGTTGTTGAATATTATTGTGTGTTTATGTGTCTTATAATTTGTTTCCCGTTATTGTTCGGAAACGTCCACGCATGCACTAATGTATGCTTGGTTTAGCACAAAGACTGCCCACGGAGAATTCCCTTGGCTTCTCCTTTGGTTTCACCACTTTTGGTGAATCGACGGTTTGATTGGTGGCCATGATCGCCGAATGAAACCGTCATTTGAGTCTAGAAGTTTTTGGAGTGATTATGTGGTTATGATCAGCGGCTATGACCGTTGTTCAAAACCGCCGTTCGAAACCGCTGATCATACTTGATTGATTTTTTCTCTCGAGTTTGATTATGTAGTTGAATCGGCGATTTGGTAACGGCCGATTGAAACCACCGAGGATGCTCTGTTCTTCCTGGGTTAAATTTAGCGGTTGTAATCGGCGGCCTAGCCGCCAATCATGCGTTTTCAGGGGCAAACTTGTCTTTTCACATGCTCTATTTTTTTATGTCTATAAATACATCACTTTCTCATCTCTCTGAAACCACCTCTTTCAATACAAGAACCCTAAAGTCTATAGAGAGATTTGTGAGAGAAAAGACAATCAAGATTGCTCATTTAAATACTCAAAACCATTTTTATATGCATTAAACTTCATCTAGTATCTTCTAGCATATCTAGGATGCTTGCTTGCATGGGTCTTTCATCAACACACTTGCTTTAGTAAGTTCTTCACTATTATCATATATAATTAGTGTTTTATTTATCAAGACATCTCTTTAATTACTTGTATGTTCTTAGATTAATTTATAATATTCAAGATAGAGATTGTTGTGTTGATATGATTGAGTGTTGTATTGTGATAGCTATCTAGGTTTATTTAATCTATGTTTAGCTAAGCTTTTTGACATGTCATTTAGCTATTGATATCTAGGATTGCACTAATTGTCATATAATCATCCTAGATAAGCATCTAAGGTTCCCTAGCTTTGTTTTCTCTTTGAATATCATCATATATTCACATAGGTCATTTTATCTCTTCATTGAGAAGTAACACTTGTGGCTAAGATTGCTTAGGCCACAAGCAAATTGAACTAGGATCACTTTTAAAGGCCCACGGTAGAAGTGGGGGGTTATTGACCGTAGTGTTTGACGAGGTTAACATAGGTTGTAAACTCCATTTCAATTAGTGGATTTGAGGTTCAAGTGTGGTGCACTTACTAGCCTGTGGTTTTTCCCGTGAGGGTTTCCACGTAAATATCAAGTGTTATTTAAATTCCACACATATTACACTTGTTATATTTGAATTGACTAGATAGGGTTATTTTTGTAATCTTAACCATACACGAAAATTAGGTAAAATTGATTAAAATCTATTCACACCCCCCCTAGATTAATATTGAACACACCGTAATTAGTTTCAAAGGTTTCCACATAAAAATCAAGTGTTCTTTCATTTCTGCAATTTATACTTGATTTTATTGTTTGTTGAATTGGATTTATAATTGAATATTGACTAATCTGAAAATTGGTAGTAATTGGATTAACAACCCAGTCACCCCCCTCTAGGTTGTTTTAGACACACGTATAATATTTGTTTCACTAAGTACCAAAATTAGAAGAATTTGCCTTCAAGGCAATTTGAGCAACATGGCAAAAGAATTCATCTCTTCTAATCCACCTAGGTGAAATACTTTCTTTCCTAGTGGTCAATGGTACATGGGCTTTAGATGTCCTAGGATAATGCAAATTGGTTATATTTTTCCTAAGGACATGCATCTTGGCTCTAGCCTTTTTCTTCCTATCATGCTTTCAATTCTACACATTTTGATATAATAAAAGCAATTTGGTCTAATGTGACCATCAATACCACAAAAATGACATGTAGGAATAAAGTTAGGAATCATACCATAACCTTGAGTATGCATTGGAGCCTTCCCATGTCTTTGTGGTTGAATCGGTTCAATGCTTCTTCGTTGTTGAACCAGTCTAGCTTGCTTCCTTAGTTGAGCTTGCATGATTGGTCTCTTTCCTTGATGAGCCAATTGGTAAGGAAAGTTGGGTTGGGGAGCTCTTGTAGGTTGAGCTTGAGGTTGCCTTCTTGGTGCCACCTTCACTTGTGCATTATGAAAGCATTGTCCTAGATCAATCATCTTCCTAGGAGTTTGCACCGTGAAGCTTCTTTGTTTCTTAAGCTCTTGACAAACACGGTCTTGTTAGGAGTGGAGGTCTCCTTGCCATCTTCAAACCTAAGACCTCTCTTGTTATAAGGACTCTTTCCAACACCTAGCATGTAGTCAAGTTTCTTGGTGGTAGAGGCCATCCTAGTCATTGACCCTTTAGCTTCTTCAAGCTCCCTCTTCAAACCTTCTTCATTCTTCTTAGATAATGCTAACTCATCCCTTAGCTTATCTTCATTCTTTATGGATCTCACCATTTCTTCACTTAATTAGTCAACTTGGGTTGATAGCTCAAGGTTTTCTTCTTTCAACCTTTGAATCTCTCTCTTGTTCTTCATCCTTGAGCTTTCACACTTAGTGATGTAGTCTTGAAGATCCATTTTCTCCCATTTCCATTTGTGGAGTTAGATGAGAAGTTATCTTCACATAAGTCATTTCCCTCTTGACTCTCTTCCTCTTCTTCACTAGTACCTTTGCTCTTATGGGAGAAGGCAAAGGCTATGAAGTTAGCTATGAGATCTTCATCATTCGAAGTCTCATCACTCTCATCGGAGTCATCACTTCCACTCCATGTGGCGGCCATCACTTTTCCTTTCTTGTTCTTCAAATTTCCACAATCGGGAGCAATGTGTCCTATGCCGCCACACTCATAGCATTGGATCCCTTTCCTTTCGTTCTTCTCTTGCCTAGGCTCAAACTTCTTAAAGGGTCTGTAAGGTTTATGATTTGTATTGGCTTGATTCCATTTCAAAACGCTCTATATTTGTATTAGTTATTGCTTAAGATGTTCTTTGAAGAAAGGAAGCTTAAAAGATGAAGAGCAATGTCTAGTGCAAAAGTCGTCTTCAAGAGGTGAAAAACGTCAAAGGTATATCTTGACTTCCATCCTCTTGTAAGGCATTAGTGCACACACACACAATTTATACATGTGTGTCCCTGCATCGTGGTTCAAACATTTGGTATAACACATCCACACACTTCATAGTATGCTCATGCATTGAACTTGTATTGACAAACATTGTAGAATTGCATGCTTTGTGACTATCTCTTTGATATGGCATGCTTGTGTGAAATTGTGTTTGTTTGTTTTCGTATTTTTGTATTTGGACTTGAATATGTTCTTATTTGATGCCTTATTGAGTTCCGGTCGTTTCGGTTACTCATTCATAAGGTTTCGAGTCCAAACGATGTAGCTACGCTACTTTTCATTCTCATTCGTTGAGTTGACTTCATCGTCATTTTCCGAGATGATTTCTCAACTATTTTTCAAAGTTGTATAGTTTTTGTTGTGCATGAGGGAGTCACGGTTCGTAATCCAAAAACGGATTCGAAATCGGAGTTCAGATGCCCAAGATATGGCTGAAGAACCGGAGAGTGCGCCAGAGAGGTGTGGGAGGCCGTGAGCCATCTTGCCCACGCCGTGAGGAGGCCGTGAGGCTCACGGCCAGAGGGGCTCTCTGCCCCCGTGAGCCTCACGTGCCCCCCATGGGAGGGTGACATGGCTCATGGTGATTGGCCTCTGAAATCCTTCTCTCTCCTCTTTTTAAACCCCTCTCCTTCCCTCCACACTTGTTGAAGATTTCAAGAACACTTAGAGAAATTTCTGCAGAAATTCTCCAATTTTCATTTTCTTATTTTGATCATAACTTTCTCATACGAACTCGAAATCAATCGATTCAAAAGCCAAATTGTTGGTCTTGAGAAGAGCTACAAACCCCAAGCATTTTCAGAGGGATCTGACTTCATCATTGTTCTCAGCAGCCTGATTTCTAGTACGAGGTCAAGGTTGATTGTTCAGCTTCTTCTTTTTCAATTTCATCTTTGATCATCTCTTGATTCTTACTATTTGATTGATGAAATTTGTTAAGAAGTATGTTAGATCATATGCTAGGGTGTTTGATCATTTGTTAATTGAGATTTAGCTTTGTGATTTGTTTTGAACATATATGTGCTAAACTTGATTTTGTTTGAAATTGATTCTAGAAAATTTATATATGATGTCTCATATTTTTTTCTAGGTTTTATTTCATGATCTAAGAACTAGGTTTTTAGTGTGATATTGAATATTCATACCTTTGTTTTTATTGATTTACATGTCTTCATTTCTAGATAATCTTGTGATTGTGTGTTGGAAGCATATTCTAGATTGTCATTGAACATGTACATTTTACTTGATTGATCATCTAGCTTAATTTGTTTGTGTTTGCATGACTTGCATCACTTTAGATCATAGTCTTGCATTAGGTTGAAGTCTCTAGCAAAGTGAGTGAAGCTTTGTGGATAGAGCAAGGAAGTCTTGATTAGAGTCGGGAGGACTTGGATAATCAAGCAAGAGAGTCTTGTCTAGGGTCGGGAGGATCCGGATAGGCAAGCAAGAAATCGTCCTAGAGACGTGAGTGTCTTGGATAGAAGTTGCTTTTTCTAGAGGTGTAAGATACATCTCAGATAGGAAAGTAGGCTTGGTGATTCACTAGCCCGAGGGTAGATTAGGAGTTGATAGCTTGAGCGGATATCATGAGTGATAGCTTGAGTATGTAAGTCCTTTTTCACATAGTAGATTGCTTTGCCGGGTTGTGGTATCAACCCGTGGATGTTTCCTCTTTGAGGTTTTACCACGTTAAAACACTTGTGTTCATTTTTGTTTTTACTTTTCTTTATCTTCCATATCTTTCATTGATTGCACATCTTGTAAATTGATTAACTCTTGTATAAGTGAAATCAATTAATTTGTCAAATATAATCAAGTGTGTATTTTCATTGATATATTCCGCATTATTTTTAAATTGGAAGAATTTGGAGCCTATACCTATTCACCCCCCCTCTAGGTATATTTCACTACTACTTAAGGGAAATTTCATTTGGTATCAGAGCGGGTGTCTAGACGCACTTAGATAGATCCTTTCTTTGTAGTGTTTTGTGTTTTTGTTTGTGATAATCATGATTAAGGAAGTGTGTTCCTATGTGGCTTCTTTTGTTGAACATATTGACTTAGATGAGAAAAAGATCGATGATCTTATTTTTGAAAATGAACGTTTATCCAAAGTCAATATGTCCCTCAACAAGAAGTTAGAGAATCATGATCTTGGCTTAAAAGAATTCGATGATCTCAAAGACAAGATCCTAAGTCTAGAATTGAATCTAAAAGATAGGAATGATAGACTTGGCATCTTGAAGCAAGAAATTGAGCAAAGGGATTGTTCTCTTGTTAATGCTAAGAAACTTGAAAATGTGCTTAAATCCAAACTTAATGAGCATTTAAATCAAGAGAAAAAGTATGAACAATGGCTTGATAAATCACGTAAAGATGTTATGTTTAGTGATGACATAGCGGAAAAATATGCCATTGAAATTAGGATGCTTCGTGAGAAACTTGATGAGGCTAATAGGGTGATTAGCAAGATGTCATCTAGTTCTAACAAAGTTGAAACCCTCATTAATAGTGGAAAGCATCCATGTGACAAAAGAGGTTTGGGTTATATCAATGAAAGGAGACTCCTTCATCTAACAAATCTATTTTTGTTAAAACAAGCATTGAATCAAATTTAGGTACACTCTCTCAAGGTAAAGCTATGAAAGCTACTGGAGGTGCCTCTTCATCAACAAGGATGTTCAATGGAAAAACACAACAACATAAACATCAAGGAGCATCAACCTCTAATGTAAGAGGTGGAGCATCAAGGGTTGCACATCAAAGAGGAAAAATTATGAGAAGTCCAAAGGAGTTGGAAGCAAATGCAAATGGTAAATTTCTCAAATTTATTCCTATTTGTCATCATTGCAATATGATAGGACATATTTGACCTAGATGCTTTGAGTATATTCGGAAATGCAAACTTGATAATGTTTTTCATGATATGTCTTTGAATGGACCTAGGCAATCATCCATGTATGGATATAGAAATAGACCTAGGAAGACCTTGGAAAAGCATGTTGTTGAAAAAATTGTTGATGACTTGTTTGCTAAATCTTGTGTTGTGCCTCACTCTGCTATGTATAAGAAAGTTGATAATGCTTTGTTTGATATTTTTGAAAATGTGACCAATAAGGTCAAGGTGCATGTTAAAAAGCCTAACATTGAGTCAAAGCATGTTAGAAGTAAGAGTGAGAGGCATGTTGTGAAAAATGTGTGGATTAGAAAAGACACATCTAAATGTCATGTTGCACAATATGCTTTACGTGCCAACTCCTCCTATTCTTGGTACCTAGATAGCGGTTGCTCTAGGAACATGACCGGGAACAAGGAGTTCTTTAAGAATCTTGTTTTAAAGGATGGAGGTTTGGTTACTTTTGGTGATGGTACCAAAAAGCAAGTTCTTGGCAAGGGAACAATTTGTATCCCCAGATTGCCTAAACTTCGCAATACTTTGTATGTTGATGGGTTACAAGCTAACTTGATAACCATTACTCACTTATGTGAAATTTTTAAAGAAGTTAGTTTTAACAAATATGTGTGCACTATAATTGATAAAAAGGGCAATGTTGTCCTAAGTGTCAAAAGGTCTATAGACAATTGCTATTGTCTTGAGATAGATCCTCTAACTTGCAACATGGCATATGACTGCAACAATCTTGATTTGTGGCATCAACGTTTGGGTCACATGAATTTTAAAGATTTGAAAAAGCTTGAAAAACATGGCATTGTTAGAGGTCTTCCTAATCTTGGTAAAAAGCTTGAGGTGGTTTGTGAACCTTACCAATTAGGTAAGCAAACCAAAGTGTCTCATAAGAAAAATTCTTACATAGCTACCAAGAGACCTTTAGAACTTGTGCATATGGACCTAATAGGGCCAATTCAAACCGAGAGCATTAATGGCAAAAAATATATTTTTGTATGCGTTGATGACTTCTCTAGGTTTACTTGGGTTTACTTTCTTAGAAACAAGACAGAGGCTTTTGATTACTTTAAAAAGTTTTGTAATCAAGTTCAAAATGAAAAAGGTCTTGATTTCAAGAAAATATGTCGCATTAGGAGTGATCATGGGACGGAATTTGAAAATGCAAAATTTAGTGAGTTTTGTGATGGTTTAGGGATTTCTCATGAGTTCTCCGCACCTAGAACTCCTCAACAAAATGGTGTTGTTCAGAGGAAAAACCGTGTCTTGCAAGAGATGGCTAGGATCATGCTCAATAGCAAGAAAGTCCCTAGAAACCTATAGGCCGAGGCGGTCAATACCGCTTGTTATGTGTCAAATCTTGTTTTCAAAAGGCCCAACACAAAACAAACGTCCTATGAACTTTGGAAAGGCAAGAAGCCTAATGTGAGTTACTTCCACACTTTTGGGAGTAAATGTTATATTTTGAATGATAGAGATCACTTAGGAAAGTTTGATGCAAAAAGTGATGTTGGTCTCTTCTTGGGTATGCTATTAATAGTCGTGCATATAGAGTCTTTAACTTGACTACTAAGACTATCATGGAGTCTATCAATGTGAAGATAGATGATCTTAGCATGCTAAATTTGTGTGATGATAATGGTGTCAATGAACCTAAAGAAAACATGTTAATGACACTAAAACACCTATTGATGTGGCTAGTAGTGTTTCTAGTCAAGATGATGAAAATGATAGTCATGTTGAAGTTGTAAGTCAAGGGTTGGAAATTGCTTTAAATGATAATCAACAAAATCACCAAGTTGTTTAACATTCTCACCCAAGACTTAGAAACTTATACTATCAAGAAGACATCATAGGTGATTTAAATGAAAGGGTTAGAACAAGAAATCAAATTGCTAACCAAATATCCTATGCTTGCTATACTTCTCAAATTGAACCCAAAAATATTATTGAAGCAATTGTTGATGAATATTGGGTTGGGGCTATGCAAGAAGAACTTAATCAATTTGAGAGAAATGAAGTGTGGTCCTTAGTTCCTAGACCCAAAGATATAAATGTAATTGGCACTAAATGGGTGTTTAGGAATAAGACCGATGAAAGTGGCAAGATTGTGAGGAATAAAGCTAGACTAGTGGCTCAAGGTTACACTCAAGTGGAGGGTGTTGACTTTGATGAGACATTTGCCCCAGTTGCTCGTCTCGAGTCCATTAGACTTTTGTTATCCATTGCATGCATTAAAAATTCAAATTATTTCAAATGGATGTCAAAACTGCTTTCCTCAATGGATACCTTCAAGAAGAAGTGTATGTTGAACAACCTAAGGGTTTTGTAGACCCACACTCTCCTAATCATGTGTTTAAATTGAAAAGGCTCTCTATGGCCTTAAACAAGCTCCAAGAGCTTGGTATGATAGGTTGACTCCATATCTTATTGACAACCAATATAGGAGAGGTGGCATTGATAGAACTTTGTTTATCAAACATCATGATCATGATATTTTTGTTGCACAAATATATGTTGATGACATTGTTTTTGGGTCTACTAATAAAACCAAGGTTGATGAATTTGTAAGTGTTATGTCAAGTGAATTTGAAATGAGTATGGTGGGTGAGTTGAATTACTTTCTAGGAATGCAAGTAAAGCAAACTAGCATGGGCATAATGTTGAATCAATCTAAATATGCTAAAAATCTAGTTAAGAGATTTGGCCTAGAAAATGGAAAAGATTTTGAAACTCCCATGAGAACTTGACAAAGATGAAAAAGGGAAAAGTGTTGACCAAAGCCTTTATAGAAGCATGATAGGTAGTCTACTTTACTTAACGGCTAGTAGACCCGATATTTGCTTTAGTGTTGGCTTGTGTGCTAGATTCCAAGCAAATCCCAAGGAATCTCACTTAAAAGCCGTCAAGAGGATCATTAGGTACATCAAAGGAACTCATAGTCTTGGTCTATTCTATTCATTTGATACCAATGATATCCTTGTAGGCTATTGTGATGCGGATTGGGCGGGAAACATAGATGACCGTAAAAGTACATCGGGCGGTTGCTTTTATGTTGGTAATAACTTGGTTTCTTGGTCAAGTAAGAAACAAAATTCGGTTTCCCTTTCCTCTTCCGAAGTCGAATACATTGCGGCCGGAAGTGCTTACACACAATTACTTTGGATGAAACAAATCCTTAAGGATTATGAGATAGAACAAGGAAAAATGACACTTTATTGTGATAACTTAAATGCCATTAACATCTCTAAAAATCCGGTTCAACACTCCCGTACTAAACACATAGACATTAGGCATCATTTCATTAGAGATCTAGTTGAACATTCTATTGTTACTCTAGAGCATTTGCCTACTAAAAATCAACTTGCGGACTTGTTCACTAAGCCCTTGGATAAAGAGAGGTTTAAAACTCTTAGAATGTCCATTGGCATGATTTGTGTTGATTGATGTCTTTGTGTGATTGTGAGTGGCTTGATGAACAAAACTTTAATTGAATATCATTGTCTTCAAGAGCTACTCACTTGAGAAGTAATGATCTTTAACAAGTATCTTTTATTGTTTCTAGATCATGCACTTGAGCTTGAAAAATCTTATTTTTGAAAAGTGCACTAATGATTCTCTTGTATGTTTTAGTTTTTGAGTTTTTGTGGTTGAATATGTGTAGATAATGGATGCATCTAGAAGTTTATTGTTAAGTACATGATAGATGACCTATGGTATGTATCCATTTTGCTTCAGCACTACATAGTAATCAACGAGCACCCTCATGGAAAGGGCTACACACCTTGGTTGTGAAGCCACCCAATGTAGGAAAGGGCTACGCCATTGTGATGAGTGAAAGCCGCCATGAGGAGTATATGTTTTTGTTAGTAAAATTAAAGAAGTGTTGAATTGAATCATAAAAAAAAAATCTTTGATTCTAAGCCTAAAAGAAATGAAAAATAAAAGGCTTATTGGTGTATAGTTGAGAACTGTGAAAATGCTTGGGTTGACAAATAGAAACGGGAAAACGAGCCACATGCACACACACGCTCATATGTTGATATCTATTCATTTTAAAAGCAAAAATCCGGATGAATATCGGTTTGACCTATTTTTGGAAAGGCTTTAGATGGATAGGTGTGGATAGAGTTTGCATGTTGATATCACAATTACTCCTACTATATATTTGAGAAGCATTCACACACACACATTTTGCTTATGTGCTTGATTCATTAGCAATGTGAGAATATTTGTGAGAGATTAATGAAAATTTATGATTCTCTCTTGGACTTTGACAAGTTATGAAATATTTTCTCTTATTGCTTGATTGTGTGATTGTGTGATGTCCCTTGTGAACAAATCTACTTGGTGATAATATGTGGAGCATATGTTAAGGGGGAGCTTTAGTTTATTCAACGTCGCTCTCTATACGATTTGTTTGCTTTGTATCTCGTTCTTTATCTTTTGTGTCCCTTGTCTATTCCTTGACAAAAAGGGGGAGAAAATGTATACCTCACCATGTTTGATATTGGGGAGATTTTGTATACTTCACACTTTATGTGGAAAAATGTTCCAATTGTGGGATCATATTCCTCTTTTTGCTTAATTGTGACTTTGTCTTAAGGGGGAGAATTCTTGTCTTAAGGGGAAGAAAGAATTCTTTCTTGATAATGTTAAGGATGGTTGGTCCTTGGGAATTAGGAAATTAAGGGAATGCTTTAATATGAAAATATTTTATTCACTTGAGATAATGCATTTGTGTATGAGATAAGGGATATCTTATATATTTGTTTTTTGTTAATATCTCACCATTCTTCTTTAGAGAAGATCTTTTGTTTGGTTGCTATTTTCTCTCATAGGTACTTTGAAGACCAAAAGAGGAATTCTTGGAGACTTGAAGACTTTTTAGTCTAGGAATTTCTTTGTAATGTCAGATTGAGAGTATGCTATCATCTTGAGTTTATTTGAGTGAAACATTGTATGGTGAGGTTGAGGTTTTGCCATGGAATAGCCAAAGGGGGAGATTGTAAGGTTTATGATTTGTATTGGCTTGATTCCATTGCAAAACGCTCTATATTTTTATTAGTTATTGCTTCAGATGTTCTTTGAAGAAAGGAAGCTTAAAAGATGAAGAGCAATGTCTAGTGCAAAAGTCGTCTTCAAGAGGTGAAAAACGTCAAAGGTATATCTTGACTTCCATCCTCTTGCAAGGCGTTAGCGCACACACACACAATTCATACATGTGTGTCCCTGCATCGTGGTTCAATCATTTGGTATAACACATTCACACACTTCATAGTATGCTCATGCATTGATCTTGTATTGACAAACATTGTAGAATTGCATGCTTTGTGAAATTGTGTTTGTTTTCATATTTTTGTATTTGGACTTGAATATGTTCTTATTTGATGCCTTATTGAGTTCCGGTCGTTTCGGTTACTCATTCATAAGGTTTCGAGTCCAAACGATGTAGCTACGCTACTTTTCGTACTCATTCGTTGAGTTGACTTCATCGTCATTTTCTGAGATGATTTCTCAACCCATTTTCAAAGTTGTGTAGTCATCGTCATTCATGAGGGAGTCACGGTTCGTAATATGAAAATGGATTCAAAATCGGAGTTCGGATGCCCAAGATATAGCTGAAGAACCGGAGAGTGCACCAGAGAGGTGTGGGAGGCCGTGAGCCATCTTGCCCACGCCGTGAGGGAGGCCGTGAGGCTCACGGCCAGAGGGGCTCTCTGCCCCCGTGAGCCTTATGCGGCCCCCACGGGAGGGTGACATGGCTCATGGTGATTGGCCCCTGAAATCCTTATCTCTCCTCTTTTTAAACCCCTCTCCTTCCCTCCACACTTGTTGAAGATTTCAAGAACACTTAGAGAAATTTCTGCAGAAATTCTCCAATTTTCATTTTCTTATTTTGATCTTAACTTTCTCATACGAACTCGAAATCAATCGATTCAAAAGCCAAAATTGTTGGTCTTGAGAAGAGCTACAAACCCCAAGCATTTTGAGAGGTAGCTGACGTCGTCATTTTTCTCAACAGCCTGATTTCTAGTACGAGGTCAAGGTTGATTGTTCAACTTCTTCTTTTTCAATTTCATCTTTGATCATCTCTTGATTCTTACTATTTGATTGATGAAATTTGTTAAGAAGTATGTTAGATCATATGCTAGGGGTGTTTGATCATTTGTTAATTGAGATTTAGCTTTGTGATTTGTTTTGAACATATATGTGCTAAACTTGATTTTGTTTGAAATTGATTCTAGAAAATTTATATATGATGTGTCTCATATTATTTTCTAGGTTTTATTTCATGATCTAAGAACTAGGTTTTTAGTGTGATATATTGAATATTCATACCTTTGTTCTTATTGATTTACATGTCTTGATTTCTAGATAATCTTGTGATTGTGTGTTGGAAGCATATTCTAGATTGTCATTGAACATGTACATTTTGCTTGATTGATCATCTAGCTTAATTTGTTTGTGTTTGCATGACTTGCATCACTTTAGATCATAGCCTTGCATTAGGTTGAAGTCTCTAGCAAAGTGAGTGAAGCTTTGTGGATAGAGCAAGGAAGTCTTGATTAGAGTCGGGAGGACTCGGATAATCAAGCAAGAGAGTCTTGTCTAGGGTCGGGAGGATCCGGATAGGCAAGCAAGAAATCTTCCTAGAGACGTGAGCGTCTTGGATAGGAAGTTGCTTTTCTAGAGGTGTAAGATATATCTCGGATAGGAAAGTAGGCTTGGTGATTCACTAGCCTGAGGGTAGATTAGGAGTTGATAGCTTAAACGGATATCATGAGTGATAGCTTGAGTGTGTAAGTCCTTTTTCACATAGTGGATTGCTTTGCCGGTGGTTGTGGTATCAACCCGTGGATGTTTCTTTTTTGAGGTTTTACAACGTTAAAACACTTGTGTTCATTTTTGTTTTTACTTTTCTTTATCTTCCATATCTTTCATTGATTGCACATCTTGTAAATTGATTAACTCTTGTATAAGTGAAATTAATTAATTTGTCAAATATAATCAAGTGTGTATTTTCATTGATATATTCCGCATTATTTTTAAATTGGAAGAATTTGGAGCCTATACCTATTCACCCCCCCTCTAGATATATTTCACTACTACTTAAGGGAAATTTCAGAGTCTTTTTCTACAAGTCTTGGCCTTTGGATCCAAAGCCCTTCTTCTCGAACTTGAGGAACTTCTTGAACCTTCTCATCAATAAGGCCATGTCTTCGTTCGAGTCATCATTCGCCTCCTTCTTGACATTGGAGGCTTTCAAAGCAATTCACTTTTGCTTTTTAGGAGGTGTGGAGTTAGAGCCCTTCCTAGACTCATAGGCTAGAAGCCTCTCAATCACCTCACTCGACTTCATATCCTTATAGCCACTATTCTCCTCTAAAGCCATTACCTTGGATTCAAATCTTTCGGGGAGTGATTGACAAAGCCGTTTTGTGTGTATTTAAAAGCATTTGTCAAACACAATTTCTAAACCTAGCAATGCCTATAGGGGTTTTGAAAATGCATATATAGTGGCAAGCAAAGGTCGTCCACAGAGATCGGGATTTAGCTAAAACTAATCTAAACTTAAGTGATATTAGTGCAATAAAGATGAATGGTTGATGATGTTGAAACATGAACTAGCAAATACTTAATACGAAATTAGAAATGTAACTAAAAATGGAATATAAATGAAACGAAAGATATGTATGATGGAGACTAGGGAGTTAACGGATTAGAAAGCAAATATTTGGGCAAATGTAATAAACTAGTAAAATATGCACGTTTTGACGATTGTAGCCAACCTAGGGTGTATATGTTGGCTATCTATCCCTACCAAGGGGCCAACTAGGGTGTATAGGAGGCCTTCTAATAGGGATTGGTCCCTCATAAACAACCAACCTAGGGTGTATAGCATCAGCTGTTCGGTTAGGACCCTAGCATAGCCAATCTAGGGTGTATAGGAGAGGCTTCTAGGCTTCTCACTGGAATCGTCCTAGGATGTATAGAAACGGACACCTATTTGAAGTTAGATGAAGAGCACGGTTATCGAGCCGGGATTACGAGAATCCCATCAATTCATGAGTGCAATAAATAACTATATAGGATGTATATCTAGTTGCCTAAAAGGATAGAATCCAATGGAAGCTTGTAAAGAGAGTGTATCTAAAACAAGTAAATCCAATGAAATCCATACATACTCTTCAATAAATCAAATAGAAGATAGACATATAAAAGAAATAAAGCTTATATACAAAAGCCCAATCATTCACAAACTAATCCATAGACCCCCTCAGTGGGGTTTAGCTACTCATTGACAATAATGAAAAAAAGAGAAATGATGAGGAATAACCCTTGAAGATCATTTCCACCTTAAATATCCCTTAGATGTTGAGTAGAAAGCTTATGAAATGAGAAGAAATGGATTCCTAGGTCTAGTTACAACTTTCAGAATTTCTAAGTGTATAAGCGTACTAAAAACATTACACACACTTTTTATTTATAGTCCCCCAAAATAGGTTACAAATCAGCTTTAAAATGATATCTGACGCGAGGGAGTGCGGGTGGAGTACGGGTCAGTGACACGCACTCACCCGCACTTTATCATTTCCTTCGATTTTTGGACTCCCAGATCTGAGAATAAGTGTGGGGGAAGTGCAATTGGATGACCCGCACTCACCCGCACTTTATCATCCTTTAGCAATCAGGTCCTCTAGTTTGGGCAGTAATGCGGGTGAGGTGCGGTTGGGACCCGCACTCACCCACACTATATTTGTTTTCAACAATCAGGTCCTCTGGTCTTGGTAGTAGTACGGGTGGAGTGCGGTTGGGACCCGCAATCACCCGCACTATATCTGTTTTTAGCAATCAGGTCCTCTAGTCTAAACACGAGTGCTGGGTCAAGTGCGGTTGGGACCCACACTGACCCGCACTGTTGTAGCCTCTGATGCTTTTCTTCCTTTTTTTGTAACTCTTAGTCCTCTTTTTGCCCGAAAGTCCCACAATATGCTCTAATCACTCGAAATGGGGAAATGCCTGCAAATACGATAATAGAGCCTATAAATGACGCTAAAACGCACGAAAACGACACAAAGGTTATGGATTTGAGGGCTGAAATATACAACATATTTGGTGCGATCAACTACCCCCAAACCAAACCTTTGCTCGTCCTCGAGCAAAACAAGATAAAACAAAATAAGACGGACTACCAATTGACTCGACTGAAAAATTCCTAGAAACTTGAACAACAATTTCAAAAAGGGTCGCAAGCCCAACTAGTGATGTGATACAAAAATGTGTAAGTGAGAGAAGTAAACATATGCATATTATCTAAAGCAACTTGGAGATACCAAAAGGAAGCTCGCACGAACACGAGTCCCACACCTAAAGGTACTCATGCATTAGGGACTACTTACTCTCACGTCCGAGCGTAATTTGCTTCAATTCTAAACTCACGTGATTCACTCTTTTCTTTCCACTCGGAGCCCTAGGTTCCACACGTACATGTATGCAAAGATGAATGATGCATATAATTTAAGCAATGACTATCCTAGGAAAGGATCACTATGCAATGAACATGAAAGATCAAGTGTCAACCGACATTCCCAATTTAGACTCAATATGGATTAAAAAGGTCTTTTCCTTGGTTATAACATGACCGTGGGATGTAATTAGGTAATACAACAAATTTGGACAATTTGGAGTTCAAAATTACCAATCATGCTAGAATAAGTCCACACACCCCTACAATGCTCTTTATGATAATGAAAAATCACACGCTAGTGTTTTAGGCATTTGTTTTACCCACATTTATGCTTACAATGTTTGTACTCTTCATTGTGAGTACTTAGCAACGAATAATTTGAGAATTTTTTTGATTTTCTCATTTTCTTTTCTTTTTGAGTTGCTCATTTTTCTTTTATTTGACAATTAATGCTCATAAGTACTAATTTGGGTACTTTTACATTTTAAGCCATTTGCTTAGCATATTTTCAAGATATTTTCTTTGTACACACTTTTTGACAATTATAGCATAACTTCTTTCAATACCACCATTATACACCATAACATGATTAATAACAAAGGTAGGCATGTGTTTAGGCTATGAGGTATATGGTTGTATGTGGTACCAAATGAAAGAGTAGTGTTTGGCTTCAAATTTGGCTTTGGAGCACACAATATGTGTAAGGATTCCCATCTATTGATTGGCTTATTTCGTGGACAAACCACATATTGGGGCTTGATGTAAAGGTAGCTTAGGAATTTTGATGGTTGGTGTTTTACACAACCAAGGCCCTCTCAAGACCTCAAGAGAAGAAGCACCAAAGGTAAATTCTAGTGCTTACTTGCTTTGAAGAGATCTAGTTGCACACACACACAACTCATGCATAAATCTTATTCTTGTATGTTGTGTGTTTTATATGTGTGCATGCATATTCTTGAACATCTCTTCTTGCATGTTTTATTTTGATTGCATCTTGTTCATTGAAATGCCATGACATGTTTAGGCATTAGGATGCATTCACTTCCCACACTTGCACTTCATGATTAGTCTTAAGTGTGGTGTAATTCCTTTCCGTTTGTGTGATCGGAAATGTCTGCGCTTGCATGATGGTGTTCATGTCTTAGCACGATGGTTGACCACTTGAGAAGGTCTCATTCTTCTCTTGGATAAGTGGTAGTTTTGGTTTGGTTGTTTGGAGTAAAGTGTTTAGTTTCAAAAGATTAGATTTCAATGTTTTAAATGTTTTTCAAAACTGACCTTTGTATGGTCGTGTGACCATAACTTTTTATAAATAGATTGAAATTGAGTTTTGTAAAATTTTGGACAAACTAAACACCCATACCTTTCCAACAATATATTATTCGTAATATTTCATGACCGTTTGGATTAGTTTTAAAATCTCCAAAGTTACAACCAAAACAGGGCAACTCTGTTGTTGTCCGTTTCTAACCTTTGGTCACTCAATTGACCATAACATTTTCTACAAACATATAAATGTCATTCTGGAAAACCTAGTAGAAAGTAGACATCCATACCTTTCCAACGATATATCATACAAAAGGTTTTGATGTCGTTTGGTTATGTTTCGAAGCGCTTGAATCCCGAGTCGCTGCACTGACGCGAGTACGGCGAAAATGCCTATAATTTTTCCATTTCTTCCAAAACGACATAGTTTCACTTGGGCATTATAAATATATATCTTTCTCATCATTTTGAGGGTGTGCCACAAAATCAAACCCTAGAGAGAGAGGCTCCATATTCTTGAGAGAGAAAGAGAGATTTGAGAGAAAATCAAATCAAGAAATCACCTTTAACCATTTAAATCAAATCATTTTTGCATCAAATTTCATATTGCATCTTCCATGTCTATATAGAATGCATCCATGCATGGGTTTGCATCATCACAACTTGCTTGGTAAGATTTTGATTAACTTCATCTTATTTTAGTATTTTTACTATCAAGCCATCTCTTTTAAATTACTTGTGTGTTTTAGATCATATGCTAAATACAAGAAAAGAGAATTGATTGTGATGGATTGATTGAGTGTTGTATTGTGATAGCTAATTAGGTTTTTGCTTAATCTTGATTAGCTAAGCTATTTGACATGTCATTTAGCTCTTGATATTTAGGATTGATTTAATTGATTATATCATCATCCTAGATAAGCATCTAAGGTTCCCTGCCCTTGTTTGTTATTTGAATATCATCATATATTCACATAGGTTGCATAATCTCTTCATTGAGAATTAAGACTTGGGGCTAAGATTGCTTAGGCCTCAAGCAAGTAGGACTAGAGCCACTTTTAAAGGTCTGTGTGGTAAAAGTGGGGGGTTATCAACCGGAGTATTAGACGTGGTCTTCATAGGTTGTAAGCTCCATTTCAATTAGTGGATTTTGAGGTTCGAGTGTGGCGCACTAAACAGCCTGTGGTTTTTCCCAGTGGTTGGGTTTCCACGTATATTTCAAGTGTTATTTAATTTCCGCACCATATTACACTTGTTATATTATATTGACTATTAGGGGTGTTTTCGTAATCTTGACTATACATGAAAATTGGGTAAAATTAGTTAAATTCTATTCGCCTCCCCTCTAGATATATATCATACACACCGAGCGTTATTTGTTTCAATTGGTATCAGAGCGGGTTCCTAGATATACTTAGGTGATTCTAGCTCATTTTTGGTGTGTTTTGCATTTGTGTGATTTTTTGCTCATTCATACATTTTGCATGCATTTCATTTCATTCATTATATACAATGAGTGGATACGGTGGCAACCATGAGGGTGCGTCAAGTACACGACCTCCTCTCCTCACCGGTCTGAATTAAGCCTCATGGAAAGGCAAGATGAAAGCATACATGTGCCAAATCGATGATAGGGCATGGATGGCTATTGAAGATGGGTATGCGCCTCCTAAGATGACTCCCACGGGTGGTGGAGAAGAAGTACTCAAGCCTAAGGCTCAGTGGTCCACTGAAGAGTTTGAGACTTCAAAATGGAATAGGAAGGCATGGCATGCTCTTCTATGTGCAGTGGATGAAAATCAGTACAAACTGATTCAAAACACTAGGATAGCCGAGGAGGCATGGGATATTCTAGAGGTTGCACACGTAGGAACCGATGTCGTTAAGGATTCTAAGCTACAAGTCCTTCAAACGTAATTTGAGTTGCTTAAGATGGAGGAGGACGAGTGCTTCAATGACTTTGAAGTCAAGTTGATGGATATTGTCAATCAAAGCCATCAACTTGGTGATCCTTATTCGGATAAGAGAGTTAAGCAGAAAATTATGAGGTCTCTCCCCGCTAGGTTTGAATCAAAAGTGACGGCTTTAGAGGAGAATAGCACTTATAAGGACATGAAGCCGAGCGAGGTAATTGGAAAACTCCTCGCCTATGAATCTAGGAAGGCTCCTAGTATTACTCCTCCTAAAAAGCAAAAAGGGACTGCTTTGAAAGCTTCCAAGGTTGAGAAGGAGGAAAAAGGTGACTCGGACGAAGACATGGCTTTGTTGCTTAGAAGATTTAAGAAGTTTGTCAAGTTCGAGAATAAGGGCTTTGGATCCAAAGGCCAAGACTTGAAGAAAAAGGCTCCCTTCAAGAGTTTTGAGCCTAAGCAAGAGAATAGTGAAAAGAAAGGGGTCCAATGCTATGAGTGTGGTGGTATAGGACATATCTCACCCGATTGTGGGAATTTGAAGAACAAGATGGCAAAAGTGATAGCCACTACTTGGAGTGAAAGTGATGACTCCAGAGAGGGAGACAAGTCATCAAGTGATGATGAGCTTACCATCAACTACACGGCATTTGGAGCCACTTGTGTAAAAGATAAAGTTGTTGGTATGAATGCCTTGACGAGTGATCCCATAGAAGAAAGAGATGAAGAAGTAGCTCTAGAGGAGATAGGTGTAGCTACTCATTGGGACATGGCTCTCATTAACTCAAAAGACCAAGGTAAAGGTCTTAATGAGGGAAATGACTCCATAGGTGAGATGGAGAGTGTAGGAGATAACTCAAGTGAAGATGACTCCTCACCTAACTCTACAAATGGAAATGTAGAGAAAATGGATGTTCATGACTTTATAGTCAAGTGTGAAAGCTCATTAAAGAAGAACAATAGAAAACTGAAGATTTTAGAGGAAGAAAATCTAGAGTTTTCAACACACAATGTCCACTTAAGTAAACAAGTGGAGGAATCCAAGAAGATTGAAGACAAGCTAAAAGATGAGCTAGCTTTGTCTAAGAGGAATGAAGAGGATTTGAAGAAGAAGCTTGATGAAGCTAAAGAGTCATTGACTAGGATGACTACAAGCACCAAGAAGCTTGACCTCATACTTGGTGTTGGAAAAAACCCTTGTGACAAGAAAGGTATTGGATATGAAGATAGCAAGGAGATCTCTACTCCAACCAAGACCGTCTTTGTCAAGAGTTTGGGCAAGATAGAAGCCTCGCCGGTGCACACTCCTAGGAAGAGAATTGATCTAGGATAATGTTCAAGAAGTGCTCAAGTGAAGGAAGCCCCAAGGAGACAACCTCAAGCTCAACGTATTAGAGTCTCTCAAGTCAACATTTCTCATCAAATGACTCCAAATGGAAAGAGACCAATCATGCAAAATGAACCAAGGAAGCAAGTTAGACCGGTTCAACAATGAAGAAGGATTGAACCCACTCAACCATAAAGTCATGAGAAGGCTCCTATGCATGCGCAAGGACATGGTATGATTTCTAAATTTATCCCTACATGTCACTTTTATGGTATTGATGGTCACATTAGACCAAATTGCTTTCATTACATTAAATTATGTAGAGTCAAAAGCATGATTGAAAAGAGAATGACAAGAGCTAGAATGCATGTTAATAGGAAGGAAAAATTTCATGTTCATGATCCTATAATTTCTAAAACTCTTGACCCATTGACCACTAGGAAGAAAAATGTCATATCTATGTGGATAAGGAAAAATGAACCCGCTTGCTACGAGACTAACAAGTCTCAAATAGGTTCAACTAAGTCAAATGGACTTGGTAGGTCCATAGGACCTCATGACCTTCATTGATGAAAGATGGTGATGACTCCATATGGGGAACTCAAGCAAAGAGAGCGATTGTATACTTGTTGCATGCAAATATTTGAAATATCTTATGCTTCTTTGTTGATTGCTTGAGTAAGCTTGGTTGCACATATGTATATATGTTTTCAATTCAATAAGTGTGAACCATGGTTGTTTACAATCCATGTCATATTTATGTTCAAACATGCATTTTTGGACTAGGAGATTTTCATAGGAAGTATGGTTTGAATGACCTATAATTATCTCCATGACATGATGATTCTTTTATAACATGCTAATGAAATATGAAAAGCATGAAATTCAAATGACATGCTCAAATGAAAAAGCATGAATTGATGATTGCTTAATCTTAAAATGCAAAACTTGTGTGAAAAAACGTATGAGACTCAAAATGAATAAAGGATCTTGTATCCGTTCAAAGGAATTTAGATTCCAAATGTCTCTCTTGCTTTATTAGTTGAACATGGCTACTATCATACGGGTATCATTCCCGAAAAAATCAAATAGGGTGCAAATTCGCTCATGCCATGTTTCGCTTATAAAGTCGGATATAGTTGCTCATATATTGAAAAACAATAAAATCTCTATATCCTTGCTTCTCTCATGACAATGGTGAAATTGGTTTGAATTCTTATTAGAAACCTTTGTCATTTGCTTTGCCAAATACCATTATATTTTGGACTTGAATGCTACATGTCTTGTAAGCAAAGCGTGTTTGATTCACATATTTTCTATTAAATAAATCTCCTTGTTCCTCTCCAATTAATTGAGTTGCATAAAGTGGCTTATATGATTATGCAAGTATGTAGTATGCTACTATCTCTCTTTGCTAAGTGACCCGGTTGGGGACTACTCCTTTGCCTATATCATGACAAAAAGGGGGAGTAGAATGGTGGTAAGGGGAGTTGCAAATTGTGGTAGCAATTGTGAATGTTGGGAAGACAATACATTGAGGGGGAGTAACCCTTTGAGGGGGAGCATTGCATTTCACATACTTTGCATGATGTTGTGCTTAAATTCTTATTGTAAATGCTTGTTTTATCTCACATGATTAATCTCACATATACTTGTATTGGAAAGTATAGAAACTTTGTTTTGAAGGATTGATTGTTCTACAAGAGATTGAAGACTTGAAGATATATCTTTTAATTATCTCTTTGTAATGTAGAAAATCCCTTTAGGTTCTATTTATGTTGTGAGGATTAATGTGAGTGGTGGTTCTATCACGAAATAGCCAAAGGGGGAGATTGTAAGGATTCCCATCTATTGATTGGCTTATTTCGTGGACAAACCACATATTGGGGCTTGATGTAAAGGTAGCTTAGGTATTTTGATGGTTGGTGTTTTAAACAACCAAGGCCCTCTCAAGAACTCAAGAGAAGAAGCAACAAAGGTAAATTCTAGTGCTTACTTGCTCTGAAGAGATCTAGATGCACACACAAACAACTCATGCATAAATCTTATTCTTGTATGTTGTGTGTTTTATATGTGTGCATGCATGTTCTTGAACATCTCTTCTTGCATGTTTTATTTTGATTGCATCTTGTTCATTGAAATTCCATGACATGTTTAGGCATTAGGATGCATTCACTTCCCACACTTGCACTTCATGATTAGTCTTAAGTGTGGTGTAATTTGTTTCTATTTGTGTGATCAAAAATGTCCGCGCTTGCATGATGATATGCATGTCTTAGCGCGATGGTTGACCACTTGAGAACGTCTCATTCTTCTCTTGGATAAGTGGTAGTTTTGGTTTGGTTGTTTGGAGTAAAGTGTCTAGTTTCAAAAGATTAGATTTCAATGTTTTAAATGTTTTTCAAAACTGACCTTTGTATGGTCGTGTGACCATAACTTCCTATAAAAAGATTGAAATTGATTTTTATAAAATTTTGGACAAACTAGACACCCATACCTTTCCAACGGTATATTATTCGTAATATTTCATGACCGTTTGGATTGGTTTTAAAATCTCCAAATTTACAACCTAAACAGGGCAACTCTGTTGTTGTTCGTTTCTGACCTTTGGTCACTCAATTGACCATAAATTTTTCTACAGACATCTAAATGTCATTCTGTAAAAACTATTAGAATGTAGACATCCATACCTTTCCAACGATATATCATATAAAAGGTTTTGATGTCATTTGGTTATGTTTCGAAGCGCTCGAATCCTGAGTCGCTGCACTAACGTGAGTACCACGAAAATGCCTATAATTTTTCCATTTCTTCCAAAATGACATAGTTTCACTTGGGCATTATAAATACATATCTTTCTCATCATTTTGAGGGTATGCCATAAAATCAAACCTTAGAGAGAGAGGCTCCATATTCTTGAGAGACAAAGAGAGATTTGAGAGAAAATCAAATCAAGAACTCACCTTTAACCACTCAAATCAAATCCTTTTTGCATCAAATTTCATATTGCATCTTCTATGTCTATATAGAATGCATCCATGCATGGGTTTGCATCATCACAACTTGCTTGGTAAGATTTTGATTAACTTCATCTTATTTTAGTATTTTTACTATCAAGCCATCTCTTTTAAATTACTTGTATGTTTTAGATCATATGCTAAATACAAGAAAAGAGAATTGATTGTGATGAATTGATTGAGTGTTGTATTGTGATAGCTAATTAGGTTTTTGCTTAATCTTGATTAGTTAAGCTATTTGACATGTCATTTAGCTCTTGATATTTAGGATTGATTTAATTGATTATATCATCATCCTAGATAAGCATCTAAGGTTCCCTAGCCTTGTTTGTTATTTGAATATCATCATATATTCACATAGGTTGCATAATCTCTTCATTGTGAATTAAGACTTGAGGCTAAGATTGCTTAGGTCTCAAGCAAATTGGACTAGAGTCATTTTTTAAGGCCCGCGTGGTAGAAGTGCGGGATTATTGACCGAAGTGTTAGACGAGGTCTACATAGGTTGTAAACTCCATTTCAATTAGTGGCTTTCGAGGTTCGAGTGTGGCGCACTAAACAGCCCGCGGTTTTTCCTAGTGGTTGGGTTTCCACGTATATATCAAGTGTTATTTAAATTCCGCATCATATTACACTTGCTATATTTTATTGACTATTAGGGGCATTTTCGGAAAATTGTCTATTAACGAAAATTGGGTAAAATTAGTTAAAATCTATTCACCCCCCTTCTAGATATATATCATACACACCGAGCGCTATTTGTTTCAATATGGATAGGAAAGTGTTTAGGCTCTTGTAGGTAATTCAATTCACACACATTGCCTAATATCATGTCCACAATCATCTATCAAGGGAATGAACGCATCCAACAATCAATTCACTATATGATATGCAATGTCCTCTGGCATGTGACGTATATGACGAGATGAGTGTTTAAGAATAATCAATACTACACTCAAAATGCGCAATTTAAGCTTGTGTTTGTGATCTCACGGACATCTCCACTATTAGGACAAGGCATGAAAGCGTCGAGTGCCCTCAACTTAGCACCATAGGATGGGACAAACCCATGAAGGTGCAAGCTAAACCCTAAAGTGGCACCAAGCTACATCACAAGATTACTATGCATACGAAGAACTCGCCAAAAGCACACGCTAAAGGCATCACATCCAAACTAATTAAAGTTCGAAATTTTTGGCCAAGCGATAAAATTTGAAAAAAATGGACACTAAAAAGACTAAAAAGACTCAAGAAAAGACTCAAAAAGGCGACTTCACCCCAAAACCAAAACTCAACAATGTCCCCATCATTGGAAACCAAAGAGTACAACCTAGAGGGGGAAAAATACCTTACAAGCCTACAAATATGCTCTATTAATCAACGTGAATCAACATGTTATTTAATGCATTTGTTTAACCTAAATCAAGCATATTCTCAAATTGGCGAAATGGGGGTAAACAACCCCCAAACCGGATCCTTTCATAAGATCAAAACATTCATATCAACAAAATATTCCAAATGCACATATAACAATATGAAAATAATTAAGTGCAAAATTTGAGAGGTAGAAACTCCTTGAGTTGGGAAGATAGGTTCTGTCCTGTGCAAGCTATCATGTAATTCCCAACAAGATGAAGAACCTAGCACAAACACAACACCTCTACCAAATGCAAGTTAAATGCAAATCAAAACATAGTTTATAATGTTCATAGAAATTCCAAACAAAAACAAAGCAAAAATAGATAAAAGAACAAATAACGTAAAAAGTTCAACAATAAATGACAAGAAAATAAAATATAGGCAATGGATGATCAATCCTCGCCTAAGGATTCCTTCTCAGCTTTAGTGGATGTCCTCTTCCCTTTGGGATCCAGTTTTGCTCTCATCCTTTCTTCATGCTCCTTTCTGGACAACTCCATTACTGCTTGGAGTTCTGCCGCATCTGGATCAATCATTGGGCCTCCTGAAGGTGGTGAGAAAGTGGGAGGCCTCTTTTTCTTCTTTGGATAGGCTGGGAGACTGAGTGCCTTTCTCATGTTAGTGAGGTTGCCCCATATATCAGTAAAATACCCACTGGCCTCTGCTCTGTTATTAGCAATCTGCTTCCTGTTTTCTATCACATCAGTCCTAAGGTTCTGCAAACCTGTAAGTTGAGTCTTCCAAGGAATCTCTTCAGAAGCCTCCTGCAGAGGTAGGGGCACCTGATCATAATCTATAAAGTCCTCATAGTCTTGTTCGACCCTCGTTTGCTCTGGAATCTCGTTAGCCTGCCTACTTTTACCTACTCCTTGAATAGACTTCTTCTTCCCAGTTCTAACTCTGACACCTGAGGGGTTCCGTTCTCGCAATTAGTTGTTCCAGGTGCCCCTATCATGAGGCCCTATGTTGCTCTCAAATGGATCAGACTCGAAATCTACCCCAACCTCCTTACAGAAAGCGGTGATGAGGCTAGGGAATATGAGTGGCTGCTTGTCTACCCTTATGCACCCAAGTTCAAGAATCTCCATCTTGATCAGAAAACCAACATCGATCAACTGATCATGAAGAATGCAATGAAGAACCATGGCTGCATTGAAATTAACTGAAGTCTTGTGCTTCCTGGGAATCAAGGAGTGAGAGATGAAAACATGCCAAAAACCCAATTCTAACCTCAAGTTGGTGTGCTTAATGCGGTAGTCTAGGGCAACCAAAAAGTCCATTGGTCTAATCACTAACTCATTAGCAAACTCCACGTTCCCTGTTTGGTAGAGGTCATTCCCGGTCACCCCATTTCGGAGTCTTCCTACAACCTGTTAATCATCTAGAAGTTCAATCATGTAATACTTGTTGATGTCCGCGATGGTCATCCGAACCTACACCCCTCGAACCACAACAGAGCCATGTTGCTGAAAATATTCTGGTACCATCCCAGAATAAAACTCTTCCACCACTTTTCTACAATATATAGGAAGGGGACTAGTAAAAGTTTCCCATCCCCTCCTTTCAACCACCTGAGGTATAGGAGTATCCTCTAGCTCTTGCACTACTATCCCTCTCTCTACCACGATATCGTGCCTCTGGAAATACTCCATGAGATCTTTGAAATCAGGGTGCCTGACACAAGGAGACACTCGAGGTGCCCTCCTTGTCCTCCTCTCGGAACCCTGTCCCACTTGCTTAGCAGACTGCCTGGTTCTCCCTGACATCTGCACAAAACAAATTCAAGTGTAGGGAACAATCCAAGGAATCATGAGGTAATCCTAAAAATTAACAGCAGCAAAATTGGTCCCTGTCTGATAAAGTGCGGGTCACTGACCGGCACTGGACCCACACTATAACTTTATATCAGTTTCTTTTTCAAGTATATGCAAAACCTCAAAAAATTAACACACACACATTCATGCCTATTAACATATATTTGATCAACAATGGTTTTCACTTAAAAGTAGGCACAAAGGTCCTTTTAATCACATAAACCCTAATTTCAAAATTTTACCTATAAGCACAATTTGATATTCAATTTAAGCATAAACACTTCACATGCACAACGTATAATCAACCCATCATTCCAATTTTCAAAGTTAATCAACAATAAATTTATAATCCCAATTTTTGAGAACACATTCATGTGAGGGCAATAATTAACAATGACAACTTACAACAAATTCTCTACAACATGATTTCACAAAAGTTTCACCAGCATGCATCATAGATAGGCAAAAAATGAGCACACGTTCGTGACCCATCCATAGATAATGAAGTTCAAGCATATAGAAGGAGAATTATTGAATGAAGAAGATGAAAATCATGATGGAGTTGACATGTAAACATAAGTAGAGAAGAAATTCATACCTTAGTTGTCCGAAAATTGAAATGTGGTGTACAAGGAATACCTTAGGGTTTGTAGAGAGTGAAAGGAGAAAAGTGGGCGTTTTTGTTTTTGGTTTGAATGTGGTGGAGCCCTAGAAAATGACTTGTCATATTTATATTTCGTGCCCAGAGTGCAGGTGAAGTGTGGGTCAGTGACCCGCACTTCATACCTGATGTGCTCTGTCGTTCGGAGTACAAGTGGAGCACGGGTCACTGACCCGCACTGGACCCGCACTTGGCCTAGTTTGTTGTTTGCTCATTTATTTCTTGCATAAAAATACCACAATCAACACTTTTTCCATGCCCTTTGAATCAAAAATCATCCAATTGTGTCAATTAATTCAATCTCAAAATATAAACCCTAAAATCAATTTTATGCACAATCATAGGTAATTTCTACTCCAATCTGAATCACATAGCAAAAACATGCATCAATAATCAATCCCAACATATTATCATCAAGAATTGAACAAATGTAGGGCACAAGGTCGTGGGTCACCATTAAACACCAAATTCATGTACATTTGAGAGAGTTTAGGGAAAGAAAGATGAAGTTCAAGGGTTTAAACAAGTGAAAAACAAGATTAAGAATTGGAGTCATACCTTTTTGTCTTGAATCGAAAGCGTGGGGAGTAAGGAATACCTTTGAAAAAGTGAGAGGGAGGGAAAAGAATTTTGGTTTGAGTTTGAGTGTGTGAGCCATACATGAAAATCACAGCATCTATATATACTCATGCATAGTGCGCGGGTCCTCCACGATATGCGCTAGTATACACCAGCGCAGTTGACCCGTGCATTGAGGCTTGTTCCCACCTTCCTGCACTGGTCACTCATCCTTCATTTTGCTGACTTTGTGCTTTACAACTCCTTGACCTACACAAACTCAAGCATACAAACTTAACTTGCCTTACTATCATAAAAATGCAAAAATTTAAAACAAACAACTCAAAGACATTAAATCATGGGTTTCACAATGACTTTTCTCCAAAACTTAGACTTCCAGAAACATTAAAATGCACAAAGGACTCAATCATAAAAGTAGTATCTTAGTTAAATGAGAAAAGAAATTGTGAACTCCTAATGTGCACTAGAAATGTTCAATTCTATGCACTCAAAGTGGGATATGGGTCAACCAAAGGAGGTTTGACCGGATTTGGGAATCCACTCCTTTTGACTACCCAAATGGGTGTCAATGGTTTATTAAATTTGTTCGCTCCCTTTGTCCTCACTTGACTTACTAGGTCCTTCCTAACCCAAATTTGCTTGAGTTTTGGTCGGTACATTCTAGACCTTCTTTGACTTATTCTTAAACTTTAGAAACTAAAACAATGGGCCTTAGTGTGCCCTCTTTTGGCACAAAAGTAACAAGTCAAAGGACAGTAAGAAAAACTCCCTGTTTGGTCATGGATGCGGGGCCCTTGGTGATGCTTAACTTGGAGGGACTTCATCTCTTGCTCCACCATGTCAAGTTGAACTTGAAAATCACACTATTTAACCTTGGTGCGCTTCAATTCCTCCTCTTTCTTGTTTAACCGTTCTTGAAACTCCATCACGGTATTAGTTGATTTCTCAACCCCAATGAGCATCTTCCTGAACCTCCTTGAATTTTCCTCCTCAAACTCTTCAGAGAAGTTGGCTAAATCCTCTAGGTTCTTTGAAGTTACCTTTTCCTTTTCTTCAAGCACGACTACTTGTTCACCTAGTTCTTCATTTGAAGTTGAGAATTCTTGTACCTTATTTCTTAAAAGCCCATTCTCGGCCTTTAGCATCCTCACTTCTAGCATAAGTTTTTCATTATCTCTTTCTAGCTGTCCTATCTCCACAAGAGTTCTTTTTGCCAACTTTTCATCTTCAAGCTTAATTGCCTCTTGTTCTAACAAGCAACCATGGTTGCCTTCTTTCATTTCGGTTACCATCACCAAAGCTTGCATGAGATCAACCACTTGGCTATTCTTCTTTATCGACTTAGGAACCTTTAACACTAGGCAATCATCTTCTCGTCTATCCTTGGATCGATTACCATTGAACTTTACACTCTCGCCTCCACGATTGAAAGTTATATCCACAGTGTTACAGTTGTGAGAACCAATTGGACAAGAGAGTGAGTCATAGATGTTTTGGTGAGATTTCTCCAACTTCAAGTTCTTCGAACTTCTAAGAAAGGGAATGGGCGGCACATAGGGATTTGGTGACTTGTGAAGTTGTGGCCTTGGTTCCGGATTTTTCACCTCAACCTCGTCTTCCTTTTCTAACTCCTTTTCCCCCATTCCTTCCATTTGTACAACCTCATCTTCTTCGACGATAGCTTCCTTGTTGCTATCTCCCAAAACCTTTCCACTTCAAAACACTTCCATTTCTCTAACTCGCTCTGGTTGGCTCGGGAATCTCCCATTCTCTCTTTCTTGTAACAATTCTACCAACAGCCCGATTTGGGACTCGATCCTATGAATGGAGGCCTTCATCTCATTTGATTGTTTGTCATTTTGCCTCATGTATGTTTCCAAGTTTTCTGTGTTTGCTTGTTGCAAAACTTGGATATCTTGTGTATCCTTATGGTTTGACTGCATGAACTCTCCTATCAATCCTTTAAGTGATCCTTCATCTAGTTGATAGGAATCGATGCCCTCTTGATTGTAATAACACTCCTCTTGAATAATCTGTGACGCTCCCTGTTGAATTGACCTTGTCTCCTCATTCTTCTGAAGATACTCACTAATAAGGTTCACAAGTTTCTCTTCATCTGAAATGGTTCCGACCTCATTGTAGTCCCATTGGAAATCTTGATTATTCCCCCATTTCTAACTACATGGGTCATCATATAGCCCATACCTAGGCCTTAATTCTTGCCTAGAATAATACACGAAACCTAAAATACTGAGAAAAAAAAAACTACCCAACGTAATCACACGAATACAAAAAGCCAATTGAATTATCAAAATATAGAACAAAAAATAAAATGCTACTAAACACCAATACTACTCAAGCAAAACTAATCAAGCTAAACTCGCCGATCCCCATCAGCGGTGCCATTTTGACAAAGCTGTTTTGTGTGCATTTAAAAGCACTTGTCAAACACAATTTTTTAAATGTAGCAATGCCTATAAGGGTTTTGAAAAACCATATATAGTGGCAAGCAAGGGTCATCCATAGAGATTGGGATTTAGGTAAAACTAATCTAAACTTAAGTGATATTAGTGCAACAAAGATGAATAGTTGATGATGTTGAAACGTGAACTAGCAAATACTTAATACGAAATTAGAAATGTAACTAAAGATGGAATATGAATGAAACGAAAGATATGTATGATGGAGACTAGGGAGTTAATGGATTACAAACCAAATATTTGGGCAAATGTAATAAACTAGTAAAATATGCACGTTTTGACGATTGTAGCCAACCTAGGGCGTATAGGTTGGCCATCTATCCCTACTAAGGGGCAAACTAGGGTGTATAGGAGGCCTCCTAATAGGGATTGGTCCCTCCTAAACAACCAACCTAAGGTGTATAGCGTCGGTTGTTCAATTAGGACCCTAGCAATGAAGTTCGCTTATCTTTCTCTAGCTCAACCGATTCTAGTATAGCCAATCTAGGGTGTATAGGAGAGGCTTCTAAGCTTCTCACGGGAACCGTCCTAGGATGTATAGAAACGGACACCTATTTGAAGTTAGATGAAGAGCACGGTTATCGAGCCGGGATTACGAGAATCCCATCAATTCATAAGAGCAATAAACAACTATATAGGTTGTATATCTAGTTGCCTAAAAGAATAGAATCCAATGGAAGCTTGTAAAGAGAGTGTATCTAAAACAAGTAAATCTAATGAAATCCATACATACTCTTCAATAAATCAAATAGAAGATAGACATATAAAAGAAATAAAGCCTATATACAAAAGCCCAATCATTCACAAACTAATCCATATACCCCCTTAGTAGGGTTTGGCTACTCATTGACAATAATGAAAATAAGAGAAAAGATAAGGAATAACCCTTGAAGATCATTTCCACCTTGAATATCCCTTAGATGTTGAGTAGAAAGCTTATGAAATGAGAAGAAATGGATTCCTAGGTCTAGTTACAGCTTTCAGAATTTCTAAGTGTAAAAGCGTACTAAAAACATTACACACACTTTCTATTTATAGTCCCCCAAAATAGGTTACAAATCATCTTTAAAATGATATCTAACGCGAGGGAGTACGGGTTAGTGACCTGCACTCACTTGCACTTAATCATTTCCTTTGATATTTGGACTCCCAGATATGAGAACAAGTGCGGGTGAAGTGCGGTTGGATGACCTTCACTCACCCGCATTTTATCATCCTTTAGCAATCAGGTCCTCTAGTCTGGGCAGTAGTGCAGGTGAAGTGCGGTTGGGACCTGCACTCACCCACACTATATCTGTTTTTAACCATCAGGTCCTCTGGTCTGGGCAGTAGTGTGGGTGGAGTGCGGTTGGGACCCGCACTCACCCACATTATATCTGTTTTTAGCAATCAGGTCCTCTAGTCTGGGCACGAGTGCGGGTCAAGTGTGGTTGGGACCCGCACTATTGTAGCCTCTGATGCTTTTCTTCCTCTTTTGGCAACTCTTAGTCCTCTTTTGGCCCGAACGTCCTGCAATATGCTCTAATCACTCGAAATGGGGAAATGCCTGCAAATACGATCATAGAGCCCATAAGCGATGCTAAAATGTACGAAAATGACACAAAGGTTATGGATTTGAGGGCCAAAATAAACAACATATTTGGCGCGATCAAAGATCTCATAATTTTCTGCTTGATTCTCCTATCCAAATTTTGGTCACCAAGTTGATGACTTTGGTTGACTATGTCCATCAACTTGATCTCAAAGTCATTGAAGCACTCGTTCTCCTCCATTCTAAGCATATCAAATTGAGTTTGGAGGACTTGAAGCTTAGAGTTTTTAACCACTTCGGTTCCTTCATGTGCAACTTCTTGGATTTCCAACGTCTCCTTAGCGATCCTAGTGTTTTGAATCAATTTATATTGATTCTTATCCATTGCACATAGGATGGCGTGCATCGTATGACTCTTGTGCATTCCATTGCGTCTTAGGCTTGAGTACATCCTCTCCTCCACCCGTAGAAGTCATCATCAGTGGAGTATAGCTGTCTTCAACCGCCATCGAAGCCCGGTCATGGATTTGGCATATGTACAACTCTATCTTGCCAATCCAAGAGGCATAGTTAATCCCGGTGAGTAGGGGAGGCCTTGTGCTAGAAGCACCCTTGTTATCACCACCGTTTCCACCGTTTCCGCTCATAGTGTTTATGAATGAATGCAAATGTATGAATGATTAAAAATCACACAAAATGCAAAACACACCAAAATAAGCAAGGATCACCTAAGTATATCTAGGAACTCGCTCTGATACCAATTGAAACAAATATTACATTGTGTGTATAAAACTATCTAGAGTGGGGGTGAATAGATTTTAATTTGGTTATTACCAAATTTTCACAATTAGTCTATTTTACGAAAATAACCCTAATCTAGTCAAAACAACAAATCAAGTGTAAAGGTGCGGAAATTAAATGACACTTGATTTTTACGTGGAAACCTTCAACAAGGAAAAACCACGGGCTGTTATGTGCGCCACACACGATCCTCGAATCCACTAATTGTAATAGTGTTTACAACCTAGGTTGACCACGTCAAACCATACACGGTCACTAACCTACCACTACTACCCGTAGGCCTTTAAAAGTGAACCTATATCAATTTGCTTGTGACCTAAGCAACCTTAGCCACAAGACTTACTTCTCAATGACGATTAAACAACCTATGTGAATATGCAAAGAAATCCAAATATGCAATTAATGCTAGGTTTCACTAAATGCTTATCTTGGATTACAAGATTACAATTAAATCAATCCTAGATATTAATTGCTATATGTCATGGCATAAAACATAGCTATATAAGATAAGCAATCCTGGGTTATAGCTATCACAATACAACACTCAAACATTCAACACATATTCTCAATCTTGTAAGTAGAAATTAATCTAAGAACATACAAGTTATAAATGAGATAAATTGCTAAGTAAAAACACTAAGATTAGATGAAATTAGTGTTCAGCTTACCATAACATGTGTGTTGAAGAAGACCATGCATTAGCACATACTAGATGATGCTTAGATGATGATTTATGCATAAGGGAATGTGTTTCGAGAATTAATGGAGCAATCTTTGTTGCTTTTTCTCTTCAAAATCTCTCTTTCAATTTTAAGGTTCTTGATGTTCAAAGAACTGAGTGAAAGAGAGTGACATAAAGGTGTATTGAAAGTATACAAACGAAGTTAAATTGCTTAAAGCATACCCAGAGGGGGGGGGGGGGGGGTGAATAGGTTTTTACACCTTTTTCAAACCCTTGAACAACTTTCGTTTGTCCCTCAAGGTAGCCTTACACACAACACAATAAGCCAAGGAAGACATACATAGACAATACGATAATACAATCATAAGAGCAAAGTCTACGTATATCAACAAGTTATGTGAGGTATAAGAACAATTAGATATAACAACAAAGTAAGCTTGTATTTTATAAGATGTTCAATGTGTTACAAGAGTGAACAAAATGTCACTAAACAGAAATCACAATATACAAAAGAATCATAGATACAAAATTTGATCAATAGAAAGTGAAACTAAATATAGCACGGTGTGTATAAAACTATCTAGAGGGGGGTGAATAGATTTTACGCTTTTTACCCAATTTTTCGTGTTAGTCAAAATTACGAAAATGCCCTCAAGATAATATAAACAAGCAAGTGTAATATGGTGCGGAAATTAAAACAACACTTGATTTTTACGTGGAAACCCTCACGGGAAAAACCACGGGCTATGTAAGTAAGCCACACTCGAACCTCGAATCCACTAAATGTGCAAACGATTACAACCTAATCCCGGAAGTAATCACACACCTACCTAATCCCGGTATGAGTGAACCTAGTCCAATTTTGCTTGCGATCTAAGCAACCTAATCCCGGATGCTACACACAAGACTTACTTTCTCTATGAAGAGAATACAACCCTAAGTGAATATATGTGAATATCCAAAATGCAACATAGAGCAAGGGAAACCCTATATGCTTATCTAAGATGATTAATATGCAATTAAGAACAATCCTAGATATCAAAACTAAATGACATGTCAATAAGTTTAGCTAATCAATATTAAGCACAAAACCTAATATGCTAGCACAATACAACTTCTCAAACATATATCATACTAATCTCAATCTTGTATTCAAAATATATAAAATAACATACAAGTAATTAATTGAGATTGCTAGATAAGAGAAACACAAAATATGTAAGATATTAGTGAAAAGCTTACCAAGCAAAGTATGATGAAGAATCCATGCTAGATGACATCTAGATGATCTAAGATGATGCTAGATGATGATTGATGATCATGGAAAAAGTGTTTGAGTGATTAAAAATGAGTTCTTGGAATTTTTCTTCTCTTTGAAAAATATCCTAAGTATGAAATATGAATATGAACTCTTGTGATTGACCTAAAGTCAAAGTGGCATATATATAGAGGCCCAAATCAAAGTGTGGTCGTTTTGATAAGTTGGCCTAAAATTTGCCTTGGGCGCTGTACGTAGAGCGCCTCTGTACAGCGCCTGTACAGCGCCCGTACAGCGCCCTTGCTCTGTTCTCACGAGAAAACAGAGGGGCGCTGTACGAACAGCGCTTCTGTACAGCGCTCGTACAATGCCCATCAAAAATGCATCAGACCTGATGCATTTAAATGGCATTTTTGCATCAGGTCTCATGGGCGCTATTCACAACAGCGCTTTGAACAGCGCCCTTTGCAAAGAAAGAATCCCAAGATTATACATGACAAGGCAATGGGCAATGCAAGATGCAATCAACCTAACATGCAAGAAGAGATGTTAAAGAGCATTAAAGCACACAAATAAGACACACAACATACAAGGATAAAACATATGCATGAGTTGTGAGTGTGTGCAACTATCTCTTTAAGACAAGTAAGCACTTAGAGTATTACCTTTGGTGCTTGTCAATAGTGAGGTCTTCAAAGGGCCTAAGCAATAACAACAATATCTAAGCTACCCTTACAACGAATCCCCACATATGGTTTGATCATGAAATAAGCCAATTAAAAACTATAGGAATCCTTACAGAAAGAATTCACTAATCACACTATACAAAGTCTTGCTTCACAATACACCACATATGAATATTATGAATCAAGATAATAAAGTATACAATTAAAATATAAGAGAAAGAGATAGGAAGAATTAACACAAGAGATTTTTTAACGTGGTAAAACCTCCAAGGAGGAAACATCCACGGGTTGAACTACGACCATTGGGTACTATATTATTGGAAAGTAAACATAGAACATTCACAAAGTGACCAATCTTTAGCTCACCCAACCTAGTGAAGTCTAAGCCTACCTAACCCTATTGGAAAGTGTGAAATCCCTCAATGATGCGGAACCACCATATATTGGACAACACACACAACCAACATCGATGGTAGATTAGAAATTGCTCAAGAGTGCATACACCTCCCGTGTACCCCGCTCTATCGGAGTCTATGTCTAACCATACGCCTAGGCCTACCAATACAATAGCCAACTCCCTATCCAAGGCACTCTTGCCTCTAGGGAGCCTCCCATGCATGACTATCCGAGTCCTCCCAACTCTAGCCATGACTCCTTGCTTACCTATCCGAGTCATCCCGACTCTAGGCAAGACTTCTTGCTTGGCTATCCGAGTCACCCCGACTCTAACCAAGACTTCATGCCTTTTACAAGGACTTCCTAGTGTGATCATGTGAATGCAAATGATGCAAACAATCAATACAACATAGAACATGTGATCAATACATTCTATGGCACAAATAGACCTAAACATGTGATATCAGAAGTAATCAAGTCTAGATGCAAAATACACGAATAAAAACCTAAGCATGTGAAACACCAAACACATAAGCTCAAGGTCTCATTCACATACACAACACTTGAATCAAAATATCTTCATGAAGTACAAATTCAAGATGCTATCAAAATACAATTAAATGCTAGATATATGAGATTAATATCAATCAATATTCTAGTCAAAAATATAGAGCAAAGATTTGAGATTTTCATCAATCAAAACCTAGATTCTCTAAATCACAAACAAATACACAAATCCTAGATTTCTTCAATCACAGGATCAAATCAAATCTCAAGGTCATTTAACACAAAATTAATTCAATTAAGTTCCAAACAACCTAAGATGCCATTCTAATCACAATACAACTCACAAACATATGTAGAACCTAGAATCATAGAATCTAGTCAACATTAGTCCACAAATTGACGTTCAATTAGAATGATAATCAAGCTATCTTTCCCAATAGCTTTTACCAAACATAAACATAGATATAGAAGAAGAAACCCCAAGCAAATGGAAGGTCAAAAAGAAAGAAATCCCAAAGTTGAGTCCATTACCTCGGATTCTGCAGCTGGTTCGGAAATCTGTGTTGAACCACCAGACATCACTATCAAACAGCCACCAAACCACTTGGGGATGATAGAGGACTCAAACACAAACACTCTCCAACTTGAATCACTCAAATCCGACTCCGGATGAGGAAGATATGGTGTTTGGAAGTTGGGAAAAATTGAGAGAGAATTCTGACGGGAAAAACACAACTTTTCTTCTTGAAATTTCAAATGGAGAGAGAGAGGGAAGAAATAGGAGGAGAGAGAAAGGAGCAACCGGCCTATCATGTGAGGCCACATCACCCCCTGGCCGTGGGGGGCGCGTGGCCCACACGGGAGCAGAGGCTCCTCCAGGCCGTGGGGCCCACGGCCTCACCAACGGCCAGCCCAAGTGGCCTCACGGCCTAGGCTGTCCTCTCGCGCGCTCCCTCGGTTCTTCAGCCCGTATCTTGGGCATCCGAACTCTGATTTTAAATCCATTTCTAGATTACAAACCATGACTCTCTCACGCACGATGAAGACTACACAACTTTGAAAAATGGTTGAGAAATCATCTCGGAAAACGTCTATGAAGTCAACTCAACGAATGAGAACGAAAAGTAGCGTAGCTACATCGTTTGGACTCGAAACTACATGAATGAGTAACCGAAATGACTGGAACTCAATAAGGAATCATAATAGAGCATGTTCAAGTCCAAATACAAAAATACGGAAACATACAAACACAAAGACACACACATATGCTAGTTTCCGGACATAGTCCTAGAAAATGCAAAACACTAAGTTTATCAACATAATATGAATGCATGAGCATATTTTGCCAAGTGTGTGAAAGTGATATGTAAATGAAATTAAATCATGAAGGAACACACAAGAATGATATGTGTGTGTGTGTGTGCCTAGCCTTGTAAGAGATAAGAGGTCCTTTAATACCTTTGTCGACCAATAATGCCCGAATCTCTTAAAAGCCGGCTTCTTGAATGAATTGTGGTTGAGACGTCCTTCGTCTTCAAAATTCTTCAATATACTAACCATTAAACATTACAAAATAAACACGTTTTGATATGGAATTGATGCCAACACTAACTATCAACCTTACATGTATTTATAGAGAGCAACAAAAGGCTTGGTAAAAAGACAAGTTTGCCCCTAAAACGCATCAATTGGTGGTTTCAAATCCGCCGATCCAACCGCTGAATAGAATCCCGAGAGAACAGGGGATCATCGGTGGTTTCAATCGGCGGTTTCATAACCGTCGATCACAATAGTAGAAATAAACCAGAGAGATAATAAATCAATCAGGTCTAAACGATGGTCGTGGCCGCCGATCATAACCGTAGAACTGCTCCAGAACCTTCTGGACTCAAACGGTGATTTCATTCGGTGGTCATTACCGCCGATCAAACCGCCATTGCACCAATTATGGTGAAACCAAGGGAGAAGCCAAGGGCATTCTCCGAAGGCGATCGTCACGCCAAACCAACCACACCAATGTGCATGCGCGGACGTTTCCAAACAATTTTAGGGAAAATGAATTACTAGACACATTAACAAGATACAACAAAGAAGTGCAAGTGAGAAATGTGAAGAGAATGCACATAAGAGCAATAAACACATATGCAAGCATGAGTGGTGTGTGTGTGCAACTAAGACTCTTCAATGAAAACTAAGCACTAGAGATATACCTTTGGAATGCTTATCGTCTTGAGGTCTTGAGAGGGCCTTTGAGCTTGGTCACTAATCACCTAAGCTACCCTTACATTTCAAACCCCAATTGTGGTTTGTCACCGTAATAAGCCAATCAAACTTGAGGAACTTACAACAATAATCTCAATCTTGTAAATAGAATATGTTCTAAAAGCATACAAGTGATAAATGAGATTACTTGTTAAGAAAGACACTAAATATGGATGAAATTAGTGAACAGCTTACCAAACAAAGTGTGTTGAAGAAAACCCATGCATAGATGCATCCTATGTGTTTGAGTAATCAAAAGTGAGTTCTTTATGTTAGGATTATGCTCAATAGCAAGAGTGTAATGTTGTAATTAACAATCTTTTTCATATTAATAAAGTGATTTTTGGTTTAACAAATCGTATAGCATTTATAGTTTAATATTATAATTGTCAAAGTAAATAATCATAAGGTCTAAAGACTATGAGAAAAGAAGAATTGTTCGTACATCTATATATGTATGTGGTAGACACAATTCTTTAGTTAGTCTTGAATAATGTTCACAACTTAAGTTAAAGGTTGGGCACCTTTATCTTGTTAAAGTTGTAGAATTCTTTTGCTAGCATTTGAGTGGGATCAAATGAGATATGATGAGTCTAAAATCATCGGAGTGTCTTCGAGCAAAAGGATCTAGTGCACTGGGTGCATTGAACTGGATCACAATGAAAAGCTTTATCTAGAACCGTCAATAGATAATAGTCTTTTCATTATCAGGACAATCAGAGAGTCTATCTTAATCTTGAGATAAATGATGGACTTATGGTTGCAAGTGATATCATTTGAGTTATCAATGAGTACGATTATATCGCATAGTCTATCCTCGATAGTTTGGTGATATTCATTTGTTAATCGATAGAGGACTTCATTTATAGATATGGACATCGTGGCTCCATTTATTAAATGAGAGTATAATATCATCATATGGATGTTTTGAGGTAATTGGATATTAAATCTCAACGTTGAGTTTTCGATAGTGTCTATTGAAAACATGGCTTCTGGACAAGTCAAAATATCCAAGTTCAAAACGTGGTCATATGAGTAAATATGGTAACTTGGAGAGTTATAGGCGGTCTATGAACTCTTGGCGATTACTGATATTAATCACGAGGATACACTATCTCCAACATGATTGTCTAGGGTATGAATGAGGAGCATCTTCCTTTTCTATCTTTATTTAAGAGTTCAGTTTTAGCTCTTTAGTGGAATGAGTTAAAATTAATGGATCGGACCTAAGTGAATCATTTGTTGATTGTGATTAGGTTATGTCTATTGAAGCTTAAATTTAGATGGCCCGCCAAGATCCCCAATCCACACGGACTTGCATGGATCACTTGATATATTCTACCGGACCAATTTATGGGTCCATTTAGAATTGCATTTAATATATTAAGAATATAATTTGCACATTATTTATTTAATGGGCTGCTCAATTATATTAACATATTAATGAAAGACATGTGGGCTTGTTTCTTTTAGTAAGAATGGGTCTGGTTCACATGTGGGCTTTTTATTTAAATTCCAATGGATTAAATGAAATAAGAAAATAATATATGGCCCATTTATTTTTAAGTGGGGCGGCAAGGGTTAATATATTAACCTAATATATTATTTTGTTTCATTGTTTTAATTAAATAAGAATTAATTAATTTATTAATTAATTGTTTAATTAAGAAACAAATCTTTTCTGATCAGGAAATATATTTCCTAAAGTAAAAGTAAAAGTAAAAGACTTGTTTGATAAGGAAATAAATAATTAATTTTTTTTATTTAATCAAATAAGAACTCTTTTTATTTTTAGTCAAATAAAAGAATAAAAGATTTATGAGTTGGATTAGGGTTTGGAAGTCTTAAACTAAATAGGAATTAGGGTGCAATAAAAACTCCTTTTTGGCTTGAGTATTGCGGCAACCCTAGTCCCTTTTAGGTTATTATTTTCGGCCACCCTAATAGAAAGAGAGAAAGAAAATTTTGCCACCTATATATGTGGACTTATAGAATTCGGCCACTTTAGGTTTTGGTGCTTGATTCTATTTTCTTCTTCTTCTCAATTCATAGAAAGATTATTTTATTCTACTAAAAACATAAAAGAATGATAGATTATTCTTTGATGGTATACTATTTGCTTATTGATCAATAAGCTTGTGTGTACAACATCGATCTAGGTTCACACGAGTTTCGATCATTAGATTGAGAACTCAAAAGTGACCGGAATAATCTTAGTATTCTTTTGATTGTTTTTGTGACTAACAAAGAAAAGAAAAGTTTGTTTTGTCCATTCACAGGTTTGCAATTCAAAGAAAAGGGAGACCACGCTCCTAGGTGATCCACGTTCGTGCTAGGATTGAAGATCTTGTGGATTACCATCAACGTAAGTCAATCGGATCACGCGACAAAAGGTATTCTTCTTTTGTTAGATAATATATATGTTTAATTGATTAAAGGGTTTAAGGTTCATAAAAAGGAAAAAACTTTTAAAACTATACTAAAATCTATTTTTTTTTAGTCTCGCTTCCGCTGCGTGTACTGCGATTTTTCCCTACAATTGGTATCAGAGCCTAGGTTGAACCCTTTTAATTAATTAACGTATATATACGTGGATCGATTTCTTTTTATTGTGATTATGCATGTTTAGAAAGAGATGGCACTCTAGGTATTCGCACATATAATTACATGTGATGTATGGATTTATATATGTTTTATGTGGATTGTTATTGCTCGATTTTGGTCCTAGATTTTCAATGTATTTTTGTTATGGAATTGTAATAAGAAGGGTGGTCTATCATCGCCATAATTCCTTCTTGGTAGTTGCTAGTTTTTGTTTTATTTTTTTTTAATATGTGCAGTATTTTTTTTTATTATTACTGCAGCAGTTTTTTTTTATTAAGTTTTAGTGCAGTATTTTATGTGTAAAAGTACTGCAGTGAATAAAAAAAAAAAAAATTAATACTGCAGTATTTATTATTTTATATTGCCGTAATGTATTTGGGTGTTGAAGATTCGAAGACACGAAGAAAAACGAAGCAACCGGAACCGAGAACGAGCACCGTGCGCACCCTAGGAGTGGATTGGGCTGCGCATGGCAAGCCCAAGCCTTGGTGGGCTGTGCCTGGCAGCCTTGTGTGGCCTTATGGGCTACGCATGGCAGCCCCTTTGTGGGGTTGTGGGCTGTGCACGCCCATGGGAGAAGGCCGAAGGATGAGCTTATGGTTGATGGGCCACTTGAAGATCTTGTATTCCTAAACAATTGTAATTTACTTGTTTTTCTAGGATGGGCCAAAATTGTTGCTATTTAATTTATGCTTAAATATTACAATATTTGTTATTGTATGATAACATGACATATAGAATAGGAGTGCCACTCATATATCTCTTTTGGTATGAACATGCATTGAATGATTTAGGTATCTAAATTGGCATCTAGATAACTTGGTAAATCATTCTATGGGATTTAATCACACGCCATAAATAATTGAGTGGGAGAAGGTGTTTTTGTAACACCTATGGCCTCCAAGGTTAGTTGAGCTTTATTATTTATTGGTAATCCCCCCAAGGGGCGTCCATGAATGGAATTTAGCAATATACTTCCTTACAAGGATAGACTAGACAATGGACTCAAACGAGATCTACTCCCCAAGGAGGGATTTTCGTGAGAGAAAATTGAGGGTCGATATCTTGGTAACACACTCAATGTAATTTTATTGATATCCTCCCAAGAGTTCTTGTCAATAAAATTGCAAGGCTAAAATTGAAAACGCTGGTTGTTATGTTAACAATTAGGTGGGACCTAGTCTAACTAGTAAATGGTGCGAACTCCCAAAGGAGGCGTAACATTTATGGGTGTTGGATCACCGTTGAATTTTATGATTGAGTTATTTATTTAATTCAAGATAAATATTTAAAAGTGCTTTATCATGATTATTTACTTATATATGTTTTGTTTTATTCAGAAATCATGACCCCATCACTTATAAACATCCTGAAAGACAACACTTTAACTGGAGATAATTATGTCACATGTAAAAGGAAAATTGGGTTGTTGCTGCAAAGTGAAAAACATAAGTTTGTTCTAACTACTCCTAAACCACCTGCTCCTAATAATGAATCTAGCATAATGTATAGAGATGAGTATGAGCAGTGGAAGACTTCAGATGATATGGCCAAATGTTACATTATGGCGACTATCTCCGACGTGTTGCAACAGCAGCATGAAGGAATGGAGTCCGCTGCTGATATAATGATGTCTCTAGAGGAGATGTTTGCTATGAAGTCCAGGACTACTAAGAGAGAGGCAGTGACTGCTTTTATGAATCTTAGGATGAAACCTGGACAGGCTATGAAGGATCACATGATGAAAGTCATAGCACATCTCAACATTGCTGAACTGCATGGCGCTGAGATAGATGGTGAGACAAAGATTGATATGGTTGTCAATTCATTGTCAGATTCTTTTGATCAGTTCAAATTGGACTACACTTTGAACACAAAGGAATACACCTTACAAGGCCTCATGCAAGATGTTCAAAGTGCTGAAAAGATCCTTGTGAAAGGCAAAGGTCAAAAGATTCATATGGTTGGTAAAGTTGCTACTGTTAAGGCCCGTCAAAAGGTCAAGAAACAACAGAAGAAAAAGCAACTTGGGCCTACCAAGAAGGAGACCAAGAAAGTAACCAAGATCAAAGGGAAATGCTTCCTTTGTGGTGAAAAGGGACATTGGAAGAGAAATTGCCCAAAGTCCCAGAATAAGAAGGAAGAAGGTAATGTGAATTATCTTGAAACATGTTTTTTGGCTGATTCTACAGATTCTTGGATCATAGACTCAGGAGCCACTAATCATGTTTGTTATTCCTTGCAGGGGTTCCAAGAAAGGAGAAACCTGAGTAAGAATGAAATCAATTTGCGCTTGGGCAACGGAACGTTAGTGTCTGCAAGTGCAGTGGGAGATATTAGAGTTTATTTGGATTCTAGAAGACATTTAGATTTAATAGACGTTTATTATGTATCCAGATCCTGGAACATAAGGTTCGATCAAGCTGTCAAAGGTTTTAGAATTATTCAGAATCCTGACGAACCTTGTGTATACAAAAGGATTAAGGGCGACAAGTTGGTTTTCCTGATTCTTTATGTTGATGATATACTACTCATTGGAAACGATGTAGGTGTATTGACATCAGTAAAAGAATGGTTAGCAAAACAATTTGATATGAAGGACTTAGGAGAAGCAAGTTTTATTCTAGGTATCCAAGTAATAAGGGATAGAAGGAATAGAACGATTGCATTATCCCAAGCTTCATACATAGACAAGATCTTGTCTAGGTTTTCCATGCAGGATTCCAAGAAAGGTATGTTACCTTTCAGACATGGAATCAAACTTTCTAAGGAACAAGTTCCTAAGAATGAGCATGAAGAGCAATTCATGAGTAGAGTTCCATATGCCTCGGCAGTTGGAAGTCTCATGTATGCAATGCTCTGTACTAGACCAGATATCTGTTTTGCTGTTGGCATAGTTAGCAGGTTTCAATCGAAACCTGGTCCTGATCACTGGACGGCAGTCAAGCATATTTTCAAGTATCTCAAGAGAATGAGAGATAATATGCTTGTATACTCTAGAGGGGATTTGATTCCCATTGGGTATACAGATTCTGATTTCCAATCAGATTCTGACTCCAGAAAATCCACATCAGGGGCTGTGTTTACTATTGGAGGAGGAGCAGTTATATGGAGGAGTATCAAGCAATCTTGTATTGTTGATTCCACCATGGAAGCTGAGTATGTTGCTGCATGCGAGGCTGCCAAAGAGGCTGTTTGGCTCCGCCAATTCTTGATTGACTTGGAAGTGGTTCCTAGTGCGAATAAGTAGATCACTATCTACTGTGACAACAGTGGAGCAGTGGCAAATTTGAAAGAACCAAGAAGTCACAAGAGAGGTAAACACATTGAAAGAAAGTATCATCTTTTAAGGGAGATTGTTCAAAGAGGTGACGTGACGATTACCAAAATCGCGTCACCAGAAAATCTAGCGGATCCCTTCACAAAGGCTCTACCTCAGAAGAGTTTCGATGGGCATCTAGAGAACATGGGCTTGAGAGATATGACACATTTGGTATAGTGCAAGTGGGAGATTGTTAGGATTATGCTCAATAGCAAGAGTGTAATGTTGTAATTAACAATCTTTTTCATATTAATAAAGTGATTTCTGGTTTAACAAATCGTATAGCATTTATAGTTTAATATTATAATTGTCAAAGTAAATAATCATAAGGTCTAAAGACTATGAGAAAAGAATAATTGTTCGTACATCTGGATATGTATGTGGTAGACACAATTCTTTAGTTAGTCTTGAATAATGTTCACAACTTAAGTTAAAGGTTGGGCACCTTTATCTTGTTAAAGTTGTAGAATTCTTTTGCTAGCATTTGAGTGGGATCAAATGAGATATGATGAGTCTAAAATCATCGGAGTGTCTTCGAGCCAAAGGATCTAGTGCACTGGGTGCATTGAACTGGATCACAATGAAAAGCTTTATCTAGAACCGTCAATAGATAATAGTCTTTTCATTATCAGGACAATCGGAGAGTCTATCTTAATCCTGAGATAAATGATGGACTTATGGTTGCAAGTGATATCATTTGAGTTATCAATGAGTACGATTATATCGCATAGTCTATCCTCGATAGTTTGGTGATATTCATTTGTTAATCGATAGAGGACTTCATTTATAGATATGGACATCGTGGCTCCATTTATTAAATGAGAGTATAATATCATCATATGGATGTTTTGAGGTAATTGGATATTAAATCTCAACGTTGAGTTTTCGATAGTGTCTATTGAAAACATGGCTTCTGGACAAGTCAAAATATCCAAGTTCAAAACGTGGTCATATGAGTAAATATGGTAACTTGGAGAGTTATAGGCGGTCTATGAACTCTTGGCGATTACTGATATTAATCACGAGGATACACTATCTCCAATATGATTGTCTAGGGTATGAATGAGGAGCATCTTCCTTTTCTATCTTTATTTAAGAGTTCAGTTTTAGCTCTTTAGTGGAATGAGTTAAAATTAATGGATCGGACCTAAGTGAATCATTTGTTGATTGTGATTAGGTTATGTCTATTGAAGCTTAAATTTAGATGGCCCGCTAAGATCCCCAATCCACACGGACTTGCATGGATCACTTGATATATTCTACCGGACCAATTTATGGGTCCATTTAGAATTGCAATTAATATATTAAGAATATAATTTGCACATTATTTATTTAATGGGCTGCTCAATTGTATTAATATATTAATGAAAGACATGTGGGCCTGTTTCTTTTAGTAAGAATGGGTCTGGTTCACATGTGGGTTTTTTATTTAAAGTCCAATGGATTAAATGAAATAAGAAAATAATATATGGCCCATTTTATTCAAGTGGGGTGGCAAGGGTTAATATATTAACCTAATATATTATTTTGTTTCATTGTTTTAATTAAATAAGAATTAATTAATTTATTAATTAATTGTTTAATTAAGAAACAAATCTTTTCTGATCAGGAAATATATTTCCTAAAGTAAAAGTAAAAGTAAAAGACTTGTTTGATAAGGAAATAAATAATTAATTTTTTTTATTTAATCAAATAAGAACTCTTTTTATTTTTAGTCAAATAAAAGAATAAAAGATTTATGAGTTGGATTAGGGTTTGGAAGTCTTAAACTAAATAGGAATTAGGGTGCAATAAAAACTCCTTTTTGGCTTGAGTATTGCGGCAACCCTAGTCCCTTTTAGGTTATTATTTTCGGCCACCCTAATAGAAAGAGAGAAAGAAAATTTTGCCACCTATATATGTGGACTTATAGAATTCGGCCACTTTAGGTTTTGGTGCTTGATTCTATTTTCTTCTTCTTCTTCTCAATTCATAGAAAGATTATTTTATTCTACTAAAAACATAAAAGAGTGATAGATTATTCTTTGATGGTATACTATTTGCTTATTGATCAATAAGCTTGTGTGTACAACATCGATCTAGGTTCACGCGAGTTTCGATCATTAGATTGAGAACTCAAAAGTGACCGGAATAATCTTAGTATTCTTTTGATTGTTTTTGTGACTAACAAAGAAAAGAAAAGTTTGTTTTGTCCATTCACAGGTTTGCAATTCAAAGAAAAGGGAGACCACGCTCCTAGGTGATCCACGTTCGTGCTAGGATTGAAGATCTTGCGGATTACCATCGACGTAAGTCAATCGGATCACGCGACAAAAGGTATTCTTCTTTTGTTAGATAATATATATGTTTAATTGATTAAAGGGTTTAAGGTTCATAAAAAGGAAAAAAAAATTTAAAACTATACTAAAATCTATTTTTTTTTAGTCTCGCTTCCGCTGCGTGTACTGCGATTTTTCCCACACTTTAGTGACTTTTTCTCTTTGGAAAATATGCTAAGTCAAAAATATGTTTTGGACTCACTAAAAAACGACCTAAAGACAAAAAGGCATATATATAGGGTGTCAAAATGAAACTACAGCGTTTTAAAAAGTTGACACATTTTTGCCTTGGGCGATGTACGAAGAGCGACTTGTACAGTGCTTACCTGAGAAAATGAAGAACATTCTTCATCGTCGCTCTACGAACAGTGACTAAACACTATTCTTCTCAGGACTACAGAGGTCACTGTATGAGCGCTGTACTTACAACGCTTTGTATAGCGACCGTAAAGCGACCGAATTAAATCGATCAGGTCTGAACAATGTCTTTCCCAAATCCTACCAGGTCTTAGATGGGCACTGTACGAACAGCACTTTATACAGCACCTTCATCACAAATTTGCATCCTAAATGCCTAATATGTTATGGCAATTAACAACCAAGATGCAATCAATTAAAACATGCAAGAAGAGAATTCAACAACATGAATGTGTTAGGATTATGCTCAATAGAAATAGTGTAATATTATAATTAACAATCTTTTTCATATTAATAAAGTGATTTCTGGTTTAACAAATCTTATAGCATTTATAGTTTAATATTATAATTGTCAAAGTAAATAATCATAAGGTCTAAAGACTATGAGAAAAGAAGAATTGTTCGTACATCTGGATATGTATGAGGTAGACACAATTCTTTAGTTAGTCTTGAATAATGTTCACAACTTAAGTTAAAGGTTGGGCACCTTTATCTTGTTAAAGTTGTAGAATTCTTTTGCTAGCTGTAAGGATTCCCGTAGTTTTTAATTGGCTTATTTCGTGATCAAACCATATGTGGGGATCCTTGTAAGGGTAGCTTAGGAGTTGGTTTACTATTCAAAGCCCTTTCAAAGACCTCGTCTTGATAAGCACCGAAGGTAAATTCTATGTGCTTACTTATCTTGAAGAGATAGTTGCACACACTCACTTAGCATACTTGTTCATGTGTGCATTCTCTTCTCATGTCACTTTACACACTAGCACTTTGATGTTGTATCTTGTTGTGTGTTTTTGTGTCTTGTAATTCGTTCCCCGATAGTGTTCGAAAACGTCTGCGCACGCACTAGAATGTGCTTGGTTTTACGCGAAGACCGCCTATGGAGATGCACCTGACATCTCCTTGGTTTTCACCTCTGTTGGTGATCGGCGGTCGTTATCGGTGGCCTGGCCGCCGAATGAAACCGCCGTTTGAATTCGGCGGTTTAATCGGCGGTTGGGTGGCCGCCGATTTGAAACGCCGTTTCAGACCTGATTGATTTTATTCTCAGGTTTAATTCGGCGGTGGGAACGGCGGTCACGAAACCGCCGAATGGAACCGCCGTTTCTCCCCTGTTTCTCCGGGAGCAATTCGGCGGTTGAAATCGGCGGCCACCGACCGCCGATTGGCGCGTTTCTTTGAAACTTACTTAAACGACCTCACTTTGGCTTGGCACCCTATATATATGCCATTTTGTCTTTAGGTCAATCAAGAGAGTTCATATTCAGATTTCATACTTAGGATATTTTTCAAAGAGAAGAAAAATTCCAAGAACTCATTTTTAATTACTCAAACACTTTTTCCATGATCATCAATCATCATCTAGCATCATCTTAGATCATCTAGATGACATCTTGCATGGATTCTTCATCATACTTTGCTTGGTAAGCTTTTCACTAATATCTTACATATTTTGTGTTTCTCTTATCTAGCAATCTCAATTTAATTACTTGTATGTGATTTTATATTTGTTGAATACAAGATTGAGATTAGTATGATGTATGTTTGAGAAGTTGTATTGTGCTAGCATATTAGGTTTTGTGCTTGATATTGATTAGCTAAACTAATTGACATGTCATTTAGTTTTGATATCTAGGATTGTTCTTAATTGCATATTAATGATCTTAGATAAGCATATAGGGTTTCCCTTGCTCTATGTTGCATTTTGAATATTCACATATATTCACTTAGGGTTGTATTCTCTTCTAGAGAAGGTAAGTCTTGTGTGTAGCAATCGGGATTAGGTTGCTTAGATCGCAAGCAAATTGGACTAGGTTCACTCATACCGGGATTAGGTAGGTGTGTGATTACTTCCGGGATTAGGTTGTAATCGTTTGCACATTTAGTGGATTCGAGGTTCGAGTGTGGCTTACTTACATAGCCCGTGGTTTTTCCCGTGAGGGTTTCCACGTAAAAATCAAGTGTTGATTTAATTTCCGCACCATATTACACTTGCTTGTTTATATTATCTTGAGGGTAATTTCGTAATTTTGACTAACACGAAAAATTGGGTAAAAAGCGTAAAATCTATTCACCCCCCCTCTAGATAGTTTTATACACACCGTGCAATAATTAGTTTCACTAGCATTTGAGTGGGATCAAATGAGATATGATGAGTCTAAAATCATCGGAGTGTCTTCGAGTAAAAGAATCTAGTACACTGGGTGCATTGAACTGGATCACAATGAAAAGCTTTATCTAGAACCGTCAATAGATAATAGTCTTTTCATTATCAGGACAATCGGAGAGTCTATCTTAATCCTGAGATAAATGATGGACTTATGGTTGCAATTAATATCATTTGAGTTATCAATGAGTACGATTATATAGCATAGTCTATCCTCGATAGTTTGGTGATATTCATTTGTTAATCAATAGAGGACTTCATTTATAGATATGGACATCGTGGCTCCATTTATTAAATGAGAGTATAATATCATCATATGGATGTTTTGAGGTAATTGGATATTAAATCTCAACGTTGAGTTTTCGATAGTGACTATTGAAAACATGGCTTCTGGACAAGTCAAAATATCCAAGTTCAGAACGTGGTCATATGAGTAAATATGGTAACTTGGAGAGTAATAGGCGATCTATGAACTCTTGGCGATTACTGATATTAATCACAAGGATACACTATCTCCAACATGATTGTCTAGGGTATGAATGAGGAACATCTTCTTATTCTATCTTTATTTAAGAGTTCAATTTTAGCTCTTTAGTGGAATGAGTTAAAATTAATGGATCGGACCTAAGTGAATCATTTGTTGATTGCGATTAGGTTATGTCTATTGAAGCTTAAATTTAGATAGCCCGCCAAGATCCCCAATCCACACGAACTTGCATGGATCACTTGATATATTCTACCGGACCAATTTATGGGTCCATCTAGAATTGCATTTAATATATTAAGAATATAATTTGCACATTATTTATTTAATGGGCTGCTCAATTATATTAATATATTAATGAAAGACATATGGGCTTGTTTCTTTTAATAAGAATGGGTCTGGTTCACATGTGGGCTTTTTATTTAAAGTCCAATGGATTAAATGAAATAAGAAAATAATATATGGCCCATTTTATTCAAGTGGGGCGGCAAGGTTAAAATATTAGCCTAATATATTATTTTGTTTCATTGTTTGATTAAATGAGAATTAATTAATTCATTAATTAATTATTTAATTAAGAAACAAAATCTTTTTCTGATTAGGAAATATGTTTCCTAGAGGTATACTATATGTATATTAAAAATAAAAGACTTGTTTGGTAAGAAAATAAATAATTAAGTTTATTTATTTAATCAAATAAGAAGTCTTTTTATTTTAGTCAATAATAGAATAAAAATACTTATGAGTTGGATTAGGGTTAGAAGTCAAAAGTTGATGTGTATTAGGATGCAACACAAATCCTTTTTTGTAAAGGAATTGCGGCAACCCTAATTAGACCACATGAAGATTTCGGCCAACCCTAAAGGAAAAGGAGAAGAAATTTCGGCCACCCTATATAACACATGTTATAGAATTCGGCCACCCCACTTGTTCACTGAATCAATTTTTCTTCTTCTTCTCAACTCAAAGAAAGTGTTTGATTATTCTACCAAGACATAAAAGAGAGAAGAGATTATTCTTTTGATGGTACACTAATTGCTTGTTCATCAATAAGCTTGTGTGTACAACATCGAATTAGGTTCACGCGAGTTTCAATCATTAGATTGAGAACTCAAAAGTGACCGGAATAATCTTTGTATTCTTTTGATTGTTTTGTGACTAACAAAAGAAAAAGAAAAGTTTGTCTGTCCATTCTCAGGTTTGCAATTTAAAGAAAATGGAGACCACGCTCCTAGGTGATTCACGTTCGTGCTAGAATTGAAGATCATGCGGATTACCATCGACGTAAGTCAATCGGATCACGCTACAAAAGGTATTCTACTTTTGTTACTTGATATGTATAGTTAATTAATTAAATGGTTAAGGTTCATAAAAAGGAAAAATTTTAAAAACATACTAAATCTATTTTTAGTCTCGCTTCCGCTGCGTGTACTACGGTATTTTTCCCTACAGAATGCACACATATAAAACACACAACATACAAGAAGTATAAATATGCATGAGTTGTGTGTATGTGCAACTAGATCTCTTCAATGCAATTAAGCACAAGTGTTTTACCTTTGGAGTGCTTATCATATTGAGATCTTGAGAGGGCCTTTGTTGAGCTTGATTACCAACAATTAGAAGCCTAAGCTATCCTTACATCACAAACCCCAAATGTGGTTTGTCACCAAAATAAGTCATTCAAATTTTAAGAACTTACACCTAGCATGCTTAATGATCTAACCAAAATTGGTACAATTTTGGCCCTTGAAACTAATTATTGCACGATGTGTATAAAACTATCTAGAGGGGGGGGTGAATAGATTTTAAATGATTTTACCCAATTTTCGCATATAAGTCAATTTTACAAAAATGCCCCTAACTAGTTAAAAAGACAATCAAGTGTAATATGGTGCGGAATGTAAATAACACTTGATATTTTCGTGGAAACCCTCACGGGAAAAACCACGGGCTGTTATGTGCGCCATACACGAACCTCGAATCCACTAATTGAAATGATTACAACCTAATCCCAGTTAAATGATCTAATCCCGATCAATAATCATCATAACTACCTAATCCCGGTATGAGTGGACCTAGTCCAATTGCTTGTGATTTAAGCTACCTAATCCCGATAGCAACACAAGACTTAGTTCTCAATGAAGAGATAATAGAGCATATGTGAATATGTATGAATATTCAAAGAGCAAATAAAGCTAGGAAACCTTAGATGCTTATCTAGGATGATGAGATGTTAATTGATGCAATCCTAGATATCAATAGCTAAATGACATGTCAAATAGATTAGCTAAACGTAGATTATGAAAACCTAGATAGCTATCACAATACAACACTCAATCAATACATCACAAATAATCTCTATCTTGTATTTAGCATATGATCTAAAAACATACAAGTAATTAAAGAGAAGTCTTAATATGAAAAACAGTAAAATTAGATGAAGTTAGTGAAAAACATACCAAGGAAGATGTGATGATGCAAAACCATGCATGGATGCATCCTATATGATCATGGATGATCCTAGATGAACTTTGATGAACAAGGAATGACTTTGAGTGAATAAAGAAGAGTTCTTGTGAGTTTTTTTCTCTTGAAATATGTTCTAAGGGAAAAATATGATTTTTGGACTCTTGAAAACGACCTAAAATGAAAGAGGCATATATATAGGGTCTCATGATGAAGTGGAGTCGTTTTGAAAAAATGAACCCTGTTTTTGCCTTGGGCGCTGTACGTACAGCGCCTTTGTACAGCGACCGTACAGCGACCAATTAAAATCGATCAGGTCTATATAGCGCTAAACCTCAATTCCCATTAGGTATCAGGTGGGCGCTCTATGTAGAGCACTTCTGTACAGCGACTGTACAGCGACTACCTACTGGAAATGCTCGCGATAGCGCATCAGCTCAATATTTGAGCGCTCCGAAACATGACCAAACGACATCGAAACCTTTCATATGATATATCGTTGGAAAGGTATGGAAGTTTAATTTCTACTCCAATTAATGGAATGACATTTAGATGTCTGTAGAAAAAGTTATGGTCAATAGAGTGACCAAAGGTCAGATTCGGATCACAGCAGTGATGCCCTGTTTTAGTGGTCACTTTGGAAATTTCAAAACCAATCCAAACGGTCATGAAATATTACGAATAATATACCGTTGGAAAGGTATGGGTGTCTAGTTTTCCCAGGATTTTACAAAACTCAATTTCAATCTTTTTATAAAAAGTTATGGTCATAAAACCATACAAAGGTCAGTTTTGAAAAACATATAAATTATTGAAATTCAATCTTTTGAAACTAGACACTTTACTCCAAACAACCAAACCAAAAACTACCACTTATCCAAGAGAAGAATGAGACCTTCTCAAGTGGTCAACCGTCGCGCTAAGACATGTACACCATCGTGCAAGCGCGGACGTTTCCGATCAATATCAGGAAACGAATTACAAGACACATAAACACACAACAAGATATATCAATAAGGTGCTAGTGTGTAATGTGACATGTGAAGAGTATGCACACAAATGCAAGTATGCTAAGTGTGTGTGTGCAATCTAAATCTCTTCAATGAAAACTAAGCACTAGAGATATACCTTTGGAGTGCTTGTCAACCTTGAGGACTTGAGAGGGCCTTTGAGCTTGATCATGAATCACTTAAGCTACCCTTACATATAATCCCCAACACGTGGTTTGTCCACAAAATAAGCCAATCAAGATATGGTACAATCTCCCCCTTTGGCTATTTCGTGACAAAACCACCACTCACATTGATTCCTCACAAAAAATTAGAAACTACGGGTCAATAATGATTTTCTACTTTTACAAAGAGATATTTTTTCTTAAAAAAATCTTGAAGTCTTCGATCTCTTGTAGAACAATCAATCCCTGAAAGCAAAGTTTCTAAACTTTCCAATACAAGAAAAGTGAGATGAATCAAGTGAGAATAAAAAACAAGCATTTGCATTCTAAGAATTTAAGTACAACTACGACATCATGCAATAACTGTGAACAATGCTCCCCCTCAATGGGTTACTCCCCCTCAATGAATGTTCTCCCCAACAAGCACAATTGCTACTACAATTTGCAACTACCCTTACCATTATCCTACTCCCCCTTTTTGTCATGATATAGGAAAATGAGTAGTCCCCAACCGGGTCACTCATAGCAACGAGAGATAGTAGCATGCAAGGTATTTGCATAATCAATAAAAGTCACTTTATGCATCTTAATTAATTGGAGAGAAACAAGGAGATTTATTTGAAGAAAATGTGTGAATCAAACATGCTTTGCATACAAGACATATAGCATTTAAGTCCAAAATACAATGGTATTTGGCAAAGCAAATGACAAAGGTTTCTAATAAGAATTCAAACCAATTTCACCAATGTCATGAGTGAAGCAAGGATATAGAATATATTGATTTCAATTTAAGAACAACTATATCCAACTTTATAAGCGAAACATGGCATGAGCGACTTTGCACCCTATTTGATTTTTCCGGGTGAGAAACCCGTATGATAGTAGCCATGTTCAACTAATAAAGAAAGAGAGACATTTGGAATTTAAATTCCTTTGAACGGATACAAGATCATTTATTCATTTTAAGTCTCATAAGCTTTTTCACACAAGTTTTGCATTTTAAGAATATGCAATCATCAATTCATACTTTTTCATTTGAGCATGTTATATGAATTTCATGCTTTTTTTATTTGACATTAGCATGTTATAAAAGAATCATCATGTCATGGAGATAACTATAGGTCATTCAAATCATACTTCTTATGAAGATCTCCTAGTCCAAAAATGCATGTTTGAACATAAATATGACATGGATTGTAAACAAGCATGGTTCACACTTATTGAATTGAAAACATATATTCATATGTGCAACCAAGCTTACTCAAGCAATTAAAAAAGAAGCATAAGATATTTCCAATTTTTTGCAAGTGACAAGAATACAAAATAGCTCTCTTTGCTTGAGTTCCCCATATGAGGTCATCACCATCCTTCATCATTGAAGGTCATGAGGTCCTATGGACCTACTAAGTCCATTGGACTTAGTTGAACCTATTAGAGACAAGTTTGTCTCGTAGCAAGCGGGTTCATCTTTTCTTATCCACTTAGGTGAAACAATTTTCTTCCTAGTGGTCAAAAGTTCTAGAGATCTAGATGTCATAGGATCATGTAAATGAATTTCTTCCTTCCTATGAGCATGCATACTAGCTCTAGCTTTCTTCTTCTCAATCATGCTTTTAACTCTACACATTTTAATGTAACGAAAGCACTTTGGTCTAATATGACCATTAACACCACAAAAATGACATATAAGGACAAAGTTAGGAATCATACCATGTCCTTGTGCATGCATAGGAGCCTTCCCATGTCTTTGTGATTGTCTTGGTTGTTGGATAGGATCTCTCCTTCTTTGTTGTTGACCAAGACTTGGTTGCTTCTTTGGTTGAGTTTGCATGATTGGTCTCTTCCCTTGATGGAGTTGAGTTTGAGGGAAGTTAGCATGAGGAACTCTTGTAGGTTGAGCTTGAGGTTGTCTTCTTGGAGCTACCTTCACTTGTGCACTATGAGAGCATTGTCCTAGATCAATCTTCGTCCTAGGAATTTGCACCGGTGAAGCTTCTTTGTAGCTCAAGCCCTTGACAAACACGGTCTTGTTAGGAGTGGAGGACTCCTTGCCATCTTCAAATCCAAGACATCTCTTGTCACAAGGACTCTTTCCAGCACTTAACATGTGGTCAAGTTTTTCGGTGCTAGAAACTATCCTAGTCCTTGACCCTTTGGCCTCTTCAAGCTCTCTTTTTAGATCCTCTTCATTCCTCTTAGATAAGTCTAACTCCTTTCTTAGCTTATCTTCAATATTCTTAGATCTATCCACTTGTTCACTTAAGTGGTCAACATGAGCCAATAGGTCTAGATTCTCTTCTCTCAATCTTCGTATCTTTTCCTTGGTCTTCATTGCTAAGCTTTTAAACTCAGTGAGGTATTCATCTAGAACCTTTTTCTCCACATATTCATTTGTGGAGTTAGATGAAGAGTCACCTTCATTAGAGTCACTTTCTTCTTGACTCTCATTCTCTTCTTCATTGTAGGAGATAGGAAAGGCAAAATAGTTGTTCTCACAATCATTCAAGCTTGAGGGACTTCCTTCAACAACTTTCACTTTGTTGTCCCGCTTGTGAGAGCAACCTAATGCCAAGAATTTTGCCACAACCTCTTCATTACTATCACTTGAAGTGGCGACCTCCTCTCTTTCATCTTCCAAGTTAGCACAATCCTTGGAGATATGCCCGAATCCTCCACATTCGTAGCATTGAATCTTCTCTCTTGAAGACATCTCATGATATGGCTTGACATTCTTGATTGTGGTCTTCTTCTTCTTGAAGTCATTCCTCTTTGAGCCATAACCACTCTTTTGTAGATTCAAGAACTTCTTGAATCCCTTGGCAATGAGTGCCATGTCTTCATATGAGTCATCCTCCTCCTCTTCCATCTTGGATGTCTTCAAGGCAATATCCTTTTTCTTTTTAGGAGGAGATGTGGTAGCCTTTCTTGATTCATAGGCTAGAAGTCTTCCAATGACTTCACTCGGCTTCATTTCCTTGTAGGTGTCATTTTCTTCTAAAGCCGTCACTTTAGGTTCGAACCTCTCGGGAAGTGATCGCATGATCTTTTGCTTGATTCTTCTATCCGAGTAAGGATCACCAAGTTGGTGACTTTGGTTCACAATGTCCATTAGTCTCACTTGGAAGTCATTGAAGTGCTCGTGCTCTTCCATCCTAATGGTCTCAAACCGAGTTTGAAGGACTTGAAGCTTTGAGTCCTTGACAACCTCGGTGCCTTCATGTTCAACTTCTAGGATTTCCCATGCCTCTTTAGCAATCCTAGTAATTTGAATCAATTTGTACTGATTTTCACTCACTGCACATCGGATTGCATGAATAGCCTTGTTGTTCCACATGGAGTCAGTAAATTCTTGAGGACTCCACTGTGCCTTAGGCTTGAGAACTTCTTCTCCTCCATCTGTAGGAGTCATCATAGGTGGAGCATATCCATCTTCAACCGCCATCCATGCCCTATCATGGATTTGGCATATGTATGCTTCCATCTTCCCCTTCCATGAGGAGTAATAATCACCGGTGAGCAACGGTGGCCTCACGCTCGACGCTCCCTCTTTGCTCATCCCGAAACCACTCATAGTGTATGGATGAATGCAAATGAGATTAATGCAAAATGTATGAATAAATCAAAAAATCACACAAAATGCAAAACACACCAAAATGAGCAAGGATCACCTATGTATGTCTAGGAACCCGCTCTGATACCAATTGAAACTAATTATTGCACGGTGTGTATAAAACTATCTAGAGGGGCGGTGAATAGATTTTAAATGATTTTACCCAATTTTCGCATATAAGTCAATTTTACAAAAATGCCCCTAACTAGTTAAAAAGACAATCAAGTGCAATATGGTGCGGAATGTAAATAACACTTGATTTTTACGTGGAAACCCTCACGGGAAAAACCACGGGCTGTTATGTGCGCCACACACGAACCTCGAATCCACTAATTGAAATGATTACAACCTAATCCCGGTTAAATGATCTAATCCCGATCAATAATCATCACAACTACCTAATCCCGGTATGAGTGGACCTAGTCCAATTGCTTGTGATTTAAGCTACCTAATCCCGATAGCAACACAAGACTTAGTTTTCAATGAAGAGATAATAGAGCCTATGTGAATATGTATGAATATTCAAAGAGCAAATAAAGCTAGGAAACCTTAGATGCTTATCTAGGATGATTAGATGTTAATTGATGCAATCCTAGATATCAATAGCTAAATGACATGTCAAATAGATTAGCTAAACATAGATTATAAAAACCTAGATAGCTATCACAATACAACACTCAATCAATACATCACAAATAATCTCTATCTTGTATTTAGCATATGATCTAAAAACATACAAGTAATTAAAGAGAAGTCTTAATATGAAAAACACTAAAATTAGATGAAGTTAGTAAAAAACATACCAAGGAAGATGTGATGATGCAAAACCATGCATGGATGCATCCTATATGATCATGGATGATCCTAGATGAACTTTGATGAACAAGGAATGACTTTGAGTGAATAAAGAAGAGTTCTTGTGAATTTTTTTCTCTTGAAATATGTTCTAAGGGAAAAATATGATTTTTGGACTCTTGAAAACGACCTAAAATGAAAGAGGCATATATATAGGGTCTCATGATGAAGTGGAGTCGTTTTGAAAAAATGAACCCTGTTTTTGCCTTGGGCGTTGTACGTACAGCGCCTTTGTACAGCGACCGTACAGCGACCAATTAAAATTGATCAGGTCTATATAGCACTAAACCTCAATTCCCATCAGGTATCAGGTGGGCGCTCTACGTAGAGCGCTTCTGTACAGCGACCGTACAGCGCCTACCTACTGGAAATGCTCGCGATAGCGCATCAGCTCAATATTTGAGCGCTCCGAAACATGACTAAACGACATCGAAACCTTTCATATGATATATCGTTGGAAAGGTATGGAAGTCTACTTTCTACTCCAATTTATGGAATAACATTTAGATGTCTGTAGAAAAATTTATGGTCAATAGGGTGACCAAAGGTCAGATTCAGATCACAGCAGTGATGCCCTGTTTTAGTGGTCACTTTGGAAATTTCAAAACCAATTCAAACGGTCATGAAATATTACGAATAATATACCGTTGGAAAGGTATGGGTGACTAGTTTTCCCAGAATTTTACAAAACTCAATTTCAATCTTTTTATAAAAAGTTATGGTCATAAAACCATACAAAGGTCAGTTTTGAAAAACATATAAATTATTGAAATTCAATCTTTTGAAACTAGACACTTTACTCCAAACAACCAAACCAAAAACTACCACTTATCCCAGAGAAGAATGAGACCTTCTCAAGTGGTCAACCGTCGCGCTAAGACATGCACACCATCGTGCAAGCGTGGACGTTTCCGATCAATATCAGGAAATGAATTACAAGACACATACACACACAACAAGATATATCAATAAGGTGCTAGTGTGTAATGTGACATGTGAAGAGTATGCACACAAATGCAAGTATGCTAAGTGTGTGTGTGCAATCTAAATCTCTTCAATGAAAACTAAGCACTAGAGATATACCTTTGGAGTGCTTGTCAACCTTGAGGACTTGAGAGGGCCTTTGAGCTTGATCATGAATCACTTAAGCTACCCTTACATATAATCCCCAACACGTGGTTTGTCCACGAAATAAGCCAATCAAGATATGGGAATCCTTACAGCCCTCATTCCCAATTCTTTATGCATGATTCTCGAGCATTTCTCTGTGTTTTAATGTTGTTAATTAAGTATTTTCAGGAATTTACAAAGTTCTAGGGGCATTGAAGTAATATTGGAGAATCAGGGGCAAAAGTGTAATGATTGATGGAAGAGTGAAGTTATTGTTAGTAGTTAAAAAGGTAATTTTGGATTGATTATTGTTGTGACATATTTTGGTATCTTTATCATGTTTGTTTTGGTTAACAAAACTTGAAACAAGGAACTTTAACTTCGATGGCCTTAGATTTTCAATTAGATGTTGTTCGCTATGCAACCCTCCGGTAAGGATAGCATCCCGTTTATCACCACCAATGTAGAAAATCAATGGAACTGATGGATAATGGATTCAATAGATAGACTACTACAGATAAATATTAGGGTTGTAGTCTTTGGTTCTAAGTCTAACAATGTATTGCCTCATTAAAAATAAAAAATAAAAAATAAAAAATAAAAACATTGTACACATATTTTTTTTATAGTTTTTTTTTTCTTTCTATTTTTAACCTTTTTGTTTTGTTTTCTATTTGGTTTTTTTGAATGTATTAAATGTGCATTAAATACATTATGATTATTTCCAAAAATAAAATTTATTGAATTTTATTTATTCTTATACATTAAATGATAATCAATACATATTTTCCAAAACAAATTAAAATATCAATTGTAAATACCAAATTCAAGGTAATCGGTTTTATATGGAATTAGTGGTAAATTTAAAAAAATCACAATAGTAATATATTAATGATACTATAAAAAAATTAAAATAATAATTTTTAATCAAATATTAATGATAAGATATTAAAAACATTAATTATTGCATTTAATTCAATTGATTCTTTTCCTAAATATAAGAAGAGTAATGCTATATTGCCCAAATCTGGTGCCAAAATGATGTGGCAACACTCTGGGCCATTCATTTAAAACATGTAAATCTAATACAATTTAAATGAATGGCCCACAGTGTTGCCACATCATTTGGGCACCAGATTTGGGCAATGCAGCATTGTTGATATAAGAAAGTAATCCGTTTATATGGAAATAGTGGTAAATATTTTAAAAATATCAATATTAATATATTAATGATAATATAACAAAAATTTAAAATAATAATTTTTAATCAAATATTAATGATAAGATATTAAAAACATCAATTATTGCATTCAATTCAATTGATTCTTTTTCTAAATATATGAAATTCACTCATAATATATTTTATAAATGGTAATAAATAAATAAAAATTGTATGATAAAAAAAAATAACTTCACTACTATTTACATCTCCATAATAGAACACATGAAATATATATATATATATATATATATATATATATATATATAAGTGAGTTTATTAAAAAAAAAAAAAATAATGGAATGTCCTTAGACAATAAGTGGAAAAATAAATTAATTTATCACTAGACTTGACAATAACCTCCATGGAGTTAAATTTTTTTTTGAATACTTCTACAAGTATTTTTAGAATAAATATTTGTATATATATATATATATATATATATATATATATATATATAACCTCTAAATACACCCTCAATTTACTCGAAAATACTTATTTTTTTATATAAATGGTAATAGCTAAATATTTTTCAAAAAAAATTAAAATAAATATATATTTATATATACATATGTATATCTAAATGTATTTATTTCTATATATATTAAAAAAGCATGTGAATTGACACTTTAATTGCAATTATGAATATTAATTGTTTAAAAATCAATTATGGAATTGGTTAATAAAATTTATGCATTATCGCATTAATTACGAGATTTTCTCTAAATTACCTATTGATTTTGTGATTAACTGATTGCCTCTTGATTTTTTTTAAGACTCATGATTGCCTTTTTATTTGTATATTATATTGATATATAATTGGAGGGTTGTTTAATTTATTATATAAGTGAATTGAAAATTATTTATTGCATTAATTGAAATTTGACTACTCTCTATCTCTTTAGTATATATATATATATATAAAATTATTGCAATTCTTTAAGGCAAAAACATTAAATTTGTATACTTTTTAATTTAATTATTTTCTTAAGTACGAAAAATGGAATGTCCTTAGAAAATAAGTGGAAAAATAATTAATTTATCACTAGGCTTGACAACAACCTCCATGGAGTTTAAAAAAAATAAATTTTTGAATACTTCTACAAGTATTTCTAGAATAAATATTTTTATATAAAAAAAATAATAATTATAAAACCTCTAAATACACCCCCAATTTACTCAAAAATACCTTTTTTATATAAATGGTAATAACTAAATATTTTTCTAAATAAATTAAAATATATATATAAACGTATTTATTTATATATATATCAACAAAGCAGGTGAATTGACACTTTGATTATAATTATGAATATTAATTGCTTAAAAATCAATTATGAAATTGGTTAACAAAATTTATGCATTATCGCATTAATTACAAGATTTTCTCTTAATGACCTATTGATTTTTTGATTAACTGATTGCCTCTTAATTTTTTTTAAGACTCTTGATTGCCTTTTTATTTTTATATTATATTGATATAGAATTGGAGGGTTGTTTAATTTATTATATAAGTGAATTGAAAATTATTTATTGCATTAATTGAAATTTGACTACTCTCTATCTCTTTAGTAAATATATATGTATATATATATATATACAGAAATTCTATTATCAGTTCGAACTGACAAAAGTTATATCAGTTCCTTGCATGTGGGTCACTGGATTTAAATACTTTGACTTTTGTCAGTCAAAGTATTTAAATCCAGTGGCCCATATACAAGGAACTAATATAACTTTTGTTATTTCGAACTGATAATAGAAAGACTGATATATATATATATATATATATATATATAAATTTATTACAATTCTTAAAGGCAAAAACAGTAAATTTGTATACTTTTTAAATTAATTACTTTCTTAGGTATGAAATTTATGATAAAAAAAAAAAAATGTTGCTTGAATCCAAAGTTTTAGTACTATCTTCATTAATTCATGCATGCTAAGCAGCTGATCAAACTTTAGATCTTATATAATGTGATAAGCCTGACCAAACCAGTTTCTCAATATTTATATAAATTATGAGGATTTTATTTTGTTTTAATTTTTTTTAATAGGAAATAAATGGATTTTAATGGTGTATTCTATTCTTTAGTGTTAATTGTTAACAATTTTATTTGAAAAGTTTAAAAGGACGGGTAATTGTTTGTGTTAAGCGGTTGATTGTGTTAAATATTTTAATTTTGAAGCATTTTTATATTATTAGAGATTTGTGTTTTTCCCTGAGATAGAGAGTCTCAACCTTCAATTAATATATATGATATAAATTGCTTAAATTTTTATTAATTAGTTATTAATTGTATCATTTTTTTATAAATTTTATGAAAATTTTAATTTTGGGTTACGAAAAAAAACATTAATACATTACCATTGATATGTTTTTAAAATTTACCATTAATTCCATAAAAAACATATTGTCATATATTTAATACATATTTAATATATTCTGAACAATAAAAAAGTGATGATTTGATATACTTTCTCATACCTTTTTTTTGTAAATAAGAGTGGTGATTATTGTTTATATACATATATATTTCAATAAAACCCGTGCATCGCATGGGTTATACACTAGTTTTAATTAAAAATAAACCAAATACTATATACACTCATTAATTACACTCATATCTTCACCTATATTTCTTTATTAAAAAAAAAAAAAAAAAACTTATCTTTCAAAAAAAATAAATTATGATAAACCCTAATTTTTATGAGAAGCCCTAATTAAACACTAATTTTATTTCAAGTATCAAACTTTCTCATCATCACATGCACTATCATATTGTTTTTGTCTTTATTTAATGTATAGTTATGAACTCTATCAATAAATTAAAAAATATATATATATTTTTTAATGATAGCTATAGATATCAAAAAGGTAATATTTATTTTTTAAATTTTAGACATGGGGTGTACTTATAAAAATGGGTCTACTAATAAGTTTTATGGATGTAAATATCCGTACCCATCTTTTATATATGTCAGATAATAATTGGGAAAATAATAAAAAAATAGAAATTTATCATTTACTTTTTACGCACATTCAAATACCAAAAATAACCCTAAATTATAGTAGTATTTATATAATGAACAAGTTCAGTTCCCTGGCAGTTGAGTCTTTCAAGCCTCCATAATTTATCAAGTGAGCTGATCGGTCTCTCTACATTCTGATTGGTGTGTGTATGCAGAGAGAATGGCCATTACAGGCCACGAAAACAAAGAAGTCAGCTTCCTCAAGACCTGCATCAATGGCATCAATGCACTTTCTGGTATTCCATCTCTTCTTTTTCACTGCGGTATATGATCTGTTATTGTTAATTTTTTTTTATTCTTGCATTTTGACAATGTATTTAGGATGGTCAATAAAGCTTCAAAATACATAAAATTCGTATATATATATATATATTGCAGTGTTTGAACAAACCTTAAAAATTACATTCTGTAACAAAAAAGAAAAGTTTTCAATAGATGTGGTCGTGGACATGTGAATTTTTGTCTTTAGCTAATTTGTTGTACATACAAATAATTTTAATTTCTTGTACAAAGAATTACTCTAAAAAAGAATTAGGGGTTTAGGTTGTATTTTTGAATAGAAAATATTAATAAGTGCTTTCTAAATTAAACAGTGAAACTATTTTTTCTTTTTCTTTTTTTTACCTGAGAGTGTTTTTGTTAAAAAAATATTTTGTCATTATTGTTTCTGTTGTTTGAAGTGAACTTGTTTGTACTAATACCTATATATAATTAATCTCTGATTAAAGGAAGACTTGATGGCTATCAAGTCTAATGATGATTTACGACAGTGATTTTTTTTTTTCATTTTGTATGATTACCCAAGAATATGCACTAAAAGGCAGCAACTTTTTCTATAATTTTTCAAGAGGACAGTACATGTGTTGAAACTTTTGAATGATTTTCTGTTGGATCCACTTTTACATGTTTTTCTTAGATAAAAGCTAATTAAGAGATAACTTTCAAATCTCTTTCAAAGAATATGCATCAATGTAACAAAAATGATAAGAAAATTTTACTTTACATGTTTGGCTTTGTGAAGTCTCTGAAAACTGAAAAGATGCTAATTGTTGTTTCAGGTATTGGTATACTATCAGTCCCATATGCACTATCATCAGGAGGATGGTTGAGCTTGATCATTCTTCTCCTGATTGCGGTTGCAGCCTGCTTTACAGCATTCCTGATAAGAAAATGCATGGATACAGACCCAAATATCACGAGCTACATTGACATTGCTAGTCATGCTTTTGGTCGAAAAGGAAGAGTCATAGCTTCTCTTTTCATCTGCTTAGAGCTTTACTTTGTTGCCACAGGCCTTTTGATATTGGAAGGAGACAATTTACACAAACTTTCACCTAACTTTTCCCTGAAGCTTGGAAGTATGACTCTGGATGGAAGGCATTCTTTTATTGTTCTTGCAGGATTCATGATCTTGCCTTCTGTCTGGCTGAATGATCTCGGAGTCCTATCATATGTTTCGGCTGGTGGGGTGATCTCTTCTTTGATCATTGTGATATGTGTTTTCTTTGTTGGCGCAACGGGCAGAGTTGGGTTCCATGGCAAGAGAAGGCTCTTGAATTTGAGTGGAATGCCTACAACACTCAGTTTGTACACTTTCTGCTATGGTGCTCACGCTGTTTTTCCTCCTATCTACAAGTCTATGAGAAAGAAGAGCCAATTTTCCAAGGTAATTGCTTATGAATATATGACTTGCAAGAAACTCTAAAATATCCCTTCTGAGTAATTGTTGTGACTTACAGGTTTGTAAATTTCTCTGTTTTTTTCTTACCTTACAGGTTTTACTGATAAGTTTTGTTATGTGCACAATTACTTACCTGACCATGGCAACTTTGGGCTACCTGATATATGGCCAGAATGTTCAATCACAAATAACATTGAATCTTCCCACAGAGAAGGTTAGTTCAAAGGTAGCAATATATACCACATTAGCCGGTCCTATCGCCAAATATGCATTGACAATAATGCCAATTTCCACTGCTATTGAAAGTCGATTGCTTGCCAACCACCAGGACAGTAAGTCAATAAGAATTCTCATCAGAATGTCATTGCTGCTAAGTACTGTGGTTTGTGCTGCTATTTTTCCTTCCTTTCAGTCTGTGGCATCTCTCAGCGGAGCTGTTCTTATAGTGGTGGTTTCCTTCTTGCTCCCTTGTCTTTGTTACTTGAAGATTTTTCAAGTTTACAAGAACTGGGGGTTTGAACTAGTTACCATTCTTGTTATAATGTTAATGTCAGTTTTTGTTGGGGTGTTGGGTACGTATTCATCAATTGCTCAAACTGTAAAGCATACTTAGATTTGAGTACCCTAAATTCCCTTGCATCAAAACTAATTAGATATAGTCGATGTGTCAGACAGGAGTGTTCTTCCATGTATTCAGATTTATAGCTTTTCTTCTCTAAAGACCTTCTTCTATGTTATCTGATCATTTTGCAGCATTGAATCTGTTTCATGACTGATCTCTTCAAGCTCTTTAGCATTTCCTCATAACACAAGGTATACATTTGAATTTGATTTTTTTTAAAGATATCTCTATTAAATTTGTCATAAAAACCTCGCTACTTTAAAAGATGATTTTGACGAGAAAATGGATTGTGAAGGATTCTTGAAAATAAACACAATCCAAAGTATAGTTGTATTGTAGTGAGATAAATGTCATAATGAATGTGTATTCACAAGTTGCCCCCAGGGGTGTAGCTCAACTGGTAGATGGTCGAGCTTGTGTTTTGGGAAAATGACTTCCAAGTTAGCGGCTCAAATCCTACCAATGGCAAAAAACTTTAAAAAAAAAAAAAAAAAAAAAATACATGGTCTAGCTGTATAGATAGTTAAGAATGTGTATTCACATGTCAAAGTGAAAAATGGAGATATGCGGGTAGTCAGGGACAATATAAAGGGGAATGGAAGATGAGGTATACCAAAGCTAATCATTGTGATCCATATGAGTAAGGACGGCAATGGATCAGATTGGGGATGGAGACCCTAATATCCATCCCCATATCCATTTGAGATATATATCTACATTCTCGCATCCATCCCTATTTCGAACTAAGCAGGGCGGATTCGAATAATCCCTGAATTGAGGTAGAGATATCCATTTCAGCTCTGTCTATATTTGTATCCGATGAAAAAAATGTAAATTTTTATAGTTTACAAGAGAAAAATATAACTAACAACATGTGCAATGGTATATTTTATCCTATTTAAAGAGGGAAACAAATACATCCAATAAAGTTCAAATAACATAAATTCAACAAACGAGAAAAATCAAATCACATAACTTCTCAATTTAATCTTCTTCAACATCTTAATAAAAAAAAAATATTAAAATATATAACAGATCCAGATGGGGATGGATAACCATAAATGATATCCATCTCTATCCCTAAAAATAAAATGGATATTATGATGGTATCAATGTAGGGAAAAACATACGTGCACGCAGCGGAAGCGAGACTAAAAGAGGTTTTAGTATGTTTTAAATTTTTTCCATAATTTGAACCTTAACCCTTTGATTAATTAAATATATATATTTAAAAGTATCATACCTTTGTTGCGTGATCTGATTGACGTTGCGTTGATGGTATTCCGCAAGATCTTTCAATCCAATCACGAACATGAATATGGGTGGGCATGGTTCGGTTCGGTTTTGGGTAAAACCGAATTGAATCGAAAATATTTCGGTTCACCCAAAATTGAACCAGTTTAAACCGAATAAGAAATGGTAACCGAACTGAACTGAACTGATTTTAATCGATTCGGTTTGGTTCGGTTCATTTCGGTTTTGGGCCTAATGGGCCTTATGGGCTTAATGGGTTTTTTTAATATGATTTTAAATTTTACGGGCTGTGGGATTCTAATTTTGGGCCATAGTTTCATAAATTTCAATAGTCCAACTGTCCAAGCTCAAAAAAACCTGAAATCAAACCTTACTTTTTAAAGTATTAAATTATTACTGATTCATAATGCATAATCATGTACTAGACAGTACAGTAGACGACATTCACAGTGATGACATTCACTTATTCAGTCCAAATCCAATACAAAGATGACATTCACTGATTCAGTCCAAATCCAAATCAAATTACGGTCCAAATCAAAATTACAATAAAAATTACAATCCAAATCAAAATTACAATCCAAATCAAAATTACAGTCCAAATCCAAATCAAATTACAGTCCAAATCAAAATTACACTTAAAATTACAATCCAAATCAAAATTACAACTAAAATGAAAACTTCAAATCACTTAATTAGTAATGATAGTAAAATTCCAACTTCCTGCATTTATAAATAAAATGGTAATTACTAATTAGTAATGACAGTTACAAGGCTACAAGGCTATCATCATAAAAAAAATAAAAATAATAATAAATAAATAAATAAATAAATAATTATAGTGTAAAATTAGGCATATACAAACAATTAAAAGCTTACCTTCATGGCTGAAGAAGTCATTCCTTCTTAATTTTTATCCTTCATTTGTCACTCCACTTTCATACTCTACATTAAGATTAAAACCAAAAAAAAAAAAAACTGACATAGTAATAAATAACATTAATAAAATAACAAAAAATTTGATGATTCCACCTAAATATTAAATACTTACCGGTTTCAACATTGATATAATGTTCTAACAAATGAACCGATTCATCTTCATTTTCAGCATGCTCTTGAACAACGCGCGGTTCAGCAATAGGACAAGTTGCTTGCAACCAATTTCCGGTCAAAATTAACCCCTCAACAATTTTAGGAGTCAATGAACTCCTAAATGGATCAAGAATGTGACCACCGGTGCTAAATGCGGACTCAGAAGCCACTATTGAAACCGGCATTGCAAAGACATCTCTTGCAACCTTTGATAATATAGGAAACTTCACTAAAGAATTCTTCCACTAAGCCAAAACATCAAACCTCTCATTCAATTTCTCAGCACGCTCCAACAAATACAAGTCTACCTCACTTTTCCCTTTATTAATATCTTCTTCTTGTTGCTTCATTCCCCACAAACTATCCTCTTTATCGGTTGCCTTTAACCTACCCAATTCTAAGTCATCACTAGTTCCACCACCAACTCCAATTGAGAACACATCATCAGTTTCCTTTGCACCCCCACCCGAACTACCATAAAATCTGTTATACCATTCATACAAGTCTAACAACACACCTTTCACCTTAGAAATCATTGATTGAGATTCTTCCACACCATAAATGGAATCAAACTGAAACTTCACATAACCCAATTTGTACCTTGGGTCAAGATCAACAGCCAAGATCAACAAGTTATTGGTTTTTTCTAAACCCCCCCCCCCCCCCCCCAATACTTAATGAATTTTTGTTGCATACTCATAGCAATTTTACATTTTTACTCACAAGCGGATCTCTTTCAGTGGTCAATGAATTTAGTTGATTACGAATGGTGCACCAACTCTTAAAATAAATGTTGGAAGTCACACGTAATGATGCACTAAAATTCAAGGTAATATCATAAAAAGTTGCTAAGAAATTGATAAATACCTTGGCATTATCCCAATCATCGAGAGTAGGGGGTCCTATCCGCTTCTGCTCATTTTCATCACCTTTGAAATAGTTCACATATTGAATATCTTCCTCTCCCATTCGCTGAAATGTTTTTCTAAGCTTCACTGCACTTTCCAACATCAAGTAAGTTGAATTCCACCTTGTAGGAACATCTAGCACTACCAACACCTTAGTCCCAATCTTCTCATGTGCAACAGCTTTTTTAAACTTATCTAGTCTACTGGGAGAAGATTTCACAAATTTCACCGCATTGCGAATCGCTGCAATTGAGTCATGCAAATCTTTCAACTCATCACTGACTATTAGATTTAGGATGTGTGCACAACACCGTACATGTAAGTACTTGCCCTCTAAAACCGCTCCATCATCTTACCAACTATTTAATTTCCTAATCACATAACCAATGGCAGTAGTGTTTGCAGTTGCATTATCCACAGTTATTGTGAAAACTTTATCAATACCCCACTCAATCAAGACATTCTCAATACACTTTCCAATTGAATCTCCCTTATGATCAATTATTTGACTAAAGCTCAGAATCCTTTTCTGCAACTGCCAATCATAATCAATAAAATGAGCAGTCACAACCATGTAGTTTATATTTTGTATTGAAGTCCACATATCTTTGGTTAGACAAACCCTCACCTTACTTCGATTAAAATACTTCTTCAACTTCATCTTCTCATCAATGTACAACTTATACAACTCTCTAACAATGGTTCTCCTAGATGGAAGATCAAATAAAGGACAAAGTTCAAAGCAAAACCTACGGAATCCCCAATTCTCAACAAATCTAAATGGTAATTCATCAAGTATCAACATCTCCGCTAAGGCCCTCCGACATCTCAGTTGATCAAATTTAGACACCCCTAAACTACTCTCAAAACCTGATGTAGTTGGTTGTTTCACAAAATTTTTTTGTTTTGAATCTACAGGTCGGTATTTTTTGCATCTTTTATTAATTTGTGTGTTCATGTTTGTTGTGCTACAACTCGAATCAAATGCATAAGTATCACCACAATACTTGCATCTAGCTCTTTTCTTCCCATCTTTAGTGACATATTCTTCGAAATGTGCCCAACATTTTGATTTTTTTTTCCCTTTCCTATCACCTACCCTTATACCCTTCTTTGAAACCTTCTCTTTTCCAATGGAGCTAGAATTCTCTAAGTTCTCCGGACCCAAATCACTACTCCCCTCCATTGAATCCACATTAGGATCAATCTCCATCTAGTCACAATTTCACATACAAATAAATAATTAAAATAAATACTTAGACAAAACAATAAGGTGTTGTAATAATTTCTAATATACACAATATATATATTGTCATAATTTCTAATATACACAATATATATACTGTCAGGTGTCATTTCTAATATACATAATATATATACTGTCATTTCTAATATACACAATATATATACATAAATACACAATGTGAAATACTGTCAGCTGTTGTAATAATTTCACACATATTTATTAAAACAATACAATTTTGTAATAATGATATCTTTGTTTTGGTGTGTTATACTCATACTGTCATACTTATACTGTCATGTGTGTGTCATACACAATATGAAATACTGTCAGGTGTTGTAATAAGAGGGGCTTACCTCCGGTTTTCTACTCTCTAACCACACTTTTTCTTTAATTTATTTTTATTAAGTATTAAATTTAGACCAAGTACTCAAGTAGCCTAGTTTGTTGTCAAAAATCAAAATTGATTAAATATAGAGATGTATACAGATTAGACACAGATACGAAACAGTGAAACACTGTCTATTGTCTAATATACACAAACAATCAACCAAATCAAGAAAGAAAAGCTAACTAAAAAATAGAAAGAAAGAAAGAAAGCTAACTCAGATTAGAGTCATTAGACACAGACCTTTGTTTCGTTGAAGCAGATCAAACGAGCTGAAGAAAAGCAGATCCGACGAGCTGAAGCTTGAAGGTTTGTCTCGTTGACGCTTTGGCTGGAGATGAAGAAGAGCAGATCAGATGTGAAACAAAAAAAAAAACAAAAAAAGACGAGGAAAATTAGAAAAAGAAGAAGAGATAGTGACAAACCTTTCAGATGTTGAGGAACAGTCGAACAGAGTTGAGATAAGCATATCAGAATCGAATGTTGAGCAGATCGGTGGTTGATTGTTGAGGAACAAAGAGGCATAGATGAGAGAAGTCAGAGATGAGAGAACTGTAAGGATTCCCGATTATTGATTAGCTTATTTCATGGACAAACTACATGTGGGGCTTGTTGTAAGGGTAGCTTAGGAATTGGTGAAAGTTCAATGGCCCTCTCAAGACCTCAAGAGAAGAAGCACCAAAGGTAAATTCTAGTGCTTACATGCTTTGAAGAAATCATAGTTGCACACACTCACAACTCATGCATATTTCTTATACTTATATGTTGTGTGTTTTCATATGTGTGCATTCATAATTGTTGAATATCTCTTCATGCATGTTTATTTAATTGCATCTAGTTTATTGAAATGCCATGACATGTTTAGGCATTAGGATGCAAAGTCATGAATTTTATTCATGCATGTTTGAATTGAGTGCATCTTGTTCAATGATAATGCCATGACATGTTAGGCATTAGGATGCATTCAATACCTACACGTGCACTTCATGTATGTTAGCTTTAAGTGTGGTATAATTCGTTTCCTGAAGGATGTTCGGAAACGACCGTGCTTGCACGATGGTGTGCATGTCTTAGCACGATGGTTGAACACTTGAGAAGGTCTCATTCTTCTCTTGGATAAGTGGTAGTTTTGGTTTGGTTATTTGGAGTGAAGTGTCTAGGTTCAAAAGATTGAATTTCAATGATTTATATGTTTTTCAAAACTAACCTTTGTATGGTCTTATGACCATAACATTTTATAAAAAGATTTAAATTAAGTTTTGTAAAATTCTGGGCAAACTAGACACCCATACCTTTCCAACGGTATATTATTCGTAATATTTCATGACCGTTTGGATTGGTTTTAAAAATTCCAAATTGACCACTAAAACAGGGCATCACAGCTGTGATCTGAATCTGACCATTGGTCACTCAATTAACCATAACGTTTTCTACAGACATCAAAATGTCATTCCATAAATTGGAGTAGAAAGTAGACTTCCATACCTTTCCAACGATATATCATATGAAAGGTTTCGATATCTTTTGGTCATGTTTCGATGCGCTCAAACATTGAGCTATGCTGTGGCGGATTTATGCAGACTGTGACTGCAAAATCTGGGCGACGAATTGCAACCAGTGTCAGGTGCATTTCTACGCCCTTGTTTCTGCGGTCACTGACAGCAAAATTGCCCACATAATTGGTCCGTAAAGTTGGGACAAAATTGTTATTTCACCCAACCTTTTTCACTCTCTATAAATACATCCTTATCTCTGGTTCAAAACAGAAGTCTTTCATCCCAAGAACCCTAGAGAGATATTTAGAGAGACTTGAGAGAAAAAGCTTAAAGATTACATCTTTAATTCTCTCAACCCATTCCCACATGCACAAATCATTATCTAAGCATCATCTAGGAACATCTAGTATGTGCTAATGCATGGGTCTTCTTCAACACACATGGTATGATTTGTTGAACACTAATTTCATTTACTCTTAGTGTTTTTACTTATCAATTTTATCTCATTTATTACTTGTATATGTTTAGATTAATTTCTACATACATGATTGAGATTATGTGTTGATTGGGTTATTTTGATAGCTAGTATTTTACATGTTTATCTAACATCTAGCTAATTAATCTCATTATATGATTGAGATTATTTTTGATAGCTATTGTATTTAGGATTGGTTATCCTTAACATAGCTAAGCTATTATGCCATGTCATATAGCTATTTTCATATCTAAGATTGATTTTATTGACATCATATAATCCTAGATAAGCATTTAGTGTACCCTAGCACTTCTTGCATATTTGGATATCATTGCATATTCACTTAGGGTTTGATCTCTTCAGAGAAGTAAGTCTTGTGTGATAGACCGGGATTAGGTCGGACACCGGGATTAGGTGGTCACATAAGCAAATTGGACTAGGTCCACTTTTACAGGTCTGCGGGTAGTGGTAGCGGGATATTGGTCGGGATTAGGCCGTCAAACCTGGATTATGTTGTATACGTTATCACAATTAGTGGATTCGAGGTTCGAGTGTGGCGCACTTACCGTGAGGGTTTTTCCCGTGAGGGTTTCCACGTTAAAATCAAGTGTCGTTTATATTTCCGCACCATATTACACTTGATTATTATATTGTCTAGTTTGGGGCATTTTCGTAAATTTGACTAAACGCGAAAATTGGGTAATAACGATTAAAATCTATTCACCCCCCTCTAGATAGTTTTATACACACCGTTAATTTGTTTCAAGAACATTAGTAAGAATGACAAATTTGTTTGCAAAGGTACATTGGAAAATGGCTTATTCTTTTTGCATAGAAATATCTCTCACTTGTTAGACACAGAAACAATGGAACCTAATCATAAAAGAGTAAAATTATCAAAAGATAAAACCTACCTATGACATTTGTGCCTAGGTCATATTAACCTTAATAGGATTAAAATATTGGTTAGTGATGGACCTTTAAGTGACTTAAAGATTGATGATCTACCAACTTGTGAATCCTGTTTGGAAGGTAAAATGACTAAAAGGTCGTTCACGACCAAAGGCATAAGAGCCACTGAATGTTTAGGATTAATACACACTGATGTATGTGGTCCTATGAGCATTCAAGCTAGACGTGGATATTGTAAGGATTCCCTTTTGTTGATTGGCTTATTTCGTGGTCAAACCACAAGTTGGGGTTTGGTTGTAAGGGTAGTCTAGGTGATTAGTTGAAGATCAAGACCCTTTCCAAGACCTCAAGAGGACAAGCACCAAAGGTATATCTTGTGCTTACATTGTCTTGAAGAGATATAGTTGCACACACACACAACATGCATAACTTTTATTCTTGAATGTTGTGTTTATATTTTGTGTGCATTGTGCTTTATTGATTTATTTAATATCTCTTCTTGCATTTAATTGATTGCATCTTGTTCTATGAAATGCCATGACATGATAGGCATTATGATGCATTCAATACCCACACGTGCACTTCATGTATATTAGTCTTAAGTGTGGTGTAATTCGTTTCCATTTGTGTGATCGGAAACGTCTGCGCTTGCACGATGGTGTGCTTGTCTTAGCGCGATGGTTGACCACTTGAGAAGGTCTCATTCTTCTCTTGGATAAGTGGTAGTTTTGGTTTGGTTGATTGGAGTAAGGTGTCTAGTTTCAAAAGATTGGATTTCAATGTTTTAAGTGTTTTCAAAACTGACCTTTGCATGGTCGTGTGACCATAGCTTTTTACACAAAGCTTCAAAATGAGTTTTGAAAATTTCTGTACAAACTAGACACCCATACCTTTCCAACGGTATATTATTCGTAATATTTCATGACCGTTTGGATTGGTTTTGAAATTTCCAAAGTGACCACTAAAACAGGGCATCACAGCTGTTATCCGAATCTGACCTTTGGTTACTCAAATGACCATAACTTTTTCTACAGTTATCCAAATCATGTTTTGTTAATTGGAGTAGAAAGTAGACTTCCATACCTTTCCAACGGTATATTATATGAAAGGTTTCGATGTCGTTTGGTCATGTTTTGAGTCGCTTGAAAATCAAGCTTTGTGCTGTGACGCCCGCCTGCGGTTTCAGTGCCGCGGTTTTTGCAACCGCGGCAGTCGAGCCACAGAGCAACCGCGATAGTGTGATTCAGGGGCAAAATTGTCTTTTCACTTGCCCTATTCTTGATAGTCTATAAATATCACACTTTCTCATTATCTGAACAACTTCTTGACTCTTAAGAACCCTAAACTTCAAAGTTAGATTTTGAGAGAAAATCAAATCAAGAATTCACCTTTAACCACTCAAATCAAACCCTTTTTGCATCAAATTTCATATTGCATCTCCTATGTCTATATAGAGTGCATCCATGTATGGGTTTGCATCATCACAACTTGCTTGGTAAGATTTTGATTAATTTCATCTTATTTTAGTATTTTAAATACCAAGCCATCTCTTTTAAATTACTTGTATGTTTTAGATCATATGCTAAATACAAGAAAAGAGATTATTTGTGATGTATTGATTGAGTGTTGTTTGTGATAGCTTTGTATCTAGGATTGGTTATCCTTTACTTAGCTAAAGTTATATGCCATGTCATATAGCTACATGTGATATCTAGGATTGATTATATTGTCATCTTATAATCCTAGGTAAGCATTTAGAGTACCCTAGCTCTTATTGCAATATTTGGATATCATTGCATATTCACATAGGGTTGTTTGATCTCTTAGGAGATTGTAAGTCTTGTGTGATAGACCGGGATTAGGTCGGACACCGGGATTAGGTGGTCACATGAGCAAATTGGACTAGGTCCACTTTTACAGGCCTGCGGGTAGTGGTAGCGGGATATTGGCCGGGATTAGGCCGTCAAACCTGGATTAGGTTGTATACGTTATCACAATTAGTGGATTCGAGGTTCGAGTGTGGCGCACTTACCAGCCCGTGGTTTTTCCCGTGAGGGTTTCCACGTAAAAATCAAGTGTCGTTTATATTTCCGCACCATATTACACTTGATTATTATATTGTCTAGTTTGGGGCATTTTCGTAAATTTGACTAAAAACGAAAATTGGGTAAAAAGCGTAAAATCTATTCACCACCCCCCCCCCCCTCTAGATAGTTTTATACACACCGTGCTATAATTAGTTTCAGATATGATTACTCGAGATTTGGCTATGTGTATCTCATGAGACATAAGTCGGATGCTTTTGATATGTTCAAAGCTGTAAGGTTTATGATTTGTATTGGCTTGATTCCATTGCAAAACACTCTATGTTTGTATTAGTTGTTGCTTAGGACATTATTTGAAGAAAGGAAGCTTAAAAAGTGAAGAGCAACGTCCAGTGCAAAAGTCGTCTTCAAAAGGTGAAAAGCGTCAAAGGTATATCTTGACTTCCATCCTCTTGCAAGGCGTTAGCGCACACACACACAATTCATACATTTGTGTCCCTGCATCGTGGTTCAAACATTTGGTATAACACATTCACACACTTCATAGTATGCTCATGCATTGATCTTGTATAGACAAACATTGTGAAATTGCATGCTTTGTGACTATCTCTTTGATATGGCATGCTTGTGTGAATATGTGTTTATTTGTTTGTGTATTTTGTGTTTAGGACTTGAACATGTTCTTATTTAATGCCTTATTGAGTTCCGGTCGTTTCGGTTACTCATTCATAAGGTTTCGAGTCCAAACAATGTGACTATGCTACTTTTCGTTCTCATTCGTTGAGTTGAATTCATCATCATTTTCCGAGATGATTTCTCAACCATTTTTTAAAGTTTTATAGTCGTAGTCGTGCATGAGGGAGTCACGATTCGTAATCCATAAACGAATTCAAAATCGGAGTTTGGATGCCTAAGATACGGCTGAAGAACGTAAGAGTGCGCGAGAGAGGCTAGAGTGGCCATGAGACCACGTGTGCCCCTCCTCGTGGAGGAGGCCGTGGGGCCCACGGCCAGGGACCCTCTCTGGTCCCGTGAGGCCCACGCGCCCCCCACGGGAGGGTGACGTGGCTCATGGTGATTGGCCCCGAAAAACCTTCTCTTTCCTCCTTTTAAACTCCTCTCCTTCCCTCCACACTTGTTGAAGAACTTGAAGGGATTGTAAGGATTCCCGTTGTTGTTAATTGGCTTATTTCGAGATCAAACCATTTGTGGGGATTCTTTGTAAGGGTAGTTTAGATGTTGTTGTTAGTGCATTAGGCCCTTTGAAGACCTCATTATTGACAAGCACCAAAGGTAATATTCTAGGTGCTTACTTGTCTTGAAGAGATAGTTGCACACACTCACAACTCATGCATAAATGTTATTCTTATATGTTGTGTGTTTTCATATGTGTGCATTCATAATTGTTGAATATCTCTTCATGCAAGTTTATTTAATTGCATCTAGTTTATTGAAATGCCATGACATGTTTAGGCATTAGGATGCAAAGTCATGAATTTTATTCATGCATGTTTGAATTGAGTGCATCTTGTTCAATGATAATGCCATGACATGTTAGGCATTAGGATGCATTCAATACCCACACTTGCACTTCATGATTAGTCTTAAGTGTGGTGTAATTTGTTTCCATTTGTGTGATCGGAAACGTCCGCGCTTTCACGATGGTGTGCATGTCTTAGCGCGATGGTCGACCACTTGAGAAGGTCTCATTCTTCTCTTGGATAAGTGGTAGTTTTGGTTTGGTTGATTGGAGTAAGGTGTCCAGTTTTAAAAGATTGGATTTCAATGTTTTAAGTGTTTTCAAAACTGACCTTTGCATGGTCTTGTGACCATAACTTTTTACACAAAACTTCAAAATGAGTTTTGAAAATTTCTGTACAAACTAGACATCCATACCTTTCCAACGGTATATTATTCGTAATATTTCATGACCGTTTGGATTGGTTTTAAAATCTCCAAAGTTACAACCAAAACAGGGCAACTCTGTTGTTGTCCGTTTCTGACCTTTGGTCACTCAATTGACCATAACGTTTTCTACAGACATCAAAATGTCATTCTATAAAAACAAGTAGAAAGTAGATATCCATACCTTTCCAACGATATATTATATGAAAGGTTTCAATGTCGTTTGGTCATGTTTCGAAGCGCTCGAATGTTGAGTCGCTGCACTGACGCGAGTACCGCGAAAATGCCCATACTTTTTCCATTTCTTCCAAAACGACGTAGTTTCATTTGGGCATTATAAATACATATCTTTCTCATCATTGTGAGGGTGTGCCACAAAATCAAACCCTAGAGAGAGAGGCTCCATATTCTTGAGAGAGAGAGAGAGATTTGAGAGAAAATCAAATCAAGAACTCACCTTAACCACTCAAATCAAACCCCTTTTGCATCAAATTTCATATTGCATCTTCTATGTCTATATAGAGTGCATCCATGTATGGGTTTGCATCATCACAACTTGCTTGGTAAGATTTTGATTAAGTTCATTTTATTGTAATATTTTTACTATCAAGCCATCTCTTTTAAATTACTTGTATGTTTTAGATCATATGCTAAATACAAGAAAAGAGATTATTTGTGATGAATTGATTGAGTGTTGTTTTTGATAGATATCTAGGTTTTTATAATCTATGATTATCTATGCTATTTGACATGTCATTTAGTTTTGATATCTAGGATTGTTCTTAATTGCATATTAATCATCTTAGATAAGCATATAGGGTTTCCCTTGCTCTATGTTGCATTTTGGATATTAACATATATTCACTTAGGGTTGTATTCTCTTCTAGAGAAGGTAAGTCTTGTGTGTAGCAATCGGGATTAGGTTGCTTAGATCACAAGCAAATTGGACTAGGTTCACTCATACCGGGATTAGGTAGGTGTGTGATTACTTCCGGGATTAGGTTGTAATCGTTTGCACATTTAGTGGATTCGAGGTTCGAGTGTGGCTTACTTACATAGCCCGTGGTTTTTCCCGTGAGGGTTTCCACGTAAAACTCAAGTGTTGATTTAATTTCCGCACCATATTACACTTGCTTGTTTATATTATCTTGAGGGTAAATTCGTAATTTTGACTAACACGAAAAATTGGGTAAAAAGCGTAAAATCTATTCACCCCCCCTCTAGATAGGTTTATACACACCGTGCTATATTTAGTTTCAATTGGTATCAGAGCGGGTTCCTAGACATACATAGGTGATCCTTGCTTATTTTGGTGTGTTTTGCATTTTGTGTGATTTTTGATTATTCATACATTTGCATTCATTTCATTCATTCATAAACACTATGAGTGGAAACGGTGGAAATGGTGGTGGCCACGAAGGAGCTTCTAGCACAAGGCCTCCACTTCTTACCGGATTGAACTATTCCCAATGGAAAGGGAAGATGGAATCCTACATATGCCAAATTCATGATCGTGCATGGATGGCGGTGGAAGACGGATATGATCTCTCTATGATGACTCCCGCGGGTGGAGGAGAAGATGTTTTGAAGCCTAAGGCGCAATGGAACGCGCAAGAGTTTGAGGCTTCAAAGTGGAATAGGAAGGCGATGCATGCCATTATGTGTGCAATGGATGAGAATCAATACAAGCTCATTCAGAATACTCAGATTGCAAAAGTGGCATGGGACATCCTTCAAGTTGCACATGAGGGAACCGAGGTGGTGAAGGAGTCCAAGCTTCAAGTCCTCCAAACTCAATTTGAGTTACTTAGGATGGGAGAGGATGAATGCTTCAATGACTTCGAAATCAAATTGATGGACATAGTTAATCAAAGCCATCAACTCGGAGACCCGTATTCGGATAGGAGAGTCAAGCAAAAAATTATGAGATCTCTCCCCGATAGGTTTGAATCAAAAGTGACGGCCATAGAAGAAAATAGTGGCTACATGGATATGAAGCCAAGTGAGGTAATTGGGCGTCTCCTTGCATATGAGTCTAGGAAGGCTCCTAGCACCACTACTCCTCCTAAGAAATCTAAAGGAATAGCTTTGAAAGCATCTAAGGATGCAAAGGAGGCAAAGCATGAATCGGATGAAGACCTTGCCTTATTTGTGAAAAGGTTTAACAAGGTTATGGGGTTCAAGAAGAAGAAGGGATTTGGGTCAAGAGGACAAGATTTGAAGAAAAAAGGTTCCTTCAAGAAGTTTGAGCCTAGACAATAGAGGACCGAAAGGAAAGGGGTCCGATGCTTTGAATGTGGTGGGATTGGTCACTTTGCCCCCGAATGTGCTAATCACAATGAGAGGAAGAAGGGTAAAGTGATGGCCGCCACTTGGAGTGGGAGTAGTGATGACTCCAATGAGGAAGATGAGTCTTCAAGTGAAGAAGAGCTCATGGCTAACTTCCTAGCTTTTGCCTCTTCTCACAAGAGCAAAAGTGCTAGTGAAAAAGAGGAGATGAGTCAAGAGGAAATTGACTCTAGTGAAGATGAAAGTGACTCCTCTTCTAGTTCCAAAAAGAATTTTGTGGAGCAAAAGGTGCTTGCTAAATACCATGCCGAGTTCAATGATTTAGCACTTAAAAGCACAAGAAAGATTGAGAGGTTGAGAGAAGAAAACCTTGAACTTTCGGCTCACAATGACCACTTAAGTGAACAAGTGGAAAGATTGAAGAGGAGAGAGGATAAGTTAATTGAGGAGTTAGACTTATCCAAGAGAAGTGAAGAAGGCTTGAAGAGGGAACTTGTTGAAGTTAAAGGGTCCTTGGCTAGGATAGATTCTAGCACCAAGAAGCTTGATCATTTACTTGGTGTTGGAAAGAGTCCAAGTGACAAGAGAGGTCTTGGGTATGAAGATGGCAAGAAAGTCTCAACCTCTAACAAGACAGTGTTTGTCAAGAGCTTGAAGAACGAAGAAACTTCATTTGTGCAACCTCCTAGGAAGAAGTTAGAAGTAGGACAATGTTCTAATGCACAAGTGAAAATGGGGCCAAGAAGGAAATCTCAAACTCAACCTCCTAAGGTTCCTCAAGCCAACACTCCTCCCAAATTGGCTCACAAAGGAAAGAGACCAATCATGCAACCTTAAGCTTGGAAGCAACCTAGACCGGTTCAACAACGAAGATGGATTGAACCCACTTATCCACAAAGACATGGACGAGCTCCCATGCGTGCACAAAGACGAGGTATGATTCCTTTTTTCATCCCTATTTGTCACTTTTGTGGTTGTGATGGTCATATTAGACCAAATTGCTTTCAATATATTAAAATGTGTAGAAAACAAAGCATGATTGAAAAGAGAAAGAATAGAGCCAAGATGCATGTTTCTAGGAATGAAAATATTGATTTGCATGATCCTAGAAATAGTAGAGCACATGTACCAAAGACCACTAAGAAAGCTAAAATTGTTGCTAAGTGGATTAGAAAGAATGAAAATGTTTGCCATGGTGCACAAATAGCCTTGAAGGCATATTCTTCTAATTTTTGGTATTTGGATAGTGGGTGCTCTAGGCACATGATGGGAAACAAGAGTTTCTTCGAGACTCTTGTTATGGAGGAAGGTGGAAATGTCACTTTTGGTGATGGATCCAAAAGAAATGTTGTAGGGAAAGGAACCATTTCCGTTCCCGGATTACCCTCCTTATCCAATGCTTTATTTGTTGATGGCTTGAAAGCCAATTTAATAAGCATTTCACATCTTAGTGATGAAGGATATTCCGTCTTGTTTTCTAAAGACTATTGCTCTATCCTTAAACCCGATGGACAAACCTTGTTGAAGGGCATGAGATCTAGCGACAATTGCTATTGTCTTGAAGCTAGTATTGTATCAAATCATGTGTCCATGGATGAGCAAATTGAGTTGTGGCATGAAAGACTTGGCCACATGAACTTTAGGGATCTACGGACCCTTGGAAAGTTCAATTGTGTGCGTGGCCTCCCTAAGCTTGGGAAGAAAGCCAATGGTATTTGTGGACCTTGCCAACAAGGAAAGCAAACCAAAAGCATGCACAAAAAGGGTAAGTATCTCACCACCAAGGAGCCTCTTGAGCTTCTCCACATGGACCTTATGGGTCCCATGCAAATCGAAAGTTTGGGTGGAAAGAGATACATTTTTGTTTGTGTTGATGATTTCTCTAGGTTCACATGGACATATTTTCCTAGAGAAAAATCCGAAACTTTTGATAAGTTTAAAATGCTTTGTAATAAAATTCAAAATGAAATGAACTCTAATATTAAAAGCATAAAACGGATTAGAAGTGACCATGGGAGAGAATTTGAGAATGCCACCTTTGAAACCTTTTGTAATGGTTTAGGCATCTCCCATGAATTTTCTGCTCCTAGGACACCTCAACAAAATGGAGTTGTTGAAAGGAAGAATAGGGTCCTCCAAGAGATGGCCCGTGTGATGTTGCTTAGCAACAATGTCCCTAGGAACCTATGGGCCGAAGCCATCAACACGGCTTGCTATATAGGAAATAGAGTGTTCCTAAGGTCCGGTACTAGAAACACCTCCTATGAGTTATGGAAAGGCAAGAGGCCAAATGTTAGCTACTTCCACATTTTTGGAAGCAAATGCTACATTTTGAATGACCGTGATCAACTTGGCAAATTCGATGCTAAGAGTGATGAGGGTATTTTTATTGGCTATGCCTTAAATAGTAGAGCCTATAGAGTTTTCAATTTAAAGACTCTAAGTGTTATGGAATCATCCAATGTTGTATTTGATGATACTAGGCTCAAGTCAAATGATCATGAGGAGGAGGTTATTTTTAGTGATGGTTCTCCTTTGGAGGAGGTTGTGGTGTCACCTAATGTTGGGAAATCTAATGTCAACAATAATGACACACAACCTATTGATAGAGTTCCTCTCTTGGACTCTAAAGAACCCGCTCCATGGGTTAGGAAACTCCATGATAAAGAAGATATCATTGGAGAGGTAAATGAGGGTGTTAGGACTAGACGTCAACTTGCTAATCTTATTAGCTATACATGCTACACCTCTCAAATTGAACCCAAAAAGGTTGAAGAAGCCTTAAATGATGAATTTTGGGTTCTTGCCATGCAAGAAGAGCTAAACCAATTCGAAAGGAATGAGGTTTGGACTCTAGTTCCTAGGCCTAAGACCACTAATGTCATAGGCACCAAATGGATATTTAGGAACAAATCCGATGAGGATGGCAACATAGTGCGGAACAAGGCTAGACTTGTAGCACAAGGGTACTCTCAAATTGAGGGTATCGACTTTGAGGAGACTTTTGCTCCCGTTGCCCGCTTAGAGTCCATTAGGCTTCTCTTGTCCATCTCTTGTGTGCACAAGTTCAAATTGCACCAAATGGACGTCAAGAGTGCCTTCCTCAATGGCTTCTTGCAAGAGGAAGTGTTTGTTGAACAACCTAAGGGGTTTGTGGATGCACACCACCCCAATCATGTTTATCGCCTCAAGAAGGCACTTTATGGGTTGAAACAAGCACCGAGGGCTTGGTATGAGCGCCTCACTCAATTTCTTGTTGACAACAACTACACAAGAGGTAGTGTTGACAAGACACTATTCATCAAGAGAGACAATGATGAGCTTTTCATAGCTCAAATATATGTTGATGATATAGTTTTTGGCTCCACCAACAACACCAAAGTCCAACAATTTGTTGATGTCATGTCTCTTGAATTTGAGATGAGTCTTGTTGGTGAGCTTAGTTACTTCCTAGGTTTGCAAATTAGGCAACTAGATAATGGGATTTTCATAACCCAAGCCAAATATGCTAAGAACCTAGTGAAGAAGTTTGGTTTAGAGAATGCCAAACATTGTGATACACCCATGAGTACCACTTTGAAGCTAAGCAAGGATGCTAGTGGTAAAAGTGTGGAACAAACTCTATATCGTGGCATGATAGGTAGCTTGCTTTATTTGACCGCAAGTAGGCCCGATATATCTTTTAGTGTGGGTGTGTGTGCTAGGTACCAAGTGGATCCTAAGGAGTCCCACCTCTCTTCAGTAAAGAGGATCATTTGCTATGTGAATGGGACTTCTAATTATGGGATTTGGTACTCATTTGACACTAATCCTAGTCTTGTAGGATATAGTGATGCGGATTGGGCAGGAAATTGTGATGATAGGAAGAGCACATCGAGCGGTTGCTTCTTTCTAGGCAACAACTTGGTGTCTTGGTTTTGCAAGAAGCAAAACTCGATTTCCTTGTCCACGACCGAGGCCGAGTACATAGCCGCAGGGAGTGGATGCACACAACTCCTATGGATGAAGCAAATGCTAGTAGACTACAGATTCAATCAAGGTACTCTCACTCTCTTTTGTGATAACATGAGTGCTATTAATATTTCCAAGAATCCGGTGCAACATTCTAGAACTAAGCATATTGACATCCGCCATCACTTCATTAGAGAGCTTGTTGAAAATAAATGCATAGTACTTGAACATGTAGGTACTAATGATCAACTTGCGGACCTATTTACTAAACCCTTAGATTCTACTCGATTTAAAACTCTTAGTAGATCTATTGGGATATGTCTTGTGGAGTGATGTTCTATGATTGACACCATATGGGGAACTCAAGCAAAGAGAGCTATTTTGCATTCTTGTAACTTGCAAAAAATTTGAAATAACTTATGCCTCTTCTTTTGATTGCTTGAGTAAGCTTGGTTGTACATATGTATATATGTTTTCTATTCTATAAGTGTGAACCTTGCTTGTTTACAATCCATGTCATATTTATGTTCAAACATGCATTTTTGGACTAGGAGATTTACATAGGAAGTATGATGTGAATGACCTATAGTTATCTCCATGACATGATGTTTCTTAAATAACATGCTAATGCTTATTGAAAGAGCATGAAATTCATACAACATGCTCACATGAAAAGCATGAATTGATGATTGCATATTCTTAAAAATGCAAAACTTGTGTGAAAGCTAATGAGACTCAAAATGAATAAAGGATCTTGTATCCGTTCAAAGGAATTACATTCCAAATGTCTCTCTTTCTTTATTAGTTGAACATGGTTACTATCATACAGATATCTTATCCGGAAAAATCAAATAGGGTGCAAAGTCGCTCATGCCATGTTTCGTTTATAAAGTTGGATATAGTTACTCTTAATTGAAATCAATAATCTCTATATCCTTGCTTTTCCCATGACATTGGTGAAATTGGTTTGAATTCAAATTAGAAACCTTTGTCATTTGCTTTGCCAAATACCATTGTATTTTGGACTTGAATGCTATATGTCTTGTATGCAAAGCATGTTGGATTCACACATTTTCTCAAATAAATCTCCTTGTTTCTCTCAAATTAATTGAAGTGCATAATGTGACTTATATGTATATGCAAATCTTGCATGCTTCTATCTCTCGTTGCTATGAGTGACCCGGTTGGGGACTACTCCTTTGCCTATATCATGACAAAAAGGGGGAGTAGGATATGGTAAGGGGAGTTGCAAAATATAGAAGCTTTTGTGCATTTTGGGGAGAACATAAATTGAGGGGGAGTAACCCTTTGAGGGGGAGCATTGCATTTATCATTCATTGCATACATTTGGTAATGTTGTGCATAAATTCTAAAAATGCAAATGCTTGGTATTGTTCTCACATGATTAATCTCACACTTTTCTTGTATTGGAAATGTTAGAAACTCTTTTCAGGGTTGATTATTCTACAAGAGGATTGAAGACTTCAAGTTGCATACTCTTATCTCTTTGTAATGTAGAATATCATTGTAATCCCATAGTTTCTATTTTTTTTTTTTGTGAGGAATCAATGTGAGTGATGGTTTTGTCACGAAATAGCCAAAGGGGGAGATTGTAAGGATTCCCGTTGTTGTTAATTGGCTTATTTCGTGATCAAACCATTTGTGGGGATTCTTTGTAAGGGTAGTTTAGATGTTGTTGTTAGTGCATTAGGCCCTTTGAAGACCTCATTATTGACAAGCACCAAAGGTAATATTCTAGGTGCTTACTTGTCTTGAAGAGATAGTTGCACACACTCACAACTCATGCATAAATGTTATTCTTATATGTTGTGTGTTTTCATATGTGTGCATTCATAATTGTTGAATATCTCTTCATGCATGTTTATTTAATTACATCTAGTTTATTGAAATGCCATGACATGTTTAGGCATTAGGATGCAAAGTCATGAATTTTATTCATGCATGTTTGAATTGAGTGCATCTTGTTCAATGATAATGCCATGACACGTTAGGCATTAGGATGCATTCAATACCCACACTTGCACTTCATGATTAGTCTTAAGTGTGGTGTAATTTGTTTCCGTTTGTGTGATCGGAAACGTCCGCGCTTGCATGATGGTGTGCATGTCTTAGCGCGATGGTTGACCACTTGAGAAGGTCTCATTCTTCTCTTGGATAAGTGGTAGTTTTGGTTTGGTTGATTGGAGTAAGGTGTCTAGTTTTAAAAGATTGGATTTCAATGTTTTAAGTGTTTTCAAAACTGACCTTTGCATGGTCTTGTGACCATAACTTTTTACACAAAGCTTCAAAATGAGTTTTGAAAGTTTCTGTACAAACTAGACACCCATACCTTTCCAACGGTATATTATTCGTAATATTTCATGACCGTTTGGATTGGTTTTAAAATCTCCAAAGTTACAACCAAAACAGGGCAACTCTGTTGTTGTCCGTTTCTGACCTTTGGTCACTCAATTGACCATAACTTTTTCTACAGACATAAAAATGTCATTCTGTAAAAACGGGTAGAAAGTAGACATCCATACCTTTCCAATGATATATTATATGAAAGGTTTCGATGTCGTTTGGTCATGTTTTGAAGCGCTCGAATGTTGAGTCGCTGCACTAACGCGAGTACCGCGAAAATGCCCATACTTTTTCCATTTCTTCCAAAACGATGTAGTTTCATTTGGGCATTATAAATACATATCTTTCTCATCATTTTGAGGGTGTGCCACAAAATCAAACCCTAGAGAGAGAGACTCCATATTCTTGAGAGAGAGAGAGAGATTTGAGAGAAAATCAAATCAAGAACTCACCTTAACCACTCAAATCAAACCCCTTTTGCATCAAATTTCATATTGCATCTTCTATGTCTATATAGAGTGCATCCATGTATGGGTTTGCATCATCACAACTTGCTTGGTAAGATTTTGATTAAGTTCATTTTATTGTAATATTTTTACTATCAAGCCATCTCTTTTAGATTACTTGTATGTTTTAGATCATATGCTAAATACAAGAAAAGAGATTATTTGTGATGAATTGATTGAGTGTTGTTTTTGATAGATATTTAGGTTTTTATAATCTATGATTATCTATGCTATTTGACATGTCATTTAGTTTTGATATCTAGGATTGTTCTTAATTGCATATTAATCATCTTAGATAAGCATATAGGGTTTCCCTTACTCTATGTTGCATTTTGGATATTAACATATATTCACTTAGGGTTGTATTCTCTTCTAGAGAAGGTAAGTCTTGTGTGTAGCAATCGGGATTAGGTTGCTTAGATCGCAAGCAAATTGGACTAGGTTCACTCATACCGGGATTAGGTAGGTGTGTGATTACTTCCGGGATTAGGTTGTAATCGTTTGCACATTTAGTGGATTCGAGGTTCGAGTGTGGCTTACTTACATAGCCCGTGGTTTTTCCCGTGAGGGTTTCCACGTAAAACTCAAGTGTTGATTTAATTTCCGCACCATATTACACTTGCTTGTTTATATTATCTTGAGGGTAAATTCGTAATTTTGACTAACACGAAAAATTGGGTAAAAAGCGTAAAATCTATTCACCCCCCCTCTAGATAGGTTTATACACACCGTGCTATATTTAGTTTCAGGGATTTTCACGAATTTCTGCAGTTTTCTTCAAATTTTCATTTTCTTATTTTGATCATAACTTTCTCATACGAACTCGAAATCAATCGATTCAAAAACCAAAATTGTTTGTCTTGAAGAGAGCTAAAAATCCCCAGTATTTTCAGAGGCATTTGACTTCGACATTTTTCCCAGCAGTCTCATTTTCAGTACGTGGTCAGGTTGTTTGTTTCAACTTCTTCTTTTTCAATTTCATCTTTGATCTTCTTTTGATTCTTACTATTTGATTGATGAAATTTGTTGAGAAGCATGTTAGATCATATGCTAGGGGTGTTTGATCATTAGTTAATTGAGTTTTAGCTTTGTGATTTGTTTTGAACATATATGTGCTAAACTTGATTTATCATGAAATTGATTCTAGAAAATGTATGTGTGATGTGCTTCATGTTATTTTCTATGTTTAATTTCATGATCTAAGAACTAGGTTTTTAGTGTGATATATTGAATATTCATACCTTGTTCTTATTGATTTATATGTCTTGATTTCTAGATAATCTTTGTGATTGTGTGTTGGAAGTATATTCTAGATTGTCATTGAACATGTACATTTTGCTTGATTGATCATCTAGCTTAATTTGATTGTGTTTGCATCACTTGCGTCACTTTATATCATAGCCTTGCATTAGGTTGAAGTCTCTAGCAAAGTGAGTGAAGCTTTGTGGATAGAGCAAGGAAGTCTTGATTAGAGTCGGGAGGACTCGGATAATCAAGCAAGGAAGTCTTGTCTAGGGTCGGGAGGATCCGGATAGGCAAGCAAGAAATCTTCCTAGAGACGTGAGCGTCTTGGATAGGAAGTTGCTTTCTAGAGGTGTAGGATACATCTTGGATAGGAAGTAGGCTTGGTGATTCACTTGCCCGAGGGTAGATTAGGAGGTGATAGCTTGAGCGGATATCATGCGTTGATAGCTTGAGTGTGTAATTCCTTTTCATATAGTGGATTGCTTTGCCGGTGGTTGTGGTATCAACCCGTGGATGTTTCCTCTTTGAGGTTTTACCACGTAAAAAATACTTGTGTTCATTTTTGTTTTTACTTTTCTTTATCTTCCTTATTTTACATTGATTGCATATCTTGTAAATTGATTATCTCTTGTATTAGTGAAATCAATTCATTTGCTAAATCTAATCAAGTGTGCATTTTCTTTGTTATATTCCGCATCATTTTTAAGATTGGAAGAATTTGAGTAAATACCTATTCACCCCCCCTCTAGGTATATTTTACACTATATTGCTTAAGGGAATTTCAAAAGCATTTAAAGCTGAAGTCGAAAATCAGTTTGAGAAACACATAAAAATCTTGAGATCTGATCATGGTAGAGAATATCTATTTGGTGAGTTTCAACAATATCTTATTGATAATGGGATCATTTCTCAGTTTTCTGCACCAGGTACATCTTAGCAAAATGGGGTGGCAGAAAGGAGAAATAGAACTCTTGTAAACATGGTTAGGTCTATGTTGAGTTATTCAACACTTCCTAATTCTTTTTGAGGATGTAAGGATTCCCGTTGTTTTTAATTAGCTTATTTCGTGATCAAACCATATATGGGGATTCTTTGTAAGGGTAGTTTAGATGTTGTTATTAGTGCATTAGGCCCTTTGAAGACCTCATTATTGACAAGCACCAAAGGTAATATTCTAAGTGCTTTCTTGTCTTGAAGAGATAGTTGCACACACTCATAACTCATGCATATGTTTAATCTTTGTATGTTGTGTTTCTTTTTGTTGTGCATAAATGATTATTTACATCTCTTCTTGCTTATTTTTATGATTGCATCTTGTGTTGAAAACATCATAGCATTTAGGCTTTTAGGATGCATCTTGTTTGACTTTGTACCCCTTGCATGATTGCATGTGGGATGCAATTTTTAGGGCTGTGCGCTGGTCCACCAGCGCCGGTCGACCAGCGCCACTCACCGGCGCAAATCGCCCAGTGGCGCGCCGCTGGTCGTGCGCTGGTGTGGACCAGCGCCGGCCACCAGCGTCGATCGCCCAGTATGGCGCTGCTGGACTGGCGCTGGTGGCAGCGCCTGACGTCCAGCGCTCAAGCCAAAATTGGCTTGTACGCTGGTCCACCAAGCGCAGGTCCACCAGCGCACAGAGTAGTTTTCTGGCGAGTTTTCAAAACGACCTCACTTCACTTATGGCCTCTATATATATGCTAACTTGATTTTAGGTCACTTGCAAGAGTTCTTATTCATGCTTCATACTTAGGATATTTTTCAAGAGAAGAAAAATACACAAAGAACTCATTTTTAATTACTCAAACACAATTTCATGATCATCAATCATCATCTAGCATCATCTTAGATCATCTAGATGTCATCTAGCATGGAATCTTCATCATACTTTGCTTGGTAAGCTTTTCACTAATATCTTACATATTTTGTGTTTAATTTATCTAGCAATCTCAATTAATTACTTGATTGTTATTTTGTATGCTCTAGATACAAAATTGAGATTAGTATGATGTATGTTTGAGAAGTTGTATTGTGCTAGCATATTAGGTTTTGTACTTGATATTGATTAGCTTAACTATTTGACATGTCATTTAGTTTTGATATCTAGGATTGTTCTTAATTGCATATTAATCATCTTAGATAAGCATATAGGGTTTCCCTTGCTCTATGTTGCATTTTGGATATTTTCATATATTCACTTAGGGTTGTATTCTCTTCAAGAGAAGCTAAGTCTTGTGTGTAGCAATCGGGATTAGGTTGCTTAGATCGCAAGCAAATTGGACTAGGTTCACTCATACCGGGATTAGGTAGGTGTGTGATTACTTCCGGGATTAGGTTGTAATCGTTTGCACATTTAGTGGATTCGAGGTTCGAGTGTGGCTTACTTACATAGCCCGTGGTTTTTCCCGTGAGGGTTTCCACGTAAAAATTCAAGTGTTAATTTAATTTCCGCACCATATTACACTTGCTTGTTTATATTATCTTGAGGGTAATTTCGTAATTTTGACTAACACGAAAAATTGGGTAAAAAGCGTAAAATCTATTTACCCCCCCTCTAGATAGCTTTAGACACACCGTGGTATATTTAGTTTCAGAGGATATGCTTTACAAACTGCAATATACATTCTAAACGATGTACCATCTAAGTCGGTTCCTCAAACACTGCAAGAGTTGTGGACTAGGCGAAAGCCTAGTTTACAACACATAAGGATATTTGGTTGTCCTGTGCATGTGTTAAAAGGAAAGACAGAAAAGATGGAGTCCCGATTGGAAACATTCATATTTGTGGGGTATCCAAAAGGAACTAAAGGATATTATTTCTATAGTTCTTCAGATCTTAAAGTATTTGTTTCGACAAATGCTAAATTTCTAGAAAGGGACTATATGAATGATTTTGTACCTAAAAGGAGAATTGTCCTGAATGAGATGTTAGGAGATACAATTCCACAAGAGGTTACACAACCTAGCCCAATTGTAAGTTCCACACCATCACAAAATCAACAACCTACCATTCCTCGTCGTAGTGGGAGGGTTAGTAAACAACCCAAGAGATACATCGGTCTGGGAGAATCAGTCGAGAATCTCCCGGATGACGATGACCTATACATGTATAAGGAAACAATGGAGGATGTTGATTGTCGCCATTGGCAAAAGGCAATACAATATGAGATTAAATCGATGTTCAATAACAAAGTCTGGTCTCTTGTAGACTTGCCTAAAGGGATAAAACCAATTGGGTGCAAGTGGGTATACAAGAGGAAAAGAGGTATGGATGGAAATGTGGAAACCTTTAAAGCTAGATTGGTAGCTAAAGGTTACACACAGAAAGAAGGTATCGATTACGAGGAAACCTTCTCTCCTGTGGCCATGCTTAAATCCATTAGGATACTCTTATCCATTGCAGCATCTCTAGATCCAGAGATTTGGCAAATAGGCATCGAGACATTTTTCCTAAATGGAAGTCTAGACGAAAGCATCTATAAGATGCAACCAGAAGGATTCATTGAAAAAGGCCAAAAAGAAAGGGTATGCAAGTTGCAAAAATCCATATCTAACTTAAAGCAAGCATCCAGATCCTGGAACATAAGGTTCGATCAAGCTATGAAAGGTTTTGGTTTTGTTTAGAACCTTGACAAACCCCTGTGTGTACAAAAGGATTAAAGGCGATAAGTTGGTTTTCCTAATTCTTTATGTTGATGATATACTACTCATCGGAAACAATGTAGGTGTATTGACATCGGTAAAAGAATGGTTAACAAAACAATTTGATATGAAGGACTTAGGAGAAGCAAGTTATATTCTTGGTATCCAAGTAATAAGGGATAGAAAGAATAGAACGATTGCACTATCCCAAGCTTCATACATAGATAAAATCTTGTCTAGGTTCTCCATGCAAGATTCCAAGAAAGGTATATTACCTTTTAGACATGGAATCAAACTTTCTAAGGAACAAGTTCTTAAGAATGAGCATGAAGAGCAATTCATGAGTAGGATTCCATATGCCTTAGCAGTTGGAAGTCTCATGTATGCAATGCTCTGTACTAGACCAGATATTTATTTTGCTGTTGGCATAGTTAGCAGGTTTCAATCGAAACCTGGTCCTAATCACTGGACGGCAGTCAAACATATTTTCAAGTATCTCAAGAGAACGAGAGACAATATGCTTGTATACTCTGGAGGGGATTTGATTCCCATTGGGTATACAGATTTTGATTTCAAATCGGATTCTGACTCCAAAAAATCCACATCAGGATCTGTGTTTACTCTTGGAGGAGGAGCAGTCACATGGAAGAGTATCAAGCAATCCTGTATTGCGGATTCCATAATGGAAGCTAAGTATGTTGCTACATGCGAGGCTGCTAAAGAGACTATTTAGCTCCACCAATTCTTGATTGACTTAGAAGTGGTTCCTAGTGCGAATAAGCAGATCACTATCTACTGTGACAACAGTGGAGCAGGCTAATTTGAGAGAACCAAGAAGTCATAAGAGAGGAAAACACATTGAAAGGAAGTATCATCTTTTAAGGGAAATTGTGTATAAGCGTGAGAACATGGGAATGAGAGATATGACACATGTGTTGTAGCGCAAATGGGAGATTGTTAGGATTATGCTCAATAGCAAGAGTGTAATAGTGTTTTTGACAATCTATTCATATTAATAAAGTGATTTCTAGTTTAACAAGTCTTATAGCATTTATAGTTTAATTATTATAATTGTCAAAAGTAAATAATCATAAGGTCAAAAGACTATGAGAAAAGAAGAATTGTTCGTACATCTAGATATGTATGAGGTAGACACAATTCTTTAGTTAATTTTGAATAATGTTTACAACTTAAGGTAAAGGTTGGGCACCTTTATTTTGTTAAAGTTGTAGATTCTTTTGCTAGCATTTGAGTGGGATCAAATGTGTTATGATGAGTCTAAAATCATAAAAGTGTCTTTGAGTAAAAGAATGTAATGCACTGGGTGCATTGAACAAGATCACAATGAAATACTTTATCTAGAACCATCAGTAGATAAACGTTTTTTCATTATGTGGACAATCGGAGAGTCTATCTTAATCCTTAGACAAATGATGGACTTATGGTTACAAGTGTTATCATTTGAACTATCAATGAGTACGATTATATAATATATTCTATCCTCGATAGTTTGGTGGTATTCATTTGCTAATCGATAGGTGACTTCATTTATAGATATGGACATTGTGACTCCATTTATGAAATGAGAGTATAATATTATAATATGGATGTTTTGAGGTATTGGATATTAAATATTAACGTTGAGTTTTCAATAGGGTTTATTGAAACATGGCTTCTGGACAAGTCAAAATATCCAAGTTCAAAATGTGGTCATATGAGTAAATATGGTAACTAGGAGAGCTATAGACGGTCTATGAGCTCTTGGCGATTACTGATATTATTTACGAGGATACACTATCTCAAATAAGATTGTTTAGGGTATGAATGAGAATCATTTACTTATTTTATCTTTATTCAAGAGTGCAGTTTTAGTTCTTTAGTGGAATGAACTAAAATTAATATATTGAACCTCAGTGAATCATTTGTTGATTGTGATTGGGTTATGTCTATTAAAGCTTAAATTTAGATAGCCCGCCAAGATCCCCAATCCACACGAACTTGCATGGATCACTTGATATATTCTACCGGACTAATTATGAGTCCATCTAGAATTGTATTAAGGCATGTGGACTTGTTTCTTTTAGTAAGAATAGGCATAGTTCACATGTGGGCTTTTTATTAAAGTCCAATGGATTAAATAAAATGGAAAATAATATATAGCCCATGTGGAGTGCACTTGGGCGGCAAGGCTATTGATTTAGTCTAATATATTATTTTATTTTATTATTTGATTAAATGGAGATTAGTTAATTTATTGATTAATTATTTAATTAAGAATAAAAAGAAATTCTGACTAGGAAATATGTTTCTTAGTGTTATAATGTTGTTAGTAGTATAATAAATATCAAAGACTTTATATGGTAAGTAGATAAATAAGGAATTTATTTATCTAGTCAAATTAGGAAGTCTTTTGATATAGTCATAATAGGATAATACACTAAAGAGTTAGATGAGGGTTAGGATTCTAATGATTGATAGGAGTCCTTTTTGTGGGTAGATTTTGGCCAACCCTAAATCCTTTTGAAAAGAGGATTCGGCCACCACATAATTTCCTATCATAGAATTCGGCGACTCTAAGGGATTTTTTGAGCAATGGATTCGGCCACCATAGTTTTTGTAACAATGGATTCGGCCACCATAGATCTTGCTAGAGAGAATTATTTCTTTTGCTTGAAAAATAAATCCAATTCTAGAGATTAGTGTGAGAATTCGGCCAAGAGGAAAAGAGAGAAGAGATCGTTCTTATTTCGATAGTGCACTAGTAGCTTTTACATCAAAAGGCTTTGTGCACAATTTCGAATTAAGTTCACGCGAATTTCGATCAAAGGATTTAGAATTCAAAAGTGACCGGAACGTTCTTTATTATCTCTTGGAAGTTATTGTGACTAACGAAAAAGAAAGTTTTTTGTTATCCATCCACAGGTACACAATTCAAAGAAAGGGAGACCACGCTCCTAGGTGATTCACGTTCGTGATTGGATTGGAAGATCTTGCGGATTACCATCGACGCAACGTCAATCAGATCATGCGACAAAGGTACGATACTTTTGGTTATATGTTAATTAATTAAAAGGTTAAGGTTCAACTTAAGGAAAAATTTTAAACTATACTAAAACTATTTTTCGCTTCCACCACGTGTATTTTTCCCTACACCCTGTGACTACTTTCTTGGTTTGACACTCCTTTACACTAGAGAAGGGCATGATCAAGGGTTTCTTCCTCCATGTTACAGTACAAACAAATATGATTCACAGGGATTTTCCTACATACCAAGTGTTAGGATTATGCTCAATAGTAAGAGTGTAATAGTGTTTTTGACAATCTATTCATATTAATAATGTGATTTCTGGTTTAACGAATCTTATAACATTTATAGTTTAATTATTATAATTGTCAAAAGTAAATAATCATAAGGTCAAAAGACTATGAGAAAAGAAGAATTGTTCGTACATCTGGATATGTATGAGGTAGACACAATTCTTTAGTTAGTCTTGAATAATGTTCACAACTTAAGTTAAAGGTTGGGCACCTTTATCTTGTTAAAGTTGTAGATTCTTTTACTGGCATTTGAGTGGGATCAAATGTGTTATGATGAGTCTAAAATCATCAAAGTGGCTTTGAGTAAAAGATCTAGTGCACTAGGTGCATTGAACTGGATCACAATGAAATACTTTATCTAAAACTGTCAGTAGATAAAAGTCTTTTCATTATCAGGACAATCGGAGAGTCTATCTTAATCCTGAGATAAATGATGGACTTATGGTTGCAAGTGTTATCATTTGAGTTATCAATGAGTACGATTATATAGCATAGTCTATCCTCGATAGTTTGGTGGTATTCATTTGTTAATCGATAGAGGACTTCATTTATAGATATGGACATTGTGGCTCCATTTATTAAATGAGAGTAGAATATCATCATATGGATGTTTTGAGGTATTGGATATTAAATCTTAACGTTAAGTTTTCAATAGTGTCTATTGAAACATGGCTTCTGGACAAGTCAAAATATCCAAGTTCAAAACGTGGTCATATGAGGAAATATGGTAACTTGAAGAGCTATAGGCGGTCTATGAGCTCTTGGCTATTACTGATATTCTTCACGAGGATACACCATCTCCTATAAGATTGTCTAGGGTACGAATGAGAAATATTTACTTATTCTATCTTTATTTAAGAGTTCAATTTTAGCTCTTTAGTGGAATGAGTTAAAATTAATAGATCGGACCTAAGTGAATCACTTGTTGATTGTGATTAGGTTATGTCTATTGAAGCTTAAATTTAGATAGCCCGCCAAGATCCCCAATCCACACGGACTTGCATGGATCACTTGATATATTCTACCGGACCAATTTATGGGTCCATCTAGAATTGTATTTAATATATTAAGAATATAATTTGCACATTATTTATTTAATGGGCTGATCAATTATATTAATATATTAATGAAAGGCATGTGGGCTTGTTTCTTTTAGTAAGAATGGGTCTGGTTCACATGTGGGCTTTTTAATTAAAGTCTAATGGATTAAATAAAATAAGAAAATAATATTAGGCCCATGTATATGGTGTGGGCGGCAAGACTAGAATAATAGTCTAAAATATTATTTTATTTTATTGATTGATTAAATGGAAATTAATTAATTTATTAGTTAATCATTTAATTAAGAATCAAAATCTTTTTCTGATCAGGAAATATGTTTCCTAGAGTTATACTATTGTGGTAGTATAATTAAAATAAAAGACTTTATTTGGTAGGTAGATAAATAAGGAATTTATTTATCTAGTCAAATAAGGAAGTCTTTTATATAGTCACAAATACACTAAAGAGTTGGATTAGGGTTTGGAATTCTAAGGAAATCTACCTAGGGTTAGGATTTACGTCAAAAGACATAAATCCTACATGGTAAAGGATTTCGGCCTCAATGTATAGATATATGGAATATATATGGTAATTAATTCCCGGAATATATATACATATATATTTATAAAGTGTACGGCCGGATATATATATATATTGCTATTATAAATATGGCAATTGAGTTGACCGGGATATTGATAGATATATATATATATATATATGCTTTATAGAAATAAATAAATATATATATAATATAAGTGGTATTCGGTCGGTGCAGTATATATATATATATATAAGTAAAGTGCAGTTTTTGAGATAGATATATATTGGGCATAGGCGCAAAATATATAGATAATATTGAGCGGCCACTATATATATATAAATATTCTTTGTATATTTTCAAGAACCCTAGGTCTTATGCTTAAGAGCTTTTTCTTTTGCTAGAGAAAAATAGAATCCAACTCTTAGATTAGTGTGAGAATTCGGCCAAGAGGAAAAGAGAGAAAAGTTTGTTCTTATTTCGATAGTGCACTAGTAACTTTTATATCAAAAGGTTTTGTGCACAATTTCGAATAAGGTTCACGCGAGTTTCGATCTAACGATTGTGAATTCAAAAGTGACCGGAACATTCTTTGTAGCCTCTTGGAATTTGTTGTGACTAACGAAAAAGAAAAAATTTTGTTAATCCATCCTCAGGTACACAATTCAAAGAGAAGGGAGACCACGCTCCTAGGTGATTCACGTTCGTGATTGGATTGGAAGATCTTGCGGATTACCATCGACGCAATGTCAATCGGATCACGCGACAAAGGTATGATATCTTTAGTATTATATGTTAATTAATTAAAGGGTTAAGGTTCAAATTATGGAAAAATTTTAAAATATACTAAAACTCGATTTTAGTCTCGCTTCCGCTGCGTGTACTTCTTGGTATTTTTCCCTACACCAAGTTAGAAAGAGAAGGAAGACCATTCAAGCAAGCTCTCCAAACACAATTACCACCACAATTGCTCATCCTTAGAGTTCGAGCAAGCCTCGAAACATTAAGCTCCCAATGCCACCTGATAGCAACTTTTCATCTTGTAAATGTCTTTCTCGTCAAAATGCCATGTAATACTATTTGTTAGGATTATGCTCAATAGCAAGAGTGTAATATTGTAATTAACAATCTTTTTCATATTAATAAAGTGATTTCTGGTTTAACAAATCGTATAGCATTTATAGTTTAATATTATAATTGTCAAAGTAAATAATCATAAGGTCTAAAGACTATGAGAAAAGAAGAATTATTCGTACATCTGGATATGTATGTGGTAGACACAATTCTTTAGTTAGTCTTGAATAATGTTCACAACTTAAGTTAAAGGTTGGGCACCTTTATCTTGTTAAAGTTGTAGAATTCTTTTGCTAGCATTTGAGTGGGATCAAATGAGATATGATGAGTCTAAAATCATCGGAGTGTCTTCGAGCAAAAGAATCTAGTGCACTGGGTGCATTGAACTAGATCACAATGAAATACTTTATCTATAACCGTCAGTAGATAAAAGTCTTTTCATTGTCAGGACAATCGGAGAGTCTATCTTAATCCTGAGATAAGTGATGGACTTATGGTTGCAAGTGATATCATTTGAGTTATCAATGAGTACGATTATATCGCATAGTCTATCCTCGATAGTTTGGTGATATTCATTTATTAATCGATAGAGGACTTCATTTATAGATATGGACATCGTGGCTCCATTTATTAAATGAGAGTATAATATCATCATATGGATGTTTTGAGGTAATTGGATATTAAATCTCAACGTTGAGTTTTCGATAGTGTCTATTGAAAACATGACTTCTGGACAAGTCAAAATATCCAAGTTCAAAACGTGGTCATATGAGTAAATATGGTAACTTGGAGAGTTATATGCGGTCTATGAACTCTTGGCGATTACTGATATTAATCATGAGGATACACTATCTCCAATATGATTGTCTAGGGTATGAATGAGGAACATCTTCCTTTTCTATCTTTATTTAAGAGTTCAGTTTTAACTCTTTAGTGGAATGAGTTAAAATTAATGGATCGGACCTAAGTGAATCATTTGTTGATTGTGATTAGGTTATGTCTATTGAAGCTTAAATTTAGATGGCCCGCCAAGATCCCCAATCCACACGGACTTGCATGGATCACTTGATATATTCTACCGGACCAATTTATGGGTCCATTTAGAATTGCATTTAATATATTAAGAATATAATTTGCACATTATTTATTTAATGGGCTGCTCAATTATATTAATATATTAATGAAAGACATGTGGGCTTGTTTCTTTTAGTAAGAATGGGTCTGGTTCACATGTGGGCTTTTTATTTAAAGTCCAATGGATTAAATGAAATAAGAAAATAATATATGGCCCATTTATTTTAAGTGGGGCGGCAAGGGTTAATATATTAGCCTATATATTATTTTGTTTTATTGTTTAATTAAATAAGAATTAATTAATTTATTAATTAATTGTTTAATTAAGAAACAAATCTTTTCTGAATAGGAAATATGATTCCTAGAGTTATACTATTGGTAGTAGTATACTAAAATTAAAAGACTTGTTTGATAAGAAAATAAATAATTAATTTTATTTATTTAATCAAATAAGAAGTCTTTTTATTTAGTCAAATAAAAGAATAAAAGATCTATGAGTTGAATTAGGGTTTGAAGTCTTGAACTAGATAGGAATTAGGGTGCAACACAAACTCTTTTTGGCTATATGTATTGCGGCAACCCTAGTCCCTTTAGTAGTAGAGAATTCGGCCACCCTAAAAGAAAAGAAGGAAAGAAAATTTGGCCACCTATATATGTATACTTATAGAATTCGGCCATACCTAATGCTTTGTGCTTGAGAGACAATTTTCTTCTTCTTCTTAATTCATAGAGAGCATTATTTTTATTCTACTAAAACATAAAAGGGTGAATAAATTATTCTTTGATGGTACACTATTTGCTTGTTCATCAATAAGCTTGTGTGTACAACATCGATTTAGGTTCACGCGAGTTTCGATCATTAGATTGAGAACTCGAGAACTCAAAAGTGACCGGAATAATTTTAGTCTTCTTTTGATTGTTTTTGTGACTAACAAAGAAAAGAAAAGTTTGTTTGTCCATTCACAGGGTTGCAATTCAAAGAAAAGGGAGACCACGCTCCTAGGTGATCCACGTTCGTGCTAGGATTGAAGATCTTGCGGATTACCATCGACGTAAGTCAATCGGATCACGCGACAAAAGGTATTCTTCTTTTGTTAGATAATATATATGTTTAATTGATTAAAGGGTTTAAGGTTCATAATAAGGAAAATTTTTAAAAGTTACTAAATCTATTTTTAGTCTCGCTTCCGCTGCTTGTACTACGGTATTTTTCCCTACACTATTATCATGGTCATTAAGCCTCAAAGGAATGGAAAGGATTGCTTCTCTATTGAGATCAAGAAAGAACTCCTAAAGGTTCCGCTCATCCCAACAATGAAAGTCTCAATTAATAATTAAAAAAAACTCCACCTCAATCTCCTCTCCCGGATTCCTCGAAATGGGCTTGTTAGGTTTATAGTTTGTGTTGGCATTAATTCCATATCAAAACGTGTTTCTCTTGTAATGTTTAGTGGTTCGTATTTTTGAAGAATTAAGAAGACGAAGGATGTCTCAACCACAATTCATTCAAGAAGCCGGCATTTAAGAGATTTGTGCTCCACTGTTCAACGAAGGTAATAAAGGACCTCATATCTCTTACAAGGCTAGGCACACACACACACACACACACACATGGCATTCTTATGTGTTCCTTCATGATTAAACATCACTTATGTTTCACTTTTCACACATGACAAAATATGCTCATGCATTCATATTATATTGGTCAAATTTTGTTTATTGCATTTTCTAGGACTATGTCCGGAAACTAGCATATGTGTGTGTCTTTGTGATTGTATGTTTCCGTATTTTTGTATTTGGACTTGAATATGATCTATTATGATTCCTTATTGAGTTCCGATCATTTCGGTTACTCATTCATTTAATTTCGAGTCCAAACGATGTAGCTACGCTACGCTACTTTTCATTCTCATTCGTTGAGTTGACTTCATCGACGTTTTCCGAGATGATTTCTCAACTGTTTTTCAAAGTTGTTAGTCTTCGTCGTGTGTGAGAGAGTCACGATTCGTAATCCAGAAACAGATTCAAAATCAGAGTTCGGATGCCCAAGATACAGGCTGAAGAACCGAGGGAGCGTGCGAGAAGTCAGCCCAGGCCATGAGGCCACTTGGCCTGGCCGTGAGGGAGGCCGTGGGCCCCACGGCCAAGGGGGCTCTCTGCCCCCGTGAGGCCCACGTGCCCCCCACGGCCAGGGGTGATGTGGCCTCACCTGATTGGCCCGGAATGCTTCTCTCTCCTCCATTTATCTTCCCTCCTCTCTCTCCATTTGATTTTTCAAGAAGAAAATTAAGCAAAATCCCGTCAGTCCTCTCCTCTTCATTTTCTCATCTTCCAAACATCATATCTCCCTCATCCGGAGTCGGATTTGAGTGATTCGAATTGGAGAACGTTCATAATTGAGTCCTCTATCATTACTGAGTGGTTTGGTAGCTGATTGATCAATTTTTCTGGTGGTTTGACACTGAAAACCGAAGCAGCTGTCAAGTCTAAGGTATTGGACTAATCTTTGGGATTTCTTTCTTTTTAACCTTCAATTTGCTTGGGGTTTCTTCTTCTATATCTATGTTTATGTTTGGTAAAAGCTATTGAGAAAGATAGCTTGATTATCATTCTAATTGAAAGTCAATTTATGGACTAATGTTGACTAGTTTCTACGATTCTAGGTTTTACATATGTTTGTGAGTTGTATTGTGATTAGAATGGCATCTTAGGTTGTTTGGAAGTTGATTGAATTAATTTTGTGATAAATGACCTTGAGATTTGATTTGATCCTTTGATTAATGAAATCTAGGATTATTGAATTTTGTTTGTGTTTTAGAGCAATCTAGGATTTGATTGATTTATATCTTGAATCCTTGCTTTATATTTTTGGCTAGAATATTGATTGATTTAAATCTCATATATATAGCATTTAATTGTATATTGATAGCATCTTGAATTTGTTCTTCATGAATATATTTTGATTCAAGTGTTGTATGTATGAATGAGACTATGAGCTTATGTGTTTTGATGTTTCACATGCTTTAGGTTTTATTCGTGTATTTTGCATCTAGACTTGATTACTTGTGATATCACATGTTTAGGTCTATTTGTGCCATAGAATGTATTGATCACATGTTCTATGTTGATTTGATTGTTTGCATCATTTGTATTCACATGATCACACTAGGAAGTCCTTGTAAAAGGCATGAAGTCTTGGTTAGAGTCGGGGTGACTCGGATAGCCAAGCAAGAAGTCTTGCCTAGAGTCGGGATGACTCGGATAGGTAAGCAAGGAGTCATGGCTAGAGTCGGGAGAACTCGGATAGTCATGCATGGGAGGCTCCCTAGAGGCATGAGTGTCTCGGATAGGGAGTTGGCTATTGTATTGGTAGGCCTAGGCGTATGGTTAGACATAGACTCCGATAGAGCGGGGTACACAGGAGGTGTATGCACTCTTGAGGAATTTCTAATCTACCATCGATGTTGGTTTTGTGTGGTGTCCAATATATGGTGGTTTCGCATCATTGAGGGATTTCACACTTTCCAATAGGGTTGGGTAGGCTTAGACTTCACTAGGTTGGGTGAGCTAAAGATTGGTCACTTTGTTAATGTTGAAATTTCCCTTAATGTAGTAGCGAAATATACCTAGAGGGGGGGTGAATAGGTATAGGCTCCAAATTCTTCCAATTAAAAATAATGCGGAAAATTACAAGGCAAATACACACTTGATAAGATTTAGCAAATGAATTGATTTCACTAAGACAAGAGTTAATCAATTTACAAGATGTGCAAACAATGTAATATATGGAAGATAAAAGAAAGTAAAGCAAAATTGAACACAATGATTTTAACGTGGTAAAACCTCAATGAGGAAACATCCACGGGTTGATACCACAACCACCGGCGAAGCAATCCACTATGTGAAAAAGGACTTACACACTCAAGCTATCACTCATGATATCCGCTCAAGCTATCAACTCCTAATCTACCCTTAGGCTAGTGAATCACCAAGCCTACTTCCTATCCTTTGCATTTGCATTTGAGCATTTGCATTTGCTTCCATAGCATTTGGTCTTCTCACAATTTTACCTCTTTGAAGCGCAACCCTTGATGCTTCACCTCTTGCATTTGAGGTTGTTGCTTCTTGATGCTTAAGTTGTTGAGTTCTCCCATTGAACATCCTTGTTGATGAAGAGGCACCTCCGGTAACTTTCATAGCTTTACCTTGAAAGAGTGTACCTACAATTGATTCAATGCTTGCTTTGACAAAAGTAGATTTGTTAGATGAAGGAGTCTCCTTCTCATTGATATAACCCAAACCTCTTTTGTCACATGGATGCTTTCCACTTTTAATGAGGGTTTCAACTTTATTAGAACTAGATGACATCTTGCTAATCACCCTATTAGCCTCATCAAGTTTCTCACGAAGCATCCTAAGTTCAATGGCATATTTTTCCGCTTTGTTATCACTAAACAAAACATCTTTATGTGATTTATCAAGCCATTGTTCATACTTTTTCTCTTGATTTAAATGCTCATTAAGTTTGGATTTAAGCACATTTTCAAGTTTCTTAGCATTAACAAGAGAACAATCTCTTTGCTCAATTTCTTGCTTCAAGATACCAAGTCTATCATTGCTATCTTTAAGATTCAATTCTAGACTTAGAATCTTGTCTTTAAGTTCATCGAATTCTTTTGAGCCAAGAGCATGATCTTCTAGCTTCTTGTTGAGGGACATATTGACTTTGGATAAATGTTCATTTTCAAAAGTAAGATCATTGATCTTTTTCTCATCTAAGTCAATATGTTCAACAAAAGAAGCCACATAGGAATATACTTCCTTAATCATGATTTTATCACAAACAAAAAACAAACACAAAAATACTACAAAGAAAGGATCAATCTAAGTGCGTCTAGACACCCGCTCTGATACCAAATGAAATTTCCCTTAATGTAGTAGCGAAATATACCTAGAGGGGGGGTGAATAGGTATAGGCTCCAAATTCTTCCAATTAAAAATAATGCGGAAAATTACAAGGCAAATACACACTTGATAAGATTTAGCAAATGAATTGATTTCACTAAGACAAGAGTTAATCAATTTACAAGATGTGCAAACAATGTAATATATGGAAGATAAAAGAAAGTAAAGCAAAATTGAACACAATGATTTTAACGTGGTAAAACCTCAATGAGGAAACATCCACGGGTTGATACCACAACCATCGGCGAAGTAATCCACTATGTGAAAAAGGACTTACACACTCAAGCTATCACTCATGATATCCGCTCAAGCTATCAACTCCTAATCTACCCTTAAGCTAGTGAATCACCAAGCCTACTTCCTATCCGAGATGTGTCCTACACCTCTAGAAAGCAACTTCCTATCCAAGACGCTCACGTCTCTAGGAAGATTTCTTGCTTGCCTATCCGGATCCTCCCGACCCTAGACAAGACTTCCTTGCTTGATTATCCGAGTCCTCCCGACTCTAATCAAGGCTCCCTTGCTCTATCCACAAAGCTTCACTCACTTTGCTAGAGACTTCAACCTAATGCAAGGCTATGATCTAAAGTGATGCAAATGATGCAAGCACAATCAAATTAAGCTAGATGATCAATCAAGCAAAATGTACATGTTCAATGATAGTCTAGAATATGATTTCAACACACAATCACAAAAGTTATCTAGAAATCAAGACATGCAAATCAATAAGAACAAGGTATCAATATTCAATTTAGCACACTAAAAACCTAGTTCTTAGATCATGAAATAAAACATAGAAAATAACATGAAGCACATCACTCATACATTTTCTAGAATCAATTTCATGATAGTTCAAGTTTAGCACATAAATGTTCAAGACTAATTACAAAGCTAAAACTCAATTAACAAATGATCAAATAACCCTAGCATGTGATCTAACATACTTCTTAACAAATTTCATCAATCAAATGGAAAGAATCAATAGTTGATCAAAAATGAAATTGAAATGGAAATTGCATAAGTGTGGAGGGAAGGAGGTTTGATTAAAAGGAGGGAAAAGGAGAAGATTTCCGAGCAAATCACGTGCTGCCACATCAGCACACCGTGGGGGGCGCGTGGGGCCCACGGGAGCAGAAGGCTCCCTTGCCCGTGGGGCCCACGGCCTCCCACACGGGCTGGCCAAGTGGCCACACGTGGTTTGCACACCTCTCGCGCGCTCCCTCGGTTCGTTGCCCCATATCTTGAGCATCCGACCTCCGATTTCAAATCCATTTTCGGATTACAAACCATGACTCCCTCACGCACGACTACGACTACTCAACTTTGAAAAATAGTTGAGAAATCATCTCGGAATCCGATGATGAAATCAACACAACAAATGAGAACGAAAAGTAGCATAGTCAACTTGTTTGGACTCGAAACCTTATGAGTGAGTAACCGAAACGACCGGAACTCGATAAGGCATTAAATAAGAACATGTTCAAGTCCTAAACACAAAATACAAAAACAAATAAACACATATTCACACAAACATGCCATATCAAAGAGATAGTCACAAAGCATGCAATTTCACAATGTTTGTCAATACAAGATCAATGCATGAGCATGCTATGAAGTGTGTGAATGTGTTATACCAAATGTTTGAACCACGATGCAGGGACACACATGTATGAATTGTGTGTGTGTGCGCTAACGCCTTGCAAGAGGGTGGAAGTCAAGTTTTACCTTTGACGATTTTCACCTCTTGAAGACGACTTTTGCACTAGATGTTGCTCTTCACTCTTTGAGCTTCCTTTCTTCAAATAATGTCCTAAGCAACAACTAATACAATCATAGAGTGTTTTGCAATGGAATCAAGCCAATACAAATAGTGAACCTTACAAATGTTCTATGTTTACTTTCCAATAATATAGTACCCAATGGTTGTAGTTCAACCCGTAGATGTTTCCTCCTTGGAGGTTTTACCACGTTAAAAAATCTCTTGTGTTAATTCTTCCTATCTCTATCTCTTATATTTTATTTGTACATTTTATTATCTCGTTTCATAATATTCACTTATGATGTGTTGTATGTATAAATTCGCCAACCTGACATGTCATCAAAAGAGCCAACGAAAGACTGCCACGTCACTCATTGACCTGGTCAAGGGAGGAAGTTTGACAAGTCAGAATGATAAAATAGCTCAAGCCAAAAGGGAGTCAAAGATATGGTCGCCGAAGCTAAATACCTACTCGCCGAATGTAGAAGTGTGCTCGCCAAAGATACGATACCCAGAAAGTAAAGGTACTCGCTGGACCAGTACACTGGGCCTGAACCGACTCGGCAGAAACACAGAAATAAACCCTAAACTTTTAGAAGACCCAGAACAGCGAGGAATCATTAAAAGAAAAGGAGTCCTGATCCGTGACAAGAAAGGATCCTAGTACGAATCAAAGAGGAAAACCTTCCTCCCACACGGCTAAAAACAAGGGGAAACCCTAATTAAACATGTATAAATAGAACCACCTATCCCATGAGGAAGGGGTTCAGAAATCGAGAGAGAAGAGAGCAATTGTAAGAGAGATCCAAGCGTGTAACAAGGCAACGAAAACCTAGTATTATTTTTCTGCCCTCAAGGGCGCCGTGGTTTTTTCCCATTCAAGGGTTTTCCACATAAAATCTGTCTTTTGCATGCGTTCTTAATTTTCTTGTTTTATATTAAATTGATATAATTGTTGAGTGCATGGCAATCCAAATTTCACCGTCAACAATTGGCGCTAGAAGGAGGGGGTCTTTGAACAGAAACTTCGAGGGACCCAGCGGAGATCAGGGGTTGTATTGTTACACAGCGAATCAAACAGCATGAACAACGATAGCGACAGAGATGGTAACTCCAGCGGAGATTTAGTTGTTGAACCAACCGCGCCGACAGGAGACAGGGCAGTGACAATTGGGGAACAATCAGCAGCAACACCAGGAACTAGGGCAGCTGATCTCGGGATTCTGCAGCACTTCCAAGCTGCATTGGTAAACTTAATCAGCGAAGCCAGCAAAATAGGACTTTCGCTCCCCATAGGGTTAGGAGTTTCATCTCCTTACGAGTTAACCACTCCTGGAATCCATCCACCCGGAAGGCTACGATCAGAAGTTCACATTGCAATTCCCGATACTCAAGCAAGACAATCCACTAAGGAGACTCCCCAAGACCACACTGAGGATTTCGATGGGAGAAAACAAAGGAAGGGAAAAGGTGTGATGAATGAAGAATCTAGGGAGGAACGAGACCTGAAATTCCCTTAAGCAATATAGTGTAAATATACCTAGAGGGGGGGTGAATAGGTATAGGCTCCAAATTCTTCTAATTAAAAATAATGCGGAAAATTACAAAGCAAAATGCACACTTGATAAGATTTAGCAAATGAATTGATTTCACTAAGACAAGAGTTAATCAATTTACAAGATGTGCAAACAATGTAATATATGGAAGATAAAAGAAAGTAAAGCAAAATTGAACACAATGATTTTAACGTGGTAAAACCTCAATGAGGAAACATCCACGGGTTGATACCACAACCACCGGCGAAGCAATCCACTATGTGAAAAGGACTTACACACTCAAGCTATCACTCATGATATCCGCTCAAGCTATCAACTCCTAATCTACCCTCGGGCTAGTGAATCACCAAGCCTACTTCCTATCCGAGATGTATCCTACACCTCTAGAAAGTAACTTCCTATCCAAGACGCTCACGTCTCTAGGAAGATTTCATGCTTGCCTATCCGGATCCTCCCGACCCTAGACAAGACTTCCTTGCTCTATCCACAAAGCTTCACTCACTTTGCTAGAGACTTCAACCTAATGCAAGGCTACGATCTAAAGTGATGCAAGTGATGCAAACACAAACAAATTAAGCTAGATGATCAATCAAGCAAAATGTACATGTTCAATGACAATCTAGAATATGCTTCCAACACACAATCACAAGATTATCTAGAAATCAAGACATGTAAATCAATAAGAACAAAGGTATGAATATTCAATATATCACACTAAAAACCTAGTTCTTAGATCATGAAATAAAACATAGAAAATAACATGAAGCACATCACACATATATTTTCTAGAATCAATTTCATGATAAATCAAGTTTAGCACATATATGTTCAAAACAAATCACAAAGCTAAAACTCAATTAACTAATGATCAAACACCCCTAGCATATGATCTAACATACTTCTTAACAAATTTCATCAATCAAATAGTAAGAATCAAGAGATGATCAAAGATGAAATTGAAAAAGAAGAAGTTGAAACAAACAACCTGACCACGTACTGAAGATGAGACTGCTGGGAAAAATGTCGAAGTCAAATGCCTCTGAAAATGCTTGGGCTTTGTAGCTCTCTTCAAGACCAACAATTTTGGCTTTTGAATCGATTGATTTCGAGTTCGTATGAGAAATTTATGATCAAAATAATAAAACAAAAAATTGAAGAAAACTGCAGAAAATTTTGTGAAAATCACTTCAAGTTCTTCAACATGTGTGGAGGGAAGGAGAGGAGTTTAAAAGGAAGAGAGAGAAGGTTTTTCAGGGCCAATCACCATGTGCCACGTCACCCTCCCTTGGGGGACGCGTGGGCCACATGGGACCAGAGAGGGTCCCTGGCCGTGGGCCCCACGGCCTCCCCCACGGGGAGGGGCACACGTGGTCTCATGGCCACTCTAGCCTCTCTCGCGCACTCTCACGTTCTTCAGCCGTATCTTGGGCATCCGAACTCTGATTTCGAATCCGTTTTCGGATTATGAACCGTGACTCCCTCACGCATGACTACGACTACTCAACTTTGAAAAATGGTTGAGAAATCATCTCGGAATCCGACGATAAAGTCAACACAACAAATGAGAACGAAAAGTAGCATAGTCAACTTGTTTGGACTCGAAACCTTATGAATGAGTAACCGAAACGACCGGAACTCAATAAGGCATTAAATAAGAACATGTTCAAGTCCTAAACACAAAATATGGAAACAAATAAACACATATTCACACAAACATGCCATATCAAAGAGATAGTCACAAAGCATGCAATTTCACAATGTTTGTCAATACAAGATCAATGCATGAGCATGCTATGAAGTGTGTGAATGTGTTATACAAAATGTTTGAACCACAATGCAGGGACACACATGTATGAATTGTGTGTGTGTGCGCTAACGCCTTGCAAGAGGATGGAAGTCAAGATTTACCTTTGACGTTTTTCACCTCTTGAAGACGACTTTTGCACTAGACGTTGCTCTTCACTTTTTAAGCTTCCTTTCTTCAAATAATGTCCTAAGCAACAACTAATACAATCATAGAGTGTTTTGCAATGGAATTAAGCCAATACAAATCATAAACCTTACAAGACCAGGTGCGAACTCATGGGGTCAATTCCAGCGACACATATCAACGGAACCGGTCGAGACACCGTTCCATCTCATCTGAAGATAAGAGTCCTCGTCCACGAAGGGAATTACGATCCAAAAGAGCGAAGCGAAGGAGATCCGAGAGCACTGAAGATCGAAGAAGCCCGGATGAGAGAGGCAATCATGGTAGAATGACAATCAAGAGTGGACTCGATCCAGTAGGAGAACCAACTGGTCAGCGAGATGTCACCCTGCAAGAGCTATCAAGAAAAGTTTCAGCAATGGCGCGAAGGTATGGTCGTAATGTATCTTCGGATGATGAGTCAGATAGCCCATTCATCGAAACTATTGCTCGCACCCAATTTCCAGATAGATTTAGAATGCCAACCATTGAGCAGTACAAGGAGAATAGGGATCCGAAGGAGCACGTTCGCTGATTCCGTAACATTATGGCCCAGTACTCATCCAACGATGGGTTGTTATGCCTCACCTTCCCACAAACATTCGGCGACCTTGCCTCTAGGTGGTTTGGAAGACTTCCTCCCGGAAGTATAAGCAGCTTCTCAAATCTCAGCAAAGCATTCATAAGGCAATTCATGGGGAGTGTCCAGAGAAGAAAATCACTCGCTCATCTATCCAATTTAAAACAGGAACGTAACGAGTCGATGAAGAAGTATCTAGCGAGATTTGGGAAGGAGGTTGCTCAAATTGAAGACGCCAGTGATGTAGCTGTGATCGCCGCATTCACCAATGGGTTACAAAGTGGGCGATTATCCTTTGACCTACGGAGGGAAAGACCAAAAACTTATGAGGAGGTGATGGAAATAGCTGGCGACTATGCACTGGCGGAAGAGGAAGAAGAAGAAGAAGTAGCGCAAGGGGGTAGCTATGTGCATGGACACAAGCCTGACTCGAAATCGGACCATACGGATGACAAAAAGACACAGTCACGTGATCGCCAGAGAGAAGAGAAGGGCCAAAAGAGATATCCAAGAGAAGGCAGAGGAAACGCTCGAGCCAATAAATTTCGAGGAAGGTACAACCATTACACCCCTTTAACTGGTGATCAGGAGGAGATATTGTCTGTGGTAGAAGGCAAGGGACTCGCCAAATATCCTCGGCAGCAATCAGCAAATGCCAGGAGAGATACAACTAAGTACTGCCGATTCCACAAAGAACATGGGCATGAAACATCAAAATGTTTTCTGTTACGCGATCACATTGAAAGCTTGATTAGAGATGGGCACCTGAAGGACTTTGCTTTGAAAGGGGACAAGCACGTTGGTCGCCAGGATAACCGCCAAGGAAACAGGCAAGAAAGGAGTAGTCCAAGGAGGAACAGCCCAAACGCAACTATAAACACCATTTTCGGTGGACCTCATACTGGGAGGAGCAATCGAGAAAGGATGTCAGAAGTTCGGGAAGTAATGTATGAAAGCAGAAGCATAGAGATCAATTCTGTGCAGAGAAACCCCAAGAAAGGAAGAGAAGGACATGATCCCATAACATTTACAGTAGAAGACTCAGATGGAATTGATGCAAAGCCTAACGATGCAATCGTCGTGGGGGTTCGAATAGCCCATAGGGATGTCCTTCGGGTGATGATTGACAACGGAAGTTCAGCTGATATCTTAAGTACCAGAGTATATGATGAGTTGCGGCTGGACAGAAAAGATCTTGAACCATTCCATGTGCCATTAAAAGGATTCGGTGGTGCAGAAGTTAGGTCGTTAGGAACTGTGAAGCTGCCGGTGAGATTTGGTACAGCACCATGCCGGCGAACAATCCTGTTGGACTTTGTCGTAGTTGACATCCATAATTGGCCGTATAACGCTCTACTCGGCCGACCGTTTCTTAACAAAGCTCGAGCTGTTAATTCAACCCACGCGTTAAAAATAAAATTCCCTACAGAATTTGGTGTCGGAGAATTGAGAGGGTCACAGGAGATGGCTCGCCGTGCCAACCTATCAATCTTCAAAGATAAAGCGGGGATGGAAACCTTGAGCATATTCGAGGTAGACAGGGAAGTACAAGAAGATAATCCGGAAAACTTCGAACTGGACCCAAGGGACAAAACGAGCAGAGAGAAAGAAGAACCAACTGAGTCAATTGTTCTAGATGAAGCGGAGCCGGATAAAACAGTAAAGATTGGAGCAAGGCTGACTAAACAAGTTAAGAAAGATGTGACAAGCTTGTTGAAGGAATATAAGGGGATTTTCGCTTGGTGCCATGAAGATATGCCAGGGATTGATAGGAGCGTAATTTCACACAATCTGGCTGTGAATGAAAAATGCAAACCGGTTGTGCAGAAAAGAAGAAGCTTCAACCCAGAAAGAAGTGCAGCAATAAGAGAGGAAGTATCAAAGTTACTCGCCGCAAGGTCAATTAGAGAAGTTAAGTACCCGGAGTGGGTGGCGAATGTGGTCCTAGTGAAAAAGAAAAACAATCAATGGAGGATGTGCGTCGACTTCACCGATCTAAACAAGGCCTGCCCCAAGGACAGCTTCCCGCTACCAAGGATTGACCAGTTGGTCGATGCAACAGCCGGACATGAGACGTTGAGCTTCATGGATGCATATTCAGGATATAACCAGATAAAGATGCATAAGCCAGACGAAGAGAAGACAGCGTTGACCACAGATCAGGGGTTGTATTGTTACACAGTTATGCCATTCGGCCTGAAGAACGCTGGGGCAACTTACCAGTGCTTGGTCAACAAAATGTTCGCCAGACAAATAGGGAGAAATATGGAAGTCTACGTTGACGATATGCTGACAAAAAGCATCACAGCAGATAGACATACAGATGACCTGAGGGAAACATTCGATGTGCTGGTCAGGTATGGAATGAAATTGAATCCAGCAAAATGTGTATTCGGCATACCATCTGGGAGGTTTCTCGGATATCAGGTACATCAAAGAGGAATAGAGGTGAACCCTGAAAAGATCCAAGCACTAGCAAAAATGGTCTCGCCAAGAACTTTGAAGGACGTCCAAAAACTCACGGGGTGCCTAGCATCGCTGAGCAGATTCATAGCCAAGTCAACAGACCGATGCCTACCATTTTTCAAAGCTCTAAAAAAGGGAAAAGGAGTCAAGTGGAATGAAGATTGCAAAAAAGCATTCCAGGCTTTGAAAGACTACCTTGGACAGGCACCATTGCTATCAAAACCAGAAACAGGAAAAACATTTTACATATACTTGTCCGTCTCAAAAGCAGCCACAAGTTCCGTACTAGTAAGACAGGAAGATGGAATCCAGAAGCCAATATACTACACCAGCAAAGCACTGTTACCAGCCGAAACAAGGTACTCGCCGGCTGAAAAAATGGCACTCGTTCTAATAACAGCAGCTAGGAAGCTAAGACCGTATTTCCAGGCTCATAAAATCGGGGTATGCACCAACTGCCCACTGAAATTAATCCTGTAGAAACCAGAAGTATCCGGTCGATTAACAAAGTGGGTGATCGAATTAAGTGAATTTGACATAGAGTATCTCCCACGGACAGCAATCAAAGCACAGGCAGTAGCAGACTTTGTGGCAAAGTTCACCGAGCCAAGCATAGAGGTAGCTAGAATGATGGTGGAGCAAAATAAGAAAGTATTCAAATGGCAACTCCGCGTCGACGATTCATCAAACACGCACGGCAGCGGGGCAGCGGTAGTAGTGTCAACCCCGGAAGGAGATTCAGTCGAATGTGCCCTGCGTTTTGACTTCAAAGCTACTAACAATCAAGCTGAATATGAGGCCCTTATAGCAGGTTTAAAAGTTTGCACAGTCCTAGGGGCAGATGAAGTAGAAATCTTCAGCGACTCTTAAGTTGTTGTCAATCAAGTACTAGACGAATACCAGGCGAGAGATGAAAGCATGATCACCTACCTGGAATTAGCAAAGGAACTGTTAGGAAGATTTAAAGAATACAGAATTGTTCATATCCCTAGAGAAGAAAACGAGCAAGCTGATGCCCTGGCCAAGTTGGCATCCAATTGGACCAAGAGAGGTTAGGATGATTTCTCAAGGCCGGGTTGTAGGTGTTTGAGTAGGTGTTGTTCCCTTGACCTCGGAAACCCATAGCTTGAACCTCCTCTTGCTTTTACCCTTGATTCATGTCATTGAATCCTTCACCATCACTGAAATGATCACTATGGCTAGCCTTTTATCTTCCTAGCATCTCCACCCTAGCCTTAGGAAATCCCATGCTCTCAATGTAAGATGTCAAAGACTCCATCTTCTTGTTCATTCTAGAGATCTCAATGGCGGTTTCCGTGTTAGCATTCACCTCAAACCTTCCTCCTCGAACACTATTAGCATTCCTTTGTTGAGAGTTCTGTGCTAACATCTCCTATATCTCATAAATCTCAGTTGCGGTTTTTGTGTCATAAGAACCTCTGCAAGCCTTATCCACCAAAACTTAAGAGAAATATGTGAGACCACCTTGGAAGCAAGAGACCTTGTACTCTTCCGTAAACATGTGAGGAGGGCATTAGGCCAAAAAGAGTTGGTACCTCTCCCATGACTCATGATAAAGCTCCCCTTCACTCTCATTAAAGTCCGTTATCTTCACCTTAAGCTCCTTAGCCTTCCTAGCGGGGAAAAACCTATTGAAGAATACGCCACAAATTTGGCCCTAACTTATCAAAGATCTCGGCCTAAGTTCCAACAACCACTTCATTGCCAAGTCTTTTAGGCAATATTGGAAAAACCTCATGTGTAGTTGCTCCCTTGTGAGTTGCAGGATTGGGAACGTCTCGATGATTACGCTATATTCCCTTCATGAATTGCAAACAATCCTCGTTCAACTTCCCATAGAAGGAAGACAGTAGGTTGATGTGCATGCTCCTAAGTTCATATCTCCACGCAACTGGATCTAGAACAATTGGTGACGGTTGATTCCCAATTATGGGCAAAGAGTACTCCCCTATAGTCATCCTTTGACCTTGGTTAGCGGGAGTCTCTTGGGTCACTTCTTCCCTATGAGGGGCCTCTTCCTCCCTCCTTGGTTCCTATCCTTCCATATCTAAAGCTTGCCTTGGAAATTCTTCAACTTCCCTCACAATCCTTCCAACACGGCTAGATTCTTCCCATGGTGGATGCAATCCTCTTCCTAAGGATCTCCTACCGTGCATGCATCTAAGCTCCAGAAAATGGAATAGATAAAGAAAACACAAGAAAAGGGGTAAAAACAACTACGAAAATCTACAATCAACTAATATTATCAATAATTATGAAAAGGTAAAAGTTAGTTGCTAACTAAAGAATTGTAAAATACAAAGAAAAGTCAATCAATTAACAATCGCTACCATTCCCTGGCAGTGGCGCCAGTTTTGATGAGGTCGTTTGTTACTCAACAAAATGATGTTTTTATATTCTTTTGAAAACCGTGTTTTAGCCACTTAAAAATCCTTTAAGATGATACTTCTTAGCAAGTGGTAAGCAAGATTCATTCCATAGGGAGATGGAGAAATGTGTTAGATTGATTGACTAAGCTCAAGTGTGATAAAATAAATCATTGAAAATGGATAAGTGTGTGGTGTTATAAACACCAAAAATGAAAATAAAATAAACATACAAAAAAGTGATAAAACAAATAGAAGACTTTACAATCTTGATAAGCGTATGAATGTAAGCAATTAAGATAGAAACTAGGAAATAGATGGAGTTGCAAATGGGAATGGGTAATGCTATCAAAGCCTCTTTAGTGACCAATCTCTTTTATGTTAACCATTTGTTGTCTACAAGTGATATACAAGCAAATCATATAGTGAATAGGATTTAAATATAAAGTGAAATAGAACACATAAAGAGATTCAAATACAAATAGCTTAGCAAATACCCACAACCAATAGTTCCTCACATCTATCCCCTAGATTAGGGGTTTAGTTACACATAGTCATAAAACAAATAAAAAGGAAGTGACAGATAAGGAAATCACCCTTAGGCCTCCTTCTTTAGTGCTTGCTCCTTCCTCTCCTTGATTGCTCCTAGTGTAAAGAGTGATAGTAAAAGATGTGGTTAGATAGGTGTGTATCTAATGGGTAATGACAAAGGTATTGAGATGTAGAGAATGGGAAGAGAGGAACGGTTGGGTGAAGTAATCAAGATTTGATGTTGAGGTTTTGGATGGAAAAGGTAGTACAACTTTAGAGAATAGAGGAAGTTGAAAGATGAAATATGGAAGAGAAACTAGATCTAAAACTCTGTAATTTTCGTGCTCTTCAAAATGCTTGGATCCCGTTCAAGTTGGAAAGGAGGAGTATATATAATGGCTCTCGGACTTGTACTGATAACTGCTTGAAAAGCTGATATGGCAAGGATGTCGCTATTCTATTGCCATGGCGACATCATAGCGTCAAACGGTTACACCTTCTGAGATTCACTTGTCGCCACCATTTTCATCTTTTTCGCTGTGGTGAAAATAGCGACAATGACTGACTTTGAGGGATGTCGCCATTTGCCTTTCAGTGTCGCCATGGCGACATCAAATGGCAACAACACCTGATTGCTGTTCTTTTAAATAAATTCTTCTCTCACCATGGCAACCTAGAGGCAACATTGTGGCGACATTTGTGCTCTTGAAGAACACCTACCTGTCACTATAGCGACATAGCTTGATCAAATGGCGAAAATGCCCTGTTTCTTATCTTTATACTCCTTTTTGCACCAACTTCGTCCTCTTCTTCACAAATGCCATTGAGGCCTAAATAAACTTGCAATGCTCAATTTAACAATATTAAATACGAGGAAATGCCCGAGAACCAAGCATAAAAAGACGGGAATGAAGGATAAAAACATACCAAATTTGGCGAGTTGGAGTGACTTCAATGTCGAGAAAGTAATGGAGATCGCCAAGATCTTTGATGGAAATTTTTTGAGAAAGAGCCTCGATGAATCCGGTGATAAACTTGTGAGAATTACCTGTAACAAGGAGATCATCAACATAGACAAGAAAATAAGCTGTAATTGAGTGTTGCCGGTAAATAAATAATGATGTATCAGTTTTGGAGTTGGTGAATCCATAAGAAATAACAAAGGATTTCAACTCTTGATACCATGCTCGCGGGCTTTGTTTGAGACCATAGAGGGTTTTGTGAAGCTGACAAACATGTGAGGAACAAGATTGATCAATAAAGCTCGAAGGTTGAGCCATTTACACTCGAATCATGGGACTTAAAGAAAATCTAATGAAGATGTCTCAGGGCTCAAGTCCAATTGCCGACTATCTCCACTCAATCAAAAGTGTTGTCAATGAGCTTACACTTGATGGCGCCCCACTCGACAATCTGAATCTAATGATGCACACTCTCAACGATCTCAGATCAGACTTTAAAGAAATCGCAGCAGCCATTCGTGCTTGTGACTCAGTCATCTCATTTGAGGAGCAATACGACAAACTTATGGATCACGAGTTGACCGTGCCAAAACCGGTTCTAAATTAACTACACTAAATTATGCTATTCTACTACGGTTATTCTAAAGGGGCGCGTGGGTGGTTCACCCTTCGCAAGTATACGAGTCGTGTGAGTAGTAAAGGGTAACGAGTAAGGGTATCGTTCCCACGGGGAGGTGATTAGCTAACTAGCTCTAGGTTATCATTACTTACCAATTTCTAATTTCTAACAAGTTCACTATTTAATGCTATCTAAATCAATTACACTAAGCTTGCAATAAACTAATGATTAAGCTAGATTAAAGATGTTAGGAGATTGACTCATTCAAGTATTAACCATATCATTAACCAATCATTCATTAAACACATTCACAACATTCTAAGGCATGTATTTCATTTATCAACAATGTTAAGCACCAAATCCATCATCTTACACATAATCTAATATCATAGATAAGTGATTAAGAGAGAATTTATGAATAGTGATGTAGAGATTTTCTAATTAACTCAATCATGAATTACTTAGAGATATCTCTATGAAATAGTTAGTTAAACATCCATACATATTGTGGGACACTTTATGCATGAAATCAACTACTAAGTGTATATACATAGATGTACATGCAACATATCATTCACATATCATATCATTAGAGTTCATAATACACACATATAAGCCTTAGGGAGTGAAGTAGCACATAGATTGATTAAATCAATAGTATAATTACAAGAAGTACATCAATCCCTTAACAAAAGAGTTTAGTTACACATAGAAGTATAAAAGCATGAAAATACAAAAGAAGAGCTAAACAAACCCATCTGGATTCGTTTCTTGCGCAAGAAGGCTCCTCCTAGCAATCCAAGCACAATATCCTTCTAGAGCAACTCCAAAGGATCAAGTCTAGGTAACTCAAGGTGGTGTTTGGCTACCTAGAAAGTGATGGAAAATGATGAGAAAACTACACTAAAGTTGAGAGAGTTATTCTCTCTCTTAAAAACTAAACTAAAGTAAGTTTTAAACTAATAATATCTAATTGATGATTAATTACTAAGTGTAGTGTGTAGTGTATATGGTGTAGTAAAAATGTAAGGAAGTTGTCTAAGGTAAGTTATCTACAAAAATCTCAAACAATCTAAGGTGGTAAGGGTTTTTGGGCAAGCTAATGTGATTGGAGAGCAAGTGGGACGAGTTGCCTTCATTCCCAAGTGTTCTGGCGACTTCATTCACTCTGGCTCACGGGTTTGTTCCCGCCGACATGAAGTCACGGTGAAATTGGAAGGTTTCCAATGAGTTCATACCTTTTGGACTGCTGGCTTGTTCCCGCCGCATGAAGTCACCGATATTTCACGGGTTTGGATGTCTTTGGAGCGGGAAAGAAGCCGTTGGAACGAAGCTTCAAAGCTAGGTTGGCCATGGTGGTTTGAAGGTTTGAAGGAGAGTTGGTGGAGAGCAAAGTGACGTGCATGGGAGACCGGAATTGGTGGCAAATGGACCGAGGAAGCTCCGGCCGTCGTTCTGGGCGGAGAACCGTCAGAAAAGTCATCGGAAAATGGTCAGAAACCGTCGGGTCGGGTCATAACCGGGTTCGCGGGTCACCCGGTCGAGTTCACGGGTCTGTGCTACCCGGTTGAAGGTTGAAGATTATGATGTCATGCTGACGCGCAAGAGGACCAAAACGACGTCGTCCAGGGGGGTGACGTGGCGCTGATCGCTGTGCTTTGGCTGGAGAATTACACAATGTACCCCTCAGCTCTTCACTAATCACCGAATCTTCTATATTTTCTCAAGAATTGCACTTTGACCCCTGATTCTCCCAAATGACATATTTGCCCTCTTTTGCCCTGATTTCGCTACTTTTCTCCAATTTGGTCCAAAATACCCCTGATGAGCTGAAATACCTGAAAAACACTTATTTACAATATTAAATACCAAAAGGGCTCGAAAAAACGGTTACAAAAGCTAAGTAAGGGAGCGCTAAATGTGAACATTTGAAGCGCGATCACGAGTCATTTCTCAAACGAGAAGAGAGTCACCCCACCACCGCCATTACTGCCAATGCAACTCAATTCAACAACAACAAATATTGAAATAACCGGAAAGGACACAATCAAAATTGTCCTCAAGGAAATAATTATTCTCAGAGAAATAGTGAGCAAAATTTCAACAACAGATCTGGAAATTCAAACCATGCAAGTGGGACTAGGAATCCCAATTCATTTTCCAATTTTGTGAAAAAAGGGGACATGCCGCCCATCAATGTTACCATGCAAAGAAAATATTGATGCGAGAAAATAACAACACTCCAACCGCCAATCACATAACAACTGGTGTCGGATCCCCCTCTAATTGGCTAATGGACTCCGATGCTTCTCATCACATCACAACTTATCTCAATAATCATTCATTATGCCAACCATATGAAGGACCCGATGACATAGTCATCGGTGACGGTACATGACTCTCTATCACACATACTGGCTCTTCTACTCTCACTTCTCCTTCTACCACTTTCACTTTATCTAATGTTCTTTGTGTTCCCACAATGCAACAAAATTTGATTTCTATTTCGCAATTTTGCAACTCTAATAAAACATCTATTGAATTTTTTCCACCTCATTTTGTTGTGCAGGATTTAACAACACGGGCAACTCTCGGGCATGGAAGGAGACGAAATAACGTGTACGAATGGCCTACCACATTAGGTGTGTCTTCGATAACTAAAGATGCATGTGTTAGTCTTAAGGCATCACCTGAAGATTGGCACAATAGACTTGGTCACCCGTCTACAAAAAATCTCCAGTTTCTAGTTTCCGATAAAACTCTCCCATTGTCATCAAGTTTTTTCAAGTCTCGTGTCATTAGTGATTCATGTTTATGTAGCAAGAGTCATAGACTACCATTTGGTGTCTCTACTCTTTAAAGTCGTGGTCCATTAGATCTTCTTTACAATGATGTATGGGGAGCTGATCAAGCCAAATTTGGTATGATTTTGGCCCTCATTCCCGTTTCATTATGCTTGGTTCTCAGGCATTTCCCCGTATTTAATAGTGTTAAATTGAGCATTAAAGGTTTATTTAGGCCTCAAGGGCATTTGTGAAGAAGAGGAGGAACTTGGTGCAAAAAGGAGCATAAAAATGCGAAACAGGGCGTTTTCACCATTTGATCAAAATATGTCGCCATGGCGACAGGGAGGTGCTTCTCAAGTGCACCAATGTCGCCACAATGTCGCTCCGAGGTAGCCATGGCGATAGAAGATTTTATTCAAGAAGTTTGCAATCAGGTGTTGTCGCCATTTAATGTCGTCATGGCAACATTAAAGGATAAATGGCGACAGCGTTGGAATTCCAATGTTGGACATTGTCGCCATAGCGACACAATAAAAAAGGACAAAGGGCGATAGAGTAGAACTTCCAGCGTAGGAATGTCAGCCATTCAAGAGGGGCATTCTTGTCCTTTCATGCCTATTTCATACCCTAGCTTTCCAACCTATAAATACATCACATTTTTTCCTTTGAAAATACACTTGTTCAAGCAAGAAATTCCTTCTTCCACCATTCCTAATCCACCCATTTCTCCTCTCCAATCTCATTAACAAACAACTAGACTACCTCATCTAAATCATTCCTCTCTTCCCATCTTCTCCACTCATTTCCTTTGTCACTCTCCATATGACTCCACCTATCTAGACACATCCTCTTCTCCCACTCTTTACACTAAGAGCATCAAAGGAAAGCAAGGATCAAGCACTAAAGAAGGAGGCCCAAGGGTGATTTCCTTATTTATTACTTTCTTTTTATTTGATTGTAACTATGTGTAATTAAATCCCTAATATCTACCATTAATTGTTAAGACCATTCTCTTATCTAGTATTGTTGATGTTGGATTTCTACCTATTCAATTTCTTTATATTATTGTTATTTACTTTTCTAGTTTATTATATCTTAATCAATCAAAAACCAAAAATATGATTTATGTTTTATGCACCTAGATTAGACTAACTTAGATTATATCACAAATTGATTAGTCTAACCTAATCCCTATGGAATGAATCCTTATTTACCGTTTTACTAATCTTTACATCCTAAAAGGATTTTCTAATGGTAAAATTGCTTTTCTAAATGAACACATAAAAACATCATTTTGTTGTGCACAAATGGCCACATCAGGAGCTTCTCCCATAAAATCAATGGATGGATTTTCCTTTTATGTTTTATTTGTTGACCATTTTACTAAATATTCATGGGTTTTTCCTAAGGCAAAGAAATCTGATGTTTTCCCATTATTTTCAAAATTTAAACTTATGGAGGAAAAATATTTTAAAACTCTGATCGTCACAATTTACTCTGATGGTGGAGGTGAATACCAAGGTTTGAAGAATCTTGTTGAATCTCTTGGAATCCAACACCTTGTTGTTAGGATTATGCTCAATAGTAAGAGTGTAATATTGTTTTTGACAATCTTTTCATATTAATAAAGTGATTTCTGGTTTAACAAGTCTTATAGCATTTATAGTTTAATTATAATTGTCAAAAGTAAATAATCATAAGGTCAAAAGACTATGAGAAAAGAAGAATTGTTCATACAACAGGATATGTATGAGGTAGACACAATTCTTCAGTTAGTCTTGAATAATGTTCACAACTTAAGGTAAAGGTTGTGCACGTTTATCTTGTTAAAGTTGTAGATTCTTTTGCTAGCATTTGAGTGGGATCAAATGTATTATGATGAGTCTAGAATCATCAAAGTGTCTTTGAGTAAAAGAATCTAGTGCACTAGGTGCATTGAATAGGATCACAATGAAATACTTTATCTAGAACCGTCAATGGATAAAAGTTTTTTAATTATGAGGACAATCGGAGAGTCTATCTTAATCCTGAGGTAAATGATGGACTTATGGTTACAAGTGTTATCATTTGAGCTATCGATGAGTATGATTATATAGCATAGTCCATTCTCAATAGTTTGGTGGTATTCATTTACTAATCGATAAAAGACTTCATTTATAGATATGGACATCGTGGCTCCATTTATGAAATGAGAGTATAATATTATCATATGGATATTTTGAGGTATTGGATATTAAATCTTAGCATTGAGTTTTCGATAGTGTCTATTGAAACATGGCTTCTTGACAAGTAAAAATATCCAAGTTCAAAATGTGGTCATATGAATAAATATGGTAACTGTGAGAGCTATAAGCGGTCTATGAGCTCTTAGCGATTACAGATATTATTCACGAGGATACACTATCTCTAATAAGATTGTCTAGGGTATGAATGAGAATCATTTACTTATTCTATTTTTATTTCAGAGTTCAATTTTAGTTCTTTAGTGGAATTAACTAAAATTAATAGATTGAACCTAAGTGAATCATTTGTTGATTGTGATTAGATTATGTCTATTGAAGCTTAAATTTAGATAGCCTACCAAGATCCTCAATACACACGGACTTGCATTGATCACTTGATATATTCTACCGGACTAATTATGGGTCCATCTAGAATTGTATTAAGGCATTTTGACTTTTTTCTTTTAGTAAGAATGGGTCTAGTTCACATGTGGACTTTTTATTAAGGTCCAATGGATTTAATAAAATGGAAAAATAATATATGGCCCATGAAATGGACTTAGGCAGTAAGGCTAGTAAATAAGCCTATTATATTATTTTATTTTATTAATTAATTATTTAATTAAAAGTCAAAATCTTTTTCTGACTAGGAAATATGTTTCTTAGTGTTATACTATGGTTGGTAGTATTATAAGAATCAAAGACTTTATTTGATAAGTGGATAAATAAAAGGAATTTATTTATCTAGTCAAATTAGGAAGTCTTTGATATAGTCATAATTGGATAAATACACTAAAGAGTTGGATTAGGGTTTGGATTCTAAAGTTGATAGGAATTTTGATGAAACACAAATCCTCTTTTGGGGAGGATTTTGACTACATGGATGAATCCTCTTTAGGAGAGGATTTCGACCAACCCTATTTTATTTAGGGGAGATTTCGGCCAGCCCTATTCCCTTTAGGGGAAGGATTTCAGCCACCTATATATACCTATCTATAGAATTCAGCCAGCCCTAGTGATTTTATGAGAGTTATTTTCTTTAGCTTGAAAAATAAAATCCAACTCTAAGAAATAGTGTGTAGAATTCGGCCAAGAGGAAAAGTGAGAAGAAACGTTTTATTTCGATAGTGCACTAGTAAGCTTTTACATCAAAAGGCTTTGTGCACAACTTCAAATAAGGTTCACGCGAATTTTGATCAAAAGATTGAGAATTCAAAAGTGACCGAACGTTCTTCGTTTTCTGTTGGAAGTTTATTGTGACTAACAAAAGAAAAGGTTTTTTGTTATTCATCCTCAGGTACACAATTCAAAGAAAGGGAGCCCACACTCCTATGTGATTCACATTCGTGATTGGATTGGAAGATCTTGCGGATTAGAATCGACGCAACATCAATCGTCACGTAGAAAAGGTATGTTATCTTTTAATATATGTTAATTAATAAAGGGTTAAGGTTCTTCTTTTAAAGGAAAATTTTTTATACTATACAAATCAATTTTTCGCTTTCGCCGCGTGTATTTTCCCTACACTTATATCTCCACCTTACACACCACAACATATTGCTTCCGCTGAACGTCACCACTGACACATTGTTGAAACCGGACTCTCTTTGCTACACAAATCCTCACTTCCTCTTTCCTTTTGGTCACATGCTTTTCAAGCTGCTGTTTATTTGATTAATCATATACCCACTCCAATTTTGAGTTTTAAATCGCCTTTTGAAAGTCTTTTTCATATGGCTCCAAATTATTCGAAATTAAGAGTGTTTGGGTGTCTCTATTACCCTTGGTTACGCCCTTATACTAGCCACAAATTGGAATCAAGATCTAAACCTTGCACTTTTGTTGGATATTCTAACATTCATAATGCATATAAATGCTATGATCAAAATGGGAAGAAAACTTTCAAATCTCGGCATGTTGAATTTATTGAGGATCAATTTCCTTTTTCCTCGTTTTTTTCAAAATAAAGAAAATCTTTCCTTAAATAATTTTTCAAAGTGGACCACTACTTCATCATCTCTTTCCAATCTTGCTCATATTTTTAAAATTCATGATCAAGAGTCTTCATTCCATATCTCTTCTACCCATGATTCCCACGTATCATACTCCGTCAAGTCCACCCCAAAATCTTGCCAATATTCCCTCCTATGAATCAAGTCCAAATTTAGTCCACATGCAATCTCCACCTTCCAACCTTATCTCTTCTACACCAAATCAAGATCAATCTCTTTCCTTATCTGTTGAGTCAACTTCTCATTCAATGTCTCCAAAATATACTCCACGTGTTCCTTCCAACATATCCTCATACCCCAACTCATCAATGACCAAGTCTAGTGCCTCCATTGTGCCACTCCTTGAGAAATTTAATTTGGCAGATTCAACCATATCAATTCCGTCTCCTATGCAAATGTGAGACATGTCAACCAAATCCAACTCACAATTTCTCACCAAAGTGTCTCAAATACATCAACCACCTTCAAATCTCAACCAACATGCCATGTAAACACGCTCAAAAAATAACATCTTTCAACCCAAAACAATTCATCTCACCACCAAGCATTCTATCCCCGACTCCCTTGAACCTACTTGTACCTCTCAAGCTCTCAAAGACTCTCGTTAGCGGGATGCTATGTGTGATGAATTCAATGCTCTAATACCATAAAGAGTTTGAGAGAAGATTATGAAAATGACAATATTCATTGATATGATTTTCCTGTATATATACAAGATAATGAGTGAATATACAAGGAAAGAAATGAATGAGCATTATTACATAAGTTTGAATAGACGATGAATTCCTATAATTGTTATGATGCAACGAGTATGAGGAATTGGAGGCATGGTTGTTGGAGAGATGATTTTCTTTCCTAATAGAAATAACTCTGTCAGTGTAATGTTTTATTAGCAATTGGACTTTGTATTATATGAATATATATATATATATAGAGAGAGAGTTTTTCTATTATCAGTTCGTCCTGATATAAAATATATCAGGACGAAGAATGTAGACCATTAGATTTACATACTTTGACTCAAAATGTATACACTTATCAAAACTTCTCCATAATCTATGGTTCACATTTTTCGTCTTGATATATTTTTATATCAGGACAAACTGACAGTAGAAAAAATATATATATATATATATATATATTGCTCTTGCAAATATAAATGGTTACATACGACTGAATTGATTTGTCAAAATTAGAGTCATTAACTCATTATTGCTATTTTCTCAACCAAAACCGAAAAGGAAATAACTACTGAATATTTTGTTTTAATTTGGATCAAAGATGGTTGATTTCTTAGACAGAAGTGGTTCTTCCAAGTCAATTTTACAGCTTTTCTTCTCCAAAGGCTCTTCTATTAAGACTTGCACGATCCTTGTTTGGTCATTTTCCATCTTTGGATTTGTTTGTAGTGTGATCTCTTCAAGATCTTTAGCTTTGCCCCATAGAACAATGTATAATCCCATTATCACACCACATGCACCTATCAAGCTGAAGTAAATCATAAAAAACTTTAGATTGGACTTCACCATTTTAAATACATATCTGTTTTTTGATGTAGCTATATGTGCATGACTTCAAAATTCATCAAAACCCTTTCTTAAAATTTTTATAAACTTCTTTAAATTGGGTAAAAAAAAAAAAAACCGTTTTTTTTTTTATAAAAAAAACTACAAATTTTGATAGGTCAAAAAAAAAAAAAAACCTTATTAATTGTGAAGTATATTTTGATGAATTTTAAAATATGTTAATTATTTGTCTGTATTTCAAGGTTTTTCTTGGCAAAAAAAAAAAAAAAAAAGGAATTTCCAAGATGTTGAGTGACTATTATATACCTTCCAATATAGATCTCTTCATGTAGAAACAGAGCAGCAAAAATGGTCACAATGACTGTGCATAAAGGATTGAACATCGCACAGAAGAGTGGTCCCCTTTTGGAAATGCACCAAGCTTGAATAAAAAAAGACACAGCCAATCCAATTCCCTGTTTAAAATAATTTCAATTAAGTCCATGTAAAATCTTAGCAAATTAAGTTGATTTGGAAAACTAATCTTCATATATAGCCAGAAAAATTGATTAATGACGGCTTACTGTATATAAACAACAACCCAATTCAAGTAATGAATGCAAAGACCAAGCTTGAGGGGTTTTCTCTACAAGCAAAGCAAAAGTGGCTGATTGTAATGTTGCCATAAAGCACATCCAAGCAGATGATTGTGAGTGGTCAGGACAGCTTGCTGAAATCGGGACCTGATCAGTACAAATTTGAGTAATTAATCAAATGATCAAATGTTGTATGTATGTGAGTGAAATTAATTGAGAGCAAATTAAATATTGGTACCTGTAATATCATCCAAAATGACCAAAAACAGCTGCTTCCAAAGAGAAGTAGGCAACCCAGCAACCAATTGCTGTCATCATTTCCAGGACTGAAGAAGATTGATTTTAAAGGATGGATGAATTCTGCATTTAATAGCTTTGTCCCTTTGAGCAACACCATCGAAATGGCTCCGGTAACGCAGACAACTGTTCCGACTACCTTGCCTATACTTCTTAAGCTCCGGATATTTACTTTCTCCCATCTGATCAATTTAATTACGAAGTACTAAAACATGTAAAAGATTTGTTCTATAAAACAAAATAGCTAGAGCAGCTTTTATTTATTTATTTATTTATTTTTCAATCATGATTTGTTGTTATATCTTTTTTGAACAACAATCTAGACTTCCTGTTAGATGAATTTTATTGGAATTATCTTAATTATGAATTTGTCTTCATCATGTCTCTTTTCATTAATAGGTGTCTTTTGTCTGTTATTAATAAATCTTTCTTGTTGTATATTGTTGAGATTTGTCATAAGTTTTTTAAATTATATATATATATAGATCGTAAAGGTTTAATAATTTGAGTTTTGTGTGTATATACCCAGCAATGAAAGCCATTAAAAAAGTGACTGCAGGGATCAAATTACTCATTGTACTTGCCATCGTTGAAGAGGCTAAGTAAAGACCCTCGAAATAAGCATTCTGATTGGCTGTTACACTGCCATAAGAAAGAGAAAAAAAAAAAAGCACAACATAAAATATGATTAACAACACCATATATGTGCCTCAAATTAGGTTGAGAGAAATACTTATAATTACGTACCCAATAAGAGAGGCTACAAACATCCAAGCAAAGCCCTTTAAACCCACCGACGACCTACTTGAATTTCTCCTGCTAACAACAACAATAACAACCATGATTTAGAGAAGAAATCAATTTCATTTCACAGTTAATAAATAAAAAAAGTAATTACCTTGTTGAAAAAAAAGCAACAGGTGCCATGGAGAAAGTTGCTATAGCTTGCCTATAGACAACAAAGACTCTGGGACTCATTCCCTTTAGAAAAGCAGCTCTGGTGAAGAGAGCAACCCCTGCATATATAAACTGCAACCCCACCATAGCTATTAACACCTTGCAACTCTCCCATCTACTCATACTTGGTTTCTAAAACACTACTATAATCCATGCAAGTGATGAGTATCAATATATATACATAGGGCATCTATGTGGAATATTCAAATAACATAAAGAGCAGCCCTTGATGACATGTATGTAGATAAGATCCTGATGAGTTGTCATGCACCAACAATATCATGTCCCTTCATGTAAATAAAATATTTGTTTAAATGATCTAACAACAAGTAACTTTTTGGTTTTACCTATTCTACAAATTTATTATAGACAATGACTAATTGCACAAACACCCCCAAGTTTAAGCATAATTATACGAATATGGAACTTTTACCATAATCACATAAACATCCTCTACCGTCTATTGTCCTCCATTAGAAGTTAATGGTACAAGGGTAAAATTGTCCATTTAAATAAAAAAATTATTTAAATAATAAATCATTAAACAAACAAAAAGCGGATGTAGAAGGTTAGATCAATCCATTTGGATGGAGGAGATCTATTCTCCTCCATCTATAAATGAAAAAATAAAAAATAAATAAAAAAGAAAAAAAGAGAAACAGAGCGATTAAAAGAAAAATAAAGACAAAATAAATGGAAAAAAAAATCAAAAAGAGGCGAAGGAGCAATCGCTCCATCTCCATCTCTAGCATCTCACCGGAGCGATTTGCACGATCGCTCCCGTAAGGAGCAGATCCTTGCGTAGGAGCGACACTTATCTATAAGAAACACGTAGGTGATGTGGAGGAGCAGATCAGCAAATCCAGAGTGATGCGGAGGAGTAAATTGTCACTTCAAAAGTGGTCCGGGTCTACCCAGGAAACACGGTAGGGTTTCAAGTCTCCATTTTTCCAGGTGACGTTCTTGAGGTGTTCGACGTCAAACAAATTCGAATGGTGACTGGGTCTAGATTGTTTTATTGATTTGTTGAAGAAAAAATTTACTTTCTTTTTGTGGGAAAGAAAACAAATAAGAGATGAATAAGTAATTATAAGTAATTACTTCATTTAATTTTGTGTGTTTTGATTGGGTTGATTGAATTAATTTTTTGTGGATTGTTGAGTTTTTGATTGGGTTGATGAAGCAAGTCATATTGTTTGTCGGATGATGGGAATGAAATTGAATGTTTGAGTGATGAAGTTGGTTTTTTTTTTTTTAAATAAATAAATTTGAAAGTGTGTTTGGGGAGTGAGAAAATCCATAAAATGTAAGAAAGAAAAACGAAAATGGAAGAAAGTAAATAAAAAAAAATAAATAAAAAATAAAAAAAATAAAAAAAATAAAAAAAAAGAATTTGAGAGAAAAAAAAATGCAGTTTTTTTTTTTTTTTTTTTTTTTTTTAATGTTTGAGTGATGAAGTTGGTTTTTAAAATCTGAAATGGTGTTTGGGAAATGAGAAAATCCATTAAATGTAAGAAAGAAAAACGAAAATGAAAGAAAGAAAAAAAAAAAGAATTTGGGAGAAAAAAAATGCAGATTTTTTTTAATGTTTGAGTGATGAAGTTGGTTTTTGAAATCTGAAATGGTGTTTGGGGAGTGAGAAAATCCATAAAATGTAAGAAAGAAAAACGAAAATGGAAGAAAGAAAAAAAAAAAAAGAGGATTTGGGGGAAAAAAATTCAGATTTATTTTAATGTTCTAATATATTTAAATTAATAATTGAATGTTCTAATATAATTAAATTAATGAAATAAAAAACAAAGTAAGTGATTAGGGCTATTGTGGTCATTTCGGATCAAAATTGCGGTCAAAGGTTAAAGTTGACATAAGTCAACTAACGGTAAGGGATGTTTGTGCAATTATAGGTAAAATTTCCATATCAGTGCAATTTTGCCTAAACTCGAGGGATGTTTGTGCAATTAGTCCTATGGATAATTACGGATTCCCAACCTATGACCCACTCACCTCTTAGTCTCTTACTCATTATATAAACCATACAAGTGGGGGGATGTTTACTTAGCCTAATCAATTTCCTCATCGTAAAGCAAGTGGTCTTTCAAAGAGTCTATGAATAATAGATCACATCTTATTTATAAGTTGGTCTTGGAAAATCAAATACAAAAATATTAGAAAAGCTAAGGGCCCGTTTCATAACGTTTTCCAGTTTTTGCTTTCAGTTTTCTCGTTTTTGTATTGTTAGAATTGATATTCTGAAAATGAAAACATTAAAATGCGTCTAGCAAAACTGATTTTCATAATAATTTTCAGTCCTTATAATCAAATGTTTTATAAGATTATAATTCAATTTTGGTGTTTTCTTGTTTTAATAATTGAAAAAAAAATTAGGAAAATAAAGTTAACTAATATAATAGACATTTGTTGGAATTGTTTTGTTTTTGTTAAGGGTGGCTCTATTGCCATTTTGCCACCCACAAAATATTTTCTTACACTCATATATTCATAATTCATTATTAATAATAAAAAAAATCACATTATCAACTCTTCTAAAGAAAAAACTATAATTTTATATAAAGAAAAGTACAACAATTAATAATTTAATTAATGGGCTCATGAGAATTTATTAGTGGGGCCAATGGGAATAAAAACAAAAATGTGAGAACATCTTTAAACTGTTTTCATCGTACGTGAATTTATAAGCTTTAAACACAAAAATTGATTTTTATGTTTTTGTTTTCAATTTTTAGAAAACAACAACCAAGCACGTTTTTTTAATATTTTTTGGTTTTAAAAAAACAGTGTCTTGAAACTGACAATGAACATCACCTAATATTCTCTCATCTCTTTCATCCCTCTTTCTTTATTTGTTAATTTTAATATCACTCTCATCTCTTTTTCTTTATTTATTATTTCATTTATTTACAACAAAATTTAATTATTATTTTTAGCAAGTTTAATAATTTCTAATTATAAATAGTACGAAATTATTTGATGTACCTTTTGAATACCCTCAAAAACTACAAAAAAAAAAAAAAAAAAAAAAAAAAAAAAAAAGTCTGATAGCAATTGTTGAAATTGATATTCCGAAAATGAAAACATTAAAAACGCGTCTAGCAAAACTAGTTTTCATAATAATTTTTAATCCTTATAATCAAATATTTTATAAGATTATAATTCAAATTTGGTGTTTTTTTTAATAATTGAAAAAATATTAGGAAAATAAAGCTAATTAATATAAAAGATATTTGTTGGAATTGTTTTTGTTTTTGTTAAGGGTGGTTCTATTGTCATCCACAAAATATCTTCTTACATTCATATATTCATAATTCATTATTAATAATAATAAAATCACATTATCAACCCTTCTAAAGAATAATTAATAATTTAATTAATGGGCTCATGAGAATTAATTAGTGGGGCCAATGGGAATAAAAACAAAAATTTGACAACATCTTTAAGCTGTTTTCATTGTATACGAATTTATAAGCTTTAAACACACAAATTGATTTTTATGTTTTTGTTTTCAATTTTTAGAAAACACCAACCAAACATGTTTTTTTACATTTTCTGGTTTTAAAAAATCAATGTCTTGAAACTGGCACTGAACATCACCTAATATTCTCTCATCTCTTTCTTCTCTCTTTCTTTATTTGTTACTTTTAATATCTCTCTCATGTCTTTTCTTTATTTATTATTTCATTTATTTACAACAAAATTTAATTTTTTTTTAGCAAGTTTAATAATTTCTAATTATAAATAATATAATCGAAATTATTTGATGTACCTTTTGAATCCCCTCAAAAACTACCAAGAGGAATGAGAATATATTCTAGCTTTTCTAGAATACTGTACTGGGAGTGCACCCTTAAAATATTAACATGTCATTGAATGTTAGAGGTTAGAGTGTCGTTCTTCCTGATTGTATCAGGACATTGTCCTAGAGGGGCGCAATCTGATCTTAAGTACGGTGCTTTGGCATACCTTGACCTTAGTTGATTTCCTCGACATCCATCTTCTCCTCATACTTTTTCCAAAATATTTTAGACATTCTAATTAATGTCAGCACTTTTGCAATAAAAATACTAAACATATGCACCCTAAATTGTAATCATTAATTTTTCATTGCTCTATGTCAAAATTTCTCCCTCCTCTGGAATCACAAGATCATCAATTTACTCATAATCATTTATAAGATATGAGAGATTTACATTCCATTCGATACCCACAAGGCCACAAGATTATACTTATGTGCAGATATGTTATCCTCTCACTAAAATGCAATGATAGCTTTTATAATATGATAAATTTCAGCAATTTTGATATATATATATATATATTTTTTATAGACAAACATTATAGAGAAACAAACTACACAGGCAAATCTGCTTGCACTGTTTTAGTGACGCAAGAAGGAACTTCTTCCATCCAATACCTATCCTTTTTTAGCATAAGAGCATTTTTGGCAAGTAAGTGAGCAACCTGATTTCCTTGTCTGGGAACATAGCCAAACCTTACATCAGTCATCTCAGAGAAAGAAGAGATAATATCCACGAGGATCACACCATACGCAAAATCCATGTGGCTATTGTCATTGATCCATCTTACAACCATTTCTGCATCGTATTCAAAAATACAAGGAAATAAACCACGGTCTTTGCTGAAAAGAATACCTCTGAGAATGGCAATTGCCTCAGCAGCCTGGGCATTAAAGGAACCAACCATCACCTGAGAGTTGGCTGCCATGAAAAAACCAGTTGAATCTCTAATTACCACACCAAAGCCAATACGCCTCCTCTTAACATCAAGAGCAGCATCACAGTTCACCTTGTAGAGACCTGGGGAGGGTGGAGGCCAAACCACATTTCTACTTTTGACCGACCTGCTGGCTGATATCAGCCATGCATTGCACTCCTTATACTCCAACAAAAAAAATTTCGCCCACTCAACAACATTATTCACATCCTCGCAAACAACCCCATGAATCTTTGCATTGCGCAAGTACCAAATTCTCCAGACAATTGTACAGAACAACTCAATATCTGTCTCACACAAAGAAATGGAGCAGTCCAGGGCAAGGTCAAAGAAATTACAATACTTACCTTTAAGCTGAGACTTCCAAGGCAACCACTGATTTCGAGACTGCTTAACAGCCTTGCACTCCCACAGGGCGTGAATTGTTGTCTTGCCTGCTTTGTTACATAACGGGCATAAATCCACCACTGGAATTTTACGAAACCAGAGATTAGACATTGTAGGGATCCAATCAAAACACCCTTTCCAGATGAAAATCTTAATTTTCAGAGGGATTTTCATATGCCACAATTTTTTCCACCAAGAGTTACTTAAGCTGGACCCCGAATAAGATGAGCAAGCCTGAGTCTTCAAACTCCTAGCCACCCAATATCCACTTTTAACATTGAAGTTGAAACAAATTACAGTGTGTTCAATATTAATCTAGGATTGGGGGGGGGGGGGGGGGTGGGGTGTGAATAGATTTTATCCCTTTTTACCCAATTTTTGCGATTATCACGAAAATACCCCAAACTAGTCAAATTAACAAATCAAGCATATAAGTGCGGAAATTAGAATGACGCTTGATTTTTACGTGGAAACCCTCATGGGAAAAACCATAGGCTGGTAAGTGCGCCACACTCGAACCTCGAATCCACTAATTGTGATAACGTTTACAACCTAATCCCAGTTTACGATATAATCCCGATCAATAACCCATTACCACTACCCGCAGGCCTATAAAAGTGGACCCGTTCAATTGCTTGTGGCCTAAGCAACCTTAGCCATCAAGTCTTAATTCTTAATGAAAAGATAATAAAGCCTATGTAAATATGTATGAATATTCAAAGAGCAAATAAAGCTAGAGAACCTTAGATGCTTATCTAGGATGATAAAATGACAATTAATACAATCCTAGATATCAATAGCTAAATGACATGTCATAAAGCTTAGCTAAACATAGATTAACCAATCCTATGTAGCTATCCAAATACAACACTCAATCATGTCAACACAACAATCTCTATTTTGTATCTAGAATACATTCTAAGAACATACAAATATTATAAGAGATGTCAATGATAAATAAAACTCTAATTATGTAAGATAATAGTGAAGAACTTACCAAAGAGTGTGTGTTGACCAAAACCCATGCAAGCAAGCATCCTAACTATGCTAGAAAATGCTAGATGATATTTTAATTCATATGAGAATGGTTTTTGAGTGTTAAAAATGAGTTATTGATTTGATTTTCTCTCTTGAAAAATATTCTAAGTTAAAGAGATGATTTGAACTCATATAATTGACCTAAGAACAAAGAGACATATATATAGGGTGTCAAATTGAAGCTATGTCGTTTTGGACAAAATCAATTGTCGCTATTTGTCTCAGGGCGACATCATGGTAACATCAGATTTTTCTTCTTTGTCGCCATTTGTCAAATGGCGACATCATGGCGACGCAAATGGCAATGCCTGATGCAACAAAGAAAATCTTATTTGTCGCCATTTAATCTCAAGGCTACATCAAATGGCGACATCATACCTGATTGAATTTTAGGAATGAAACTTTCTCTTGCCATGGCAACACCATCAAAGGGCGACACCAACAAAGGGCAACAATGCCTTGTTTCCACTTTGTGCACAATGTGCAAGTGTGCAAAGTGGTGAATCCAAAGGAGAAGCCAAGGGCATTCTCCGAAGGAGATCTTCGCGCAAGACAAGCACACCAACTTGCAAGCGCGGACGTTTCCGAACAATCTTCGGGAAACAAATTACACGACACATAAACACGTAACAAGATATATCAATCAAAGTGCTAGTGTGTAAAGTGACATGTGAAGAGAATGCATACAAATGCAAGTATGCTAAGTGTGTGTGTGTGACTAAATCTCTTCAAAGAAAACTAAGCACTAGAGATATACCTTTGGAGTGCTTGTCACCTTAAGGTCTTGAAAAGGGCCTTTGAGCTTGATCCTCAATCACCTAAACTACCTTTACAATTCAAACCCCAACATGTGGTTTGTTCACGAAATAAGCCAATCAATGAATGGGAATCCTTACAGAAGTTACTAGAATCATCAAAGTGCCAAATCAGCGAGTCTTCACCATTTCTTGAACTAATTGATGTACTTTGGATTGCCATAATGTCCTTTTTAGAGAAAGATTGCTCTATTAGGCTGTTATTTCAGCCACCCGAATGAGAAAGAAGCTGGCTAACTGTTGCATTACAACCAATAGAGGGCAGAGATAGCACTTTAAAAGTATATTATCTTGGGAGCCACTTATCCTTATAAATACGAATTGAGTTGCCATTCCCAACTCTCCACCTTAACCTTTTCTCAAGGACCGCCTTGCCCCAACAAAGACTACTCCAGATAAAGGAGCCCCCAGACTTGATTTTAGCTTCCATAAAACCACTGTTTTTAAAGTAGCACCCCTTAAGAACCCTTGCTGCCAGAGAATTGGGATTTTTGAAAATCCTCCAGCACTGGTTAGCTAAGAGGGCTCTATTGAAAGCTTCTAAATCGTGAAAACCTAGGCCTTCCTCCGATCTATGACTGCACAGCCGGGACCAAGAACACCAATGCATCTTCTTATCATTATCACAACTTCCCCACCAAAAACGGTTACAGAGACGGTGGATTTCACAAATAAGAGACTTCGGCAACGTGAACAAGTTCATTGCATAAGTTGGGATCGATTGGATGACTGCTTTGATTAAGATCTCTTTCCCTCCAATAGAAAGTAACTTCTCACCCCCAACCTTTAATCTTGTTCCATACACGAACAACAATATTCGAGAATAGTTTTCGTTTGTTTCTTCCGAAGAAACACAGAAGGCCCAAGTACTTCTCGTGGCATTCCACCAACCTCATGCCCAAAATCTCGGTAAATTAAATTCCCTCATTTATTGAGAAGGAGGGGCTGACACAAACGGCTGATTTATCATAGTTTACTAATTGACCTGAGAACTTAGCATAAGTGTCTAAGATAGCCCTTACCTCATGGCAGTTTTTGTCATTTGCCTTTGTAAAAATCAAGCTGTCATCAGGAAAAAGTAGATGAGAAATAGTAGGACCACCTCTGCTGCAATTGAAGCCCGACAGTTTTCCATTAGATTGCGCCTCCTCGATCAGACACGAAGGTCCTTCAATGCAGATAAGAAAAAGGTTATGTGACAGAGTGTCACCCTGTCTCAATCCTTTGGAAGGGACAATATTGCCACAAACCTCACCATTTAACTTGAAAGAATACAAAACCGACGAGACGCAATTCATTACCAAACTAACCCATTTCTTAGAGAACCCAATCTTCAACAACATCTTCTTTAGGAAACACCACTCGACTCTGTCATATGCTTTAGACATGTCAAGTTTTATCACCATCAACCCAAACTTCCGTTTCCTACGCTTTAATCTATGCAAGCATTCAAATCCAACAATCATGTTGTTCGCAATTCTATGCCCAGGAATGAATGCACTTTGGTTCTCGGATATCACCCCTTCAAGGACACACCTAAACCAGTTAGAGATGGACTTGGCAATAATTTTATAAAGTACATTACAAAGGCTTATAGGCCTATACTTAGAAACCTTACTTGGGTTATGCACTTTCGGAACCAGGGTTATGATGGTCTTGTTCATTCCCTCCATTGAAGCCCTATTGTTAAGAATATCTAAACATGCTCTCACAACACTTGGGCCAATTTTATCCCAAAATCTTTGATAAAACAGAGCAGGCAGACCGTTTTCCCCTAGTGCTTTCATTGGTCCCATATTGAACAGTGCTATGCGGACCTCCTCAGCAGTGAAGTCTGCATCTAGAAACCGTGATAGAGAAGTGGGCAGCCTTTTCAGAGAATCACCCAAAACAGATTGTAAATCATCAGGTGGAGGTTCACTAGATTTAAAAGATTAGTGAAGTACCCATTAATGATTCAAGACATATCATTGCTAGACTCCCACCACTTTCCATCGCCATCGAATAAACCATTGATCTTGTGGCGCGCTCTCCTAGCAGAGGCCTTGGAATGGAAAAAACGGGTGTTGCGGTCACCTGATTTGAGCCAATCAACTCTAACTCTCTGACACTAGTATCTCTCTTCTAATTTCAGAGCATTATCCAGTTGATTTTCTAACCTATTAATCTTCTTCCAACAACCTGTTCTCATGTTAACACTGGCCTCCCTTAGAGTATCTTTCTTTCTGTAAGGATTCCCGTTGTTTTTAATTGGCTTATTTCGTGATCAAACCATATGTGGGGATCATGTAAGGGTAGCTTAGGAATGTGTTCAAGCTCAAGGCCCTTGCAAGTATTAAGCACTCCAAAGGTAATACTCTAAGTGCTTACTTGTCTTGAAGAGATAGATGCACACACTCACAACTCATGCATATGCTTATTCTTTGTATGTTGTGGTTCTTATGGTTGTGCATTAATGTTCAATTAACATCTCTTCTTGCTTGTTATTTTGATTGCATCTTGTGATTACATGTCATAGCATTTTAGGCTTTTAGGATGCATCTTAATTTACCTTTTTACCCCTTGCATGATTACTTGTGGGGTTCAAAGGTGTGGGCTGTGCGCTGGTCCTCAAGCGCCTGACCAGCGCAAAACCCCCAGTGGCGTGCCGCTGTTCGTGCGTTGGTCCACCAGTGCAGGCCCACCAGCGCAGATCACCCAGTGGTCTGTCGCTGGTCGTGCGCTGGTCCACACCAGCGCAAGGCCACCAGCGCTAATTGCCCAGTGGTGCTCCGCTGGACTGGCGCCTGTGTCAGCGCTTGTCGTCCAGCGCCCTTGCAAAAATGTGCTTGTGCGCTGGTCCTGCGCCTGTCGTCCACCGCAGGTCCACCAGCGCACAGAGCAATTTTCTGGCACGTTTTCAAAACGACCTCACTTCACTTATGGCCTCTATATATATGCTAACTTGATTTTAGGTCATTTAAGAGAGTTCATATTAAAGCTTCATACTTAGGATATTTTTCAAGAGAAGAAAAATACACAAAGAACTCATTTTTAATTACTCAAACACTTTTTCATGATCATCAATCATCATCTAGCATCATCTTTGATCATCTAGATGTCATCTAGCATGGATTCTTCATCATACTTTGCTTGGTAAGCTTTTCACTAATATCTTACATATTTTGTGTTTCTCTTATCTAGCAATCTCAATTAATTACTTGTTTGTTATTTTGTATGCTTTGGATACAAGATTGAGATTAGTATGATGTATGTTTGAGAAGTTGTATTGTGCTAGCATATTAGGTTTTATGCTTAATATTGATTAGCTAAACTAATTGACATGTCATTTAGTTTTGATATCTAGGATTGTTCTTATTGAAAATTCATCATCTTAGATAAGCATATAGGGTTTCCCTTGCTCTATGTTGCATTTGGATATTCATATATTCACTTAGGGTTGTTATTCTCTTCTAGAGAAAGTAAGTCTTGTGTGTAGCAACCGGGATTAGGTTGCTTAGATCGCAAGCAAATTGGACTAGGTTCACTCATACCGGGATTAGGTAGGTGTGTGATTACTTCCGGGATTAGGTTGTAATTGTTTACACATTTAGTGGATTCGAGGTTCGAGTGTGGCTTACTTACTAGCCCGTGGTTTTTCCCGTGAGGGTTTCCACGTAAAAATCAAGTCTTATTTAATTTCCGCATATTTTACTTGATTTATTGCTTTATCTATTTAAGGGTAATTTCATAATTTTGACTATCACGAAAAATTGGGTAAAAAGCATAAAATCTATTCACCCCCCCCCCCCCCCCCCCCCTCTAGATAGTTTTATACACACCGTGCTATAATTAGTTTCACTTTTTACTGATATCCTACCTCATCTCATTCCTCTTTTTTTATTCCACCAAAATAACTTCTGACTGCAAGTTTTAATACTCCCCAAAGCCGAATTAACACTATTAGAGGACGCACCATTCATCCAGGTGGAGTTGACAATATCTGCGCATTCTTGCTCACTGGCCCAACACTCATCAAAGAAAAATCTCTCCCCTGTTTTGTGGTTTCTAACATCAATAGGCAAGTTCTCAGAAGCTTCAAGAACAAGAGGTCTATGATCTGAACCCCAGAATTCCAAATGTTTAATAACAAAATTAGGGAACACATTTTTCCACTCCCTAAAGCAGGTACCTCTATCCAGACGCTCCATAATCATGTTATCACCGTCTCTCTTATTACTCCATGTAAATTTTGGGCCAATAAAACCCATATCCTCTAGGCCGCAATCCTTCAGAGTCTAACGAAATTCTTGCACTTGTTTCCAACACTTCTTGTTACCACCTATCTTCTCAGAATCCCAGAGAACTTCATTAAAATCACCGATACAAATCCAAGGGAGCTTAGACATTTCAGCCAGACGCCTTATCATAGTCCAAGAATGCGATCTTTGATTCTGACTGGGATGGTCTTAAAAGCCAATGAACCTCTGGCTTCTGACTACGACGAATTCTCACATCAATATGGGCTTAGGAGAAGGAAAAAAGATCTACCTCATTCGACCAATATAAACATAACCCACCAGAGTTACCAACACTATTAACCACCAACTTCCCATGAAAACCAAGCTTTGACCTCTAAATTTCTAACTTTGTAACATTACATCTCGTCTCCATGAGGAACATTATTTCTAGATTAATATCCCGCTTATGACAACGCAGGATGTTGAATGCCCGAGGACTCCCTAATCCCCGGGCATTCCAAACGAATATTTTCATTGTTCACGGTAGGCCGGTGGAGACAGGCCAGCCGATAGTGAATTAGAATAACAAACCTCCTTTGGCGAAACCTCTGAATAGGTAACATTCCTTGCTGCACTTGAATCAGAACCATCCACTCTTTTCTAACCATCCATAACCGATTCACCATTAAGGATGGTCTCTGAGGTTTCCAACTCTCATGACAGCAACATTTCCTAGCCCAACTTCTTCTTTCCATCAGAATATTTCGAATTACAACTTGCTTCTATCAGATTTAGAGCTACCTTAATGCCTTTTCTCCTTTCATTACCATCATCAGTGATTGCAAGCCTCTCTCTTCTTCCCTATTCCAGAAAACTAGTTCTCAACAAAAATCCCCAAATTCTGAGACCTAATTCTCCTCACCCACTTTACCTGTTTTTGATTTTTAAAAAGGTTTAAAGCCGGCTTGGGTAACCCAGCTTCTTCCTCAACTCTAACTGGCCCAATGCACTCACTAGAACTTGGCCCAGAATTAGCTCCATACTTTTTAGATCCAGAATTCCCTATTTCCTTAACTAGACTTATAGAATCAGATACCTGATGGTCCAGGCCTTGCTGCTGAGACTGTTTACAAAGAATTGGGTCAGGCCCAACACTAAGAATCGGGCCATGGTTCCCTGCCTTATCCAGCTCACAATTAGTGACAAGACCCGTATCTTGGTCATTTAATGGAGCTGACCTCATTTGTGGTCTCTTTTATGCTTCCTTCGAGATTCTCCTTAAGTATTGGTTCAGCGTTCTGACAAGGATCGTCATTTTTTCCACTTGCTCCCACATTCCTTAGCTTTGAGGGTAAGGACTGACTTACCATTGGATTGCTTGTCTGACTATTCTCCACCTCATTTGCCTAAGATATTTGAACCTATGGAGTCCTCCATCTACCTCCTGACTCCGCAGAACTCGCTTAAATCCTTCATTTTGACATTGACACTTTATCCCAGTTTTTGTATCTGCTCATCGTAGTTGAAGCTCTCAACCAAATCCCAAATTGCAAACTCTCCACGCCATTAACAATCATACTTTGCTCCTTTGAGGAACATTCATGACTGTTATGATCCACCATCCCACACTTAAAACAGTGATTTAGAAGCCTTTCATATCTGAGAAGCAAAATAGATTTAGCACCATCACCTAAAATATCTATTCTCAAGCACCGTTTCAATGGTTGATTGATCTTGATTCTAACCCTAACTCGCATGAACTTTCCTCCTGCTTCTCCTGCATTCCCCCCATCAACTTCCAGGACTTCCCCAATCATACTTCCAAGAAAGACACCTATCTTCTTCGTCATACATAGAATAGGAACTTGATGTATTTGCACCCAGAAATCTGTCAAAATGAATTGAATTGACTCTATTGTACCATTTCCCTCAGGTTTCACCAAAACCATTAATGCATTATCGAAACTCCAAGGGCTCCCAAAAATAACTCTCTGACGATCTTCCTCGCTTTTGAAATGGAATGTGAAAATATTCCCTGAAACAGATTTTGTCTCAAAACCATCTCTGACCTGCCAGATTTTTCCAATAACTCTCATAAATGCCTCTCTGTTTACTGTTTTATTGGATAGAATCTTACCAGCAAGACACAGAGACATCCTATTAATGGCCTCATACATGAGACTTTCTTCCAGTATTTGAACCAGACCATCCCTCTCCGTAATAGATAGAGAAGCACAAAGGCTCGCAATATCTTCCGGATCCATCTTAATCAAACAAATATCTCTAAGGACTATAACAATTAAGAACTAAGAAGAGTATTTACCAAACTCCTTTTACTCAGCTTTAAGAGAAAACTAGAGAAAAGACTTTTTCATTTTTTTAGCAATTTTGATTACATAAAGCAATTTTGATTACATATTGCATTAGTTTGCGGTTTGTGGATATTCATGTAATATCATCATTTTTGTGTACCGAGCTAGATATATTCCTATATTACATGAAATATCAAAGAATAAAAACATTCATTAAAATTCATTAAAAACCTACTTTGAAATTATAAAAATTATCCTAAAATAATAAATACAAATTGTGAGGACACTGACTATATAAAATTGGTTATAACATATCATATTAGTTGTCCCATGAGATGTTAATCTGTGAGATCTTAAAACTTTAATTTTATAATCCAAACAATAATAATTACATATACCTACTAAGCCTCCAAAGAAGTGAGTCACGAAAATTTACCCTTGAAGGAATAATCAATAAATGTAACAATCATCTTAAAAGATATACGAATCTTCTAGGGAATAAAAATAAAGTCTATTTTGTGATGCGGCGAGATCACAATGAAAGGATCTATTGAAGAAACAAGATACAATAATGTGTCAATTTATTGGTTGGCGTGCATGTTAGGTGTTGCTGTCAAACCACACAATATTTCTGAAAGCAAAGAAGATATGGTTCTGAATTCTGATCGCGTTGCCACGTAAAGAGTGTCGAGTTGGAAAGCTTTGGAGCTATTCTCCCACGTGATTTCTTATTTAATATTTCGTTTTCGTATTGATTGGCCTTTCTCTTCTCTTTGAAATATATCAATCAATTACCGTGTGACACCCAGTCACATGTGAACATGATGTGTACACGTGGCCGTGGATAATCATCACCACTTGTGATGGTAGGCTCTACTACTCTTTCATCGAATCTTTACATGGACTTTGTTTTATTTTCTGTAGGTAAGTGGGAAGATGAGATTTTAAAGCCTTCACAAAATATATGTTAAATTAATCAAGTGTTTAAAAAATAATTAACGATGAAGACAGGCCCATGTATTTAATCATTTGTGGTCTATTTTGTCCGAAGTTATAATAATAATTGAATCAATAGGAGGATGTTATTGAAAACATCACATTTTAGCACATGTGGCTGTCAACCTCCACAACCTACATTACTGGTAAAGGGTCAAATATGTAATCAAAATATAATATTAGGCGCTATAGAGAGAAAACAAAAAATAACCCATTAGACTTTTGTTTTTAACTACACATGATGATACAAAAGTATAAATGTTAATAATATAGGTCATCGTTACAACCTTCTCTGGATTCTGTTGTGAGTGATATTTATTCAGATACTACGGGTTGGGATATTCTTGCTTCTTTCTACGCTTCTCACCCGGATGTTGCTTCTGAGATTAAGAAGGTGATGGTAAGCACTGACCTAGACTTGTTAGTTTGGACTTGTTCCCTGGATGGTGTTGTTTCTTGCAAATCTGCTTATGATTCTCTTTATGAGATTTGGAGTTCTGTTTGTTGGGGTAAGCAGATTTGGGCATCTTTTATTCCTCCTTCTCGCTCTATCCTCGTTTGGCACTTGTTTTATGGTAAGATTCTTACGGACATTGCGTTGCGTGCTAGAGGCTATATTTCCCCATCTCGTTGTTGGTTTTGTTGTGCTGCAGAGGAAGACTTAAGACATCTGTTTATTAACTGTCCTTTTGTTCGTGGGTTGTGGGATGTTGTTTCCTCTACATTTGGTCATAAGCTTAAGTTAGATGGTACTTGTTTGGACCTTTAGCAGGAGGAGATGAGGGTTGTCTTTAGCACTCAGCTGAAAGCTCTCTAGCGGGCTTCTATTATCACGGTTTTCTAGGTGGTGTGGTTCCTCCGGAATCAAGTTATCTTTGAGGGTGGCAAGCCTGTTTTTACCGATGCTCTTTCCTTGATTTGGCGTTCCGTTAGCGAGGCTGACTCCCTTCAGTTTGGCACTATGAAAAATTGAATGGATGAACTTCAGACTCTTTAACCGCTTCATGTCTCTGGTCATCCTTCCAAGGCTCCCCGTATTTTAAAGGTTAATTGATGCCCTCCCCCGCCGAGTTGTCTTAAGGTTAACACGAACGGGGCTGCTTTTGGTCGTCCCGGTCTTGCTGGATGTGCATGGGTGTTTTGCACATGCATGAGTTTCGTTAAAGGTTGCTTTGCTATTCCTCTTGGTGTCTGCTTTGCTTTTAAGGCTGAATTGGCCGCTATCGTCCATGCTATTGATTATGCTTGGACTTTTGGCTGGCGTCAGTTATGGTTGGAGTTAGGTCTTGTAAGGTTCCTTGGCGTTGACGCCCCGCTTGGGATAGGTGTTTGAGCTTAATCTCTCAAATGGACTTTGCTGTCACTCATATTAGCTTCCAGGAGCCCCAATATCGTCTCTCCTTCTTGGTGGTGGACTGCTCCGAATTTTTGCAATTTCTTTATTTTCAATGGTTTTTGTAGCGGACCTTATTTTAGGTTCTATTTTCTCTTTTGTTTTCTTTTCTCTATTGTTCTCTTTCTTTTTCTTTAATAAAATGTTGAGATGGGGTTGATTATGATCTCCAGCAACCTTATATATATATATATAAATCAAGTTTTTGAAATATTACCAATATATATGCTCCTTATAAAAACACTCCCCAACCCCAACAACTCTCTCTCCCTCGTCTATATCTCTCTCACATTTATCATCTCTCATCTCTCATCTCTTATCTCGCATCTGTGACTTTTGCCTTCTCCATCGATCACGATGTTCAATTAAAAAAAAAAAAAAATCATGTTTTAACCGAAACATCCCATCTAGAAGGGTGTTTTGGTAATTTTTTTATGCAAAAAGTAAAAAAATATGTTTTTGGCAGGGATGTTTCAGTCATATTTAGAAATGTCAATATTTCACATTTTTCTCCCAGATATCGCATATTTTTCTAAAAATATTTCAAGTTTTTTGAAAAAAAAAAATGAAAAAAAAAATGTTGATGTGGTTATCTCAATAATTTGTGGTAATGGGCTGATTTTTTTTTTTTTTTAATTTTTTATACAATGTGGTTATTAACACTTAAAATTTCATACGTGGTTAAAAACAAATTTCATAAGAGTATGAGCACGCCGTCATTGGCACCTGTCTGTCTACACTTCATGCTAGTAGTATATCACTCACATACTACCCCAATTTCAATATCCCGCTCAGGGATTCCAATCTCCACAACTGTCTCAAGATACAGCTCCAAATCTTGGGAGCACCCATGCTACCAAATTCCTACATGGCCACTCTTCACCACCAGATTGCTTATTGATGCGCCACTGGATAGTTCTATAAACTATCGTAAATAAGTGGCATGGTCGTGTTTATCCGCAAGTGCACGGATCATTAGGATCGCGTAGCAGCAAGTACGGTTCGTTCCATAGGGAAAGGAGTTACACGTAAATTGGTTCTACGTCTATGTTATAGTCAAACTATTTACACTAATTACAAGCATAAAAGTAAAAGGTGATGGTCACAAACAAATTAAACTAAGATTAAACTAAAATTAAACTAAGATGGCAATAACTAAATTATAACTAAATTAACATTAATCAACTAAACTAACTAAACTAACAAGCTTACCAAATTAATTAATTAATTAACACCAATTAACTAACTAAACTAATTACCAACTACACTCATGCATGGTCATGGGAAAGTGTAGTTGTGAGGTGGTAAATGCATGGAAATGCTAGGAAATTGTTTTCATGCAACAAATCCAATTCCTAGGTGATAGCAATAAGCTTACAAAATTGGTATTAACCAATCTAACTTAGGATTAGGCACATACACAAATAATCACTCATGCATGCTATTGATGTCTCAAATAGTCTAATCCTATTACATATCAATTAATAGGTTAATCAATTAACATGCATATATTAAGCTCAAGCAAATATACTAATCAACCAAAACATGAATAATATTACAATCCCACCAATATTCCCAACATAAACATGTAATAAAATTACAACAACAATAACAAGAAGCTAAAGTTAACAAAAGAGATGAAGAAGACAACCAAATTTCTTGTGAAGTCTCCAAGCTAGCTAGGCTTCTCCTTGCCTTTCCAAAGCTTGAGTCAAGAGGTGTTGAGACTGAACAAGGTTGGTGTGGGTGCAATTCTAAGCTAATTCTAAGGTGATTGTGTTATTGTAAGGTGTTTGTAGGCTTTTAGGGTTTTGTTTGGATATTAGGGATGTGTTTTAGGGTTAGGAAAGGAGAATATATATATATAGGGGAGGTTTTGGAGAGCATTTGGACAAAATATCTCCAAGGTCGGTCATTCCGGCGGGTTCAAAACACCAAGCTCGCGGGTTCTTGCCCACCGCACGAAGTCGCCGGACATTTTTGGAAGTTGGCTACGAGCTTGTACGTTCTGGACTACGGGCACTTTCCTGCCGCATGAAACCGCTGTCTTTTGGTGAGTTTGGACACTCTGGAACGCGGGAAAGAAGCCATTGAACGTGACCTTGAAGCATGGTGGCCATGGAGTTTTGGCTTGTTGGAGGAGAGAGAAAACTCGTGCATGGAAGGCCCAAAATGGGTCCATCGTGACCGGATGAAGCTTGTCAGGCGATCTGGGAAGAGTTTGGCCGAAAAAAATATCGAAAAACAACCGAAAACCATCGGGAAAAGTTCGGGTCACGACCAGGTATGAACTAGGTCGGACTTGGTTCGCGGGTCGTTGGGTTGGGTTACTACATGAAGAAGACGCCAGGACGTCAGCCTTGCATCATCGTGACACGAGCAGGTCAAAACGATGTCGTCTGACGCATGAGGTGGCGCGCTGACGCCTGCGCTGACTGGTAAATTACCGTTTGCACCCCTGATCTCTTCCTTAGTTGCAGAATCTTCAATCTTCTCCAGAATATTACATTTTAGCCCCTATTTCTCCAAAATGACCAAAATGCCCCTAAATTCCTCTATTTACCTGAAACACTTATTTAAACCATTAAAATCCCTATTTTACTTAAGAAACAAATACAAAAGATAGGAAATGAGAGTGTTAAATGTGAACATTTGCAGCGCGATCACTTATCGACTGCAGGATCATGGTCTTGATCTCCCTATCCCCGGCCATTCTAGGGACACAATTTTTATCAAAGCTGAAAGGGAAGATGAAGTTCCCACAATCATCCAAATTCCCAAACAACTGCCCAGAGAAAAGCTCAAAGAAATCATGCCACTTGAGTGGATAACCAATTATGAGAAAGCTTTCCAGAACACCACTCCAGTCATTGCTTCTGACACCACGTATGTCAAAGAACCGGATGGTTCCATAAAGACAATTTATGAGCCTCTTTCAGACTCGGGAACCTCCTTTGACACTCCTCTAATATTCCAAGCTCTCATGATCAGATTGGTCACCACAGAAGATGACATTCCCATCCATAGCTTCGATGCTGATGGATCCCTAGTATATACTGATAAGATTAATAGTCACTTCATTTGGGATGTTGATCCCCACATGTGTGATGCAGATTGCGAATGCAGAGACTGTCTGAAGGGTTACCAGTCCCTTTGTAAACCCTTATGCAAACCTCGCAGCCCGGATGACCTTAATAGTCCCTTGATAAGTTTACGACCTATCAAAAATAAACCACTCCCTATTTATGACAGGGCTTTGCAAATTTTGGAATCTGAAGGACTCTTGTCCCTGGAACCAGAAAAGCTTGTTCCACCTTTACCTCCACCGATTCCATGTTACATGGCCTCCAACTATGACCAAGATTTTCCTCCATTAGAACTTTCTTCAAACCCTGAAAAGAACCGATTTTCCAGACCCTTTATCCAAACTACTGAAGTCCTACCTGATGGACCTTTGAAGCATCCTTCCCAGGCTGAACAAGTCCTCAACTAGCAATCCCACAACGCCAGGATACAGAATAGAGTTCTAAACTCTATTGATCAAAAGAATGACCGAGTTACTCATCATGTCTCCCAACATGATCATCGTCTTCAAAGCTTGGATGCAGTCTTCAGAGACTTGTTCACTGATCTCTAATCTAGAATCTCCAAGTTAGATGCTGATCTTCACCGATATATCAATCATGGATATTTCGGTCCAGAATTTAACAGAAAAGAAAAAAGAAATTAGGCAACTCAGGAAAAAACTAGAACAAATGAACAGAGATCATCTCCACACGACACCACCTCCATATGTGCCAAAACCATACGCTTACACTAAGTCTTTGATCTTTCCTACATCCCCTCCTTACTCGCCTTCCACCAGACCTCCTGATTGCTCTTTCTATTTCAAATCCACTGGAGAACTTTTCCGTAAATATCCTCATTTATCCTCTCCGCCTAGAAAACCAACCAAAAAATCCTCGTCCTCACAAAAAGACAAACAACCCATGATAGAACAATACAAACCAGTGTTATACACTTCTCGGAACACTCCACCGTCCTCAGACACTGAATCAGAACCAATTTCCAGTGATTCCTCTCATTCCCCTTAGGATTCTACTCCTGTTATGCCTTTGCATCAATCGATCTCAGATACGATTACTGACTTGACGCAAGTCTTTATGGCATCCAGAACAGACCTTCAACCATCCACTTAGACTTATGATTCTCCTGATGAAGCATCAGCTGGACCAACCCCTTTTGTTGAAGAACCTAAGGAAAATATTGCTCCTTACCGGGCTCAAAGTACTAAGCCAACCAATGGTCCTTGGTTTAATTTAGACGATTCATCCCCAGACTCTTGGCAAAAAAAAATTTATGAGATAAGTGCATGGCTGGATCTGCAAATGGAAAAATCCGAACAGAACCTTGAAACAATCTTGAGAGAATTTGTTTCTAGGTTCACTAGTTCCCTTAGAGATTGGCACCAAGCCCTTGGAGAATACCGACAGCTACAATTCGTCAGAGCACCCTCTACCTCACAAGCGATGGGTGTCATCTTCAGAGAATTTCTTGGCGACCTTGGCCAATTCTACAAGCAAGCCAGACAAGACTTCTTTGAAATGCGTTGCTGTTCACTCAGAAAAAAGGATATTGAGTTCCACTATAAATGAATGTCAGGCCGATACCACTATGTCGATATCCTTGAGCTTGGATCTATGATAGGTAAATCATGAGATGAGATTTGGCAAAGTTCTGTATTTGAGCAAGGGAAGGTTCTGTATTTGGAGAGAGTGTCCCAAGAAGCTCTGGAGGGTATTTCATAGGTGGTGAGGATGATGAAGAGGAGGATTGTAAGGTTCATGATTTGTATTGGCTTGATTCCATTGCAAAATGCTCTATATTTGTATTAGTTGTTGCTTAGGATGTTCTTGAAAGAAAATAAGCTTAAAAGGTGAAGAGCAACGTCTAGTGCAAATGTCGTCTTCAAGAGGTGAAAGCGTCAAAGGTATACTTCGACTTCGATCCTCTTGCAAGGCATTAGCGCACACACACACAATTCATACATGTGTGTCCCTGCATCATAGTTCAAACATTTTGGTATAACACATTCACACACTTCTTAGTATGCACATGCATTGGTCTCTTATAGACAAACATTGTAGAATTGCATGCTTTGTGACTATCTCTTTGATATGGCATGCTTGTGTGAATTTGTGTTTGTTTGTTTATGTATTTTGTATTTTGGACTTGAATATGTTCTTATTTGATTCCTTATTGAGTTTCGTTCATTTTGGTTACTCATTCATAAGGTTTCAAGTCCAAACGACTTAGCTAGGCTACTTTGGATTCTCATTCGTTGAGTTGACTTCATCGTCATTTTCCGAGATGATTTCTCAACCTTTTGTCAAAGTTTCTTAGTCATCATCATGCGTGAGGGAGTCACGGTTCGTAATCTAAAAATGGATTTGAAATCGGAGTTCGGATGCCCAAGATACGGCTGAAGAACGTGAGGGTGCGTGGGAGAGCAAGCGAGGCCAAGTGGCCAAGCTTGGCCAAGCCGTGTGTGAGCCGTGGGACCCACGGCTAGAGCACCTCTCTGGTCCTGTGAGGCCCACACGCCCCACACGGGCCTTGGCTGAGGTGGCCTCTTTTGGTTGGCCAAAAATCCTCTCTCTCTCCTCCATTTAAACACCTCTCCTTCCCTCCAAACAAAGAACTTGAAGAAATCTTTCAAAGAAATTTGCTGCAGAAATTCTTCACATTTTAGTTTTAGTATTTTGATCATAACTTTCTCATACAAACTCAAAATTGATTGATTCAAAAACCAAAATTGTTGGTCTTGATGAGAGCTACAAACCCCAAGTATTTCTAGAGGTAGCTAACTTTGTCATTGTTCCCAGTGGTCTGATTTTTAGTATGTGGTCAACTTTGTATGTTCAACTTCTTCTTTTTCATTTCATCTTTGATCATCTCTTTTATTGTTACTATTTGATTGATGAAATATGTTGATAAGGATGTTAGATCATATACTAGGGGTGTCTGGTCTCGTTCGTACCAATTTTTTGACCTCTTATTTATTTATTATTTTCTTTTCTCACTTCTCTTTTAATATTTTATTTTCAAAGTTCATTAAAGAGAATCAAGATGATATCATCAGTAATCTTTATTCACCATTACTCCATCTTGTGACTTGTCCATGGTTTGAAACTTCTTATAAGTTATAAAGACAATGTTTTGGGCATAAGTTCAATTTAATTGGATGAACGCAATTTTATTTTTTTTCTTAATCAAATCTTGATTATTATTTAATTTCTGAAAGTGAATATAAATTTAGGAAGAAAGCATAAAAAAGGATAGAGAAAAAGAAAAAAAAAATGATTAAGAAAATAAATAATGTAGAAGACAAGAGATGAAAACAGAAAAGGATGGAGTGAGAAAAAAATTGATTACTTTTTTTGTTATTGAAGTATTACAAGCACTATTACAAATGTCTGGATCTACTAAGATCAAACAATATACGTGCGGCCCAGATATCTATTCCTATAACGAGAGATAACTATTCTCCATAAACTGAAGAGAAAACTCCCCACATGGCCACATATACTTATAAATGCGAATGGTGGGATTTGAACCCCTCACCATTAATGTTGAAGGGAGATGCGCCACTGCTAGCTACGCTAAAATGTGATGTGCGAAAAAATTGATAACTTAAAAAATAGGAAAGAATTGATAGAAAATTTAGAGAATAAATAAGAGACACAAGGATTAAACTAAACCATTAATATATTATTGGTCCAAAGGCTACATAATCATGTCAAAAATGGTGTCCCCCAATCAGGGGTGACTGTAAGAGCCTCCCCCCACACCACCCACCCCCCCCCCCCCCCCCCCCCCCCCCCCCCCCCTCCCAATAATAATAATAATAATAAAAATTATATTATAAATCAAATTAAAATATGAACCAATAAAGAAAAAAAAAAAAAGGAAACTATTATAAATAAAATGTATTATATATATAGTAGGTGATAATACTCTCTTGTTCTTTTATTATTTTAATAATATAAATTAACTTATAATTTTTGTTTTCATAGTTCTAATGACCATGAAAATAAGAGATAAAATCAATCCAATTTAATATTTTAATTTCCTATTATTTCATACATTATTATCTAATCTAGTGTGTATTATATATGAGTAATGCTAGGCTTCCCAATTTTTTTCACAAATTCTTTCCCAAATGTATGCAACACGTGAAGTGTCAACATCTTGTAAATCATGAGATTGTGTGGTAAATGATGTGATGTTGACACATCATGTTCTACAAACATTTGGGAAAGAATTTGGAAAAAAAATTGGGAAGCCTAGCATTACTCGTTATATATATAATTTTTTTTTTTTTTTTGATTTTACTAGAACAAACTAAGTGAATATTGAACTCTTATAGTGATTACCTTTATTATTTATTTTGTTAGTTTAAAAATTAATCTGATTTTGATAAATTTACTTTATTAGTTTATTATTTAAATTTTCTTCAAAATTATTATAAGTTAATTTAGTTTGACATGAATATTATAAAATTAAGTTACAAGTATATAAATATTTGTGATTTAAATATATCAATGGTATAATGATATTTTAATTAAGCTATTGAAATTTATATTTCATAAGCTGGGAACTATTAAAATATTTTTTTAGTTATGCATACCGTTAAGAATAGGCATAGATTTTACAACAAAATAATAAATGTTTTCTCATACACTCTTTGATTATGTAATTGAAATGGAAATTAAGAAGAAAATTAGATTGATTTGGTTATAAATAATTTTCTAGATATAACATGTTACATTTTTATTAGTTAATGTCTATTTTATTTATTTATTTGTATCATTACTTTTAACACTAAACGGTATCACATTTTGTTGAAAGTATCAAGTGCGGGATTCGGCACTTTTCTTGTATAGGATTCCTACTGACCTACAATATTAGTTTTTGTCTTAACCCCCCAAAACCAAAATCCTGGCTTCGCCCCTGCCAGGGGCGAATGTAAGGGGTGCATATAGGGGCCATGCGCCGCCGCCCCCCCCCCCCCCCCCCCCCCAATAATAATTATAATAATAAAATTATATTATAAATCAAATTAAAATATGAACCAATAAAAAAAAAGGAAACTATTATATATAGTAGGTGATAATACTCTCTTGTTCTTTTATTATTTTAATAATATAAATTAACTTATAATTTTTGTTTTCATAGTTCTAATGACCATGAAAATAGGAGATAAAATCAATCTAATTTAATATTTTAATTTCCTATTATTTCATACATTATTATCTAATATAGTGTGTATTACATATAAGTAATGCCAGGCTTCCCAATTTTTTTCACAAATTCTTTCCCAAATGTATGCAGCACGTGAGGTGTCAACATCTTGTAAATCATGAGATTATGTGGTAAATGATGTGATGTTGACACATCATGTTCTACAAACATGTGGGAAAGAATTTGGAAAAAAAATTGGGAAGCCTAGCATTTCTCATTATATATATAATTTTTTAATTTTATTTTTTTAAGATTTTACTAGAACAAACTAAGTGAATATTAACTCTTATAGCGACTACCTTTATTATTTATTTTGTTAAGTTAATTTGGTTTGACATGAATATTATAAAATTAAGTTACAAGTATATAATATTTGTGATTTAAATAAATCAATGGTATAATGATATTTTAATTAAGCTGTTGAAATTTGTATTTTATAAGCTAGGAACTATTAAAATATATTTTTTAGTTATGCATACTGTTAAGAATAGGCATAGATTTTACAACAAAATAAAAGATGTTTTCTCATACACTATTTGATTATGTAATTGAAATGGAAATTAAGAAGAAAATTAGATTCATTTGGTTATAAATAATTTTCTAGATATAAAATAGACATGTTACATTTTTATTAGTTAATGTTGATTTTATTTATTTATTTGTATCATTACTTTTAACACTAAACGGTATCATATTTTGTTGAAAAGTATCAAGTGCAGGATTCGGCACTTTTTCTTGTACAGGATTTCTTCTGATCTACAATATTAGTTTCTGTCCTGACCCCCCCAAAACCAAAATCTTGGCTTCGCCCTTGCCCCAAATCCTTCCCGATACTTTTTATATAAAAGAATTCTTTTGGAAAAAAACTTATTTACGATGAATTTTAATAAATATAATTTGGTGAGAGAGGGATTATAACCTAAGATATTGTTTTTGAAAATAGAACCTAAGAATCCTTGTACGTACATCAATAAAAACTTACTAACATCTTGTTACCTTATAAAATTTTCAAAACTTTCATTTGTACCTACAAAATTATTATTTTATGAGTAACACAATCCAAAAAAAATCAATCTAAATGATACGATTTATTCTCATGATTTAAATCATGATATATGTGAGTAAATGACGTGACAATGAAAAGTAATTTGTCATATCAGTTAGGTTGTGTAGCGTTGTTTTTTTTTTTTTATATATAAAGACCTAAAATCAATTTACTAATGGAGTTATTTTATATATCAGTGGAAGGTATTGGTTAGTGTTTACTAGGCATTGTTGTTATTATATATATACATATATATATATATTAGGGCTGGCTAGGATGGGCTACAACCCACCCTAGCTTTTGAAAAGAAAAAGAAAAGTTTTTTTAATAGTTTTAAATATATCCCAATTAATTCTAAGTATATCACAGTCCAATTTCGATTCTGACTTAACTTACGATATTTTTCTTTATCTTAATAACAACCCAATAACTTAAAAACATGTATCAAACTTATTAAAGCTTATTGTATTTTCTTAATAACGTGAACGATTAAATTGATAAATGTTAACCCTTTACTGACTCAAAAATCAAATTGGGAAATTTTTACCCCTTAACAACACGCCAAAAGTAGTAGATTTACCATATAAATTAATCTCCAAGTCTCCAAGAATTTCAATTTTATGAGTTTTCATAGCTTTTGGATTTGTGGAGGTATATAGACGTTGGTATGAGCAAACTGTAAGTTTTATTTTTATTTTAAAGTTTATGTTGTAAAATTAATCTAAAATTAAGTTTTATTTTCGGCTATAAAACTTATCAAAACGTCTTTGTACAACAAGATGAATGACAAGTTTCTTGAGAAATGTATGGTTGTTTTTATTGAAAGAGAACTTGTTTTTACAATTGATTCGGATTCAGTAATAGATGCTTTTGTCTCTTTGAAGCCTCAAAAGTCAAAATTTAAGTAGGATTTGTATTTACATTGCATGCATATTTCCTTTTTATTTTCTTGTATTTTTTCGTGGTTAGAATATGAATTTGAGGGTAAGACTCGTTATGTCCCCTGACTAGGTATACTTTTTTATTTTAACTAAAAAAATTTTCTCTCTTACCATCGAGATTCGCTATCAAAATGATTTTTTTTATTATATAGTATAATTTTTTATCTATATGAAATTGTTCACAGCCCACCTAGAAAAATAATTCTAGTTTCGCCCCTATATATATATATATATATATATATTTAAACAAGCTATGACAATATATTATAGCATCATTCATCCCGAGTTACGGTAAAATTAGTTCCTTTCTCACAATGCAAAACAAGAACACTTGAGATAAAAAAAAAAAAAAAAACACGATTTACTATTAGAAGCTTTCATTCCCTAGTGGCAATCTACATCAGTCAAGGCCTCTAAAAGAGTCGTTGTTGTTATTATATAATATGAAGACTTAAAACCAATTTGTTAATGGAGTTATTTTATATATCAGTGAAAGGTATATATCAGTGAAAGGTACTGGTTACCAACCAAATTGATAGGACAACCTTCCCAATTGTTTTAGCTTCAATCAACATAAAGATTCAATGTACATGTGTTATTTATACCAGATAATAATTCTTTGCCTACCTTATGTCATCGCTCATCACTAAATTATTTATTTATTATTTTTAAATAGTTTTTGGCATTGTCATCTTTCAATTGGTTTGATGAATTTATAACAGTCAGGAATCTAACCAGAAATTTATATTGAGATGAAATTAAATTATTATTTGTTGATGGTTCGTGTGAAATATCAGTGAAATTGTGATTGGTTAATGGCGAAGAATTAAAAGATAATAAGACACGAACACAATTTTACATGGAAAACCCTAGAAGAAGGGAAAAAGTCACGGTTACCAGTGACGGTGATAAATGGGTTTCACTATGAGAAAATGGATTACACACTCAACGCACTATTCTCTCTTAATGCATGTAAAAATACTTCTTTGTGTATATTCTATCTCTTACAATGAAAATGGGGTCACATTTAAACTCCCACTGGTAACCCTAACTTGTTGTGCAAGCAGTTGGCTTGTAGAATCTTGTTACGATTCTTCTTGTATGGATTCCTGATCGCGCTCCAAATGTTCACATTTAGCGCTCCCTTTTTCCTATCTTTTGTGTTCGTTTCCGAGCACTTTTGTGTATATAATGTGTGTTTTAGCTATGTGCAGGTAAATATCCCATACAGAAGGTGTTTGTACCAAATGAGGGCAAAATAGGGCAATTATGTCTGAAGAAGACCACGGCTGGTTCGTGCCGCTGGAATGAACCCGTGGAGCAAGGGAGCATGAACCCGCTAGGATTTTGGCTAGTTCAGATCTTTTGGCTAGCTAGATATGTCCCGCGGAACCGAACCCGCTAGGATTCCCTCTAGTTCGTGCGACTAGACATTGCCCGCGGCATGAAGTCGCCGAAACTCTGGCTAGTTCATGTGGCTAGACATTGCCCGTGGCACGAAGTCGCTAGGATTCGGGCTAGTTTGTGTTGCTAGACATATCCCGCCGCACGAACCCGCCAGACCCCTGTCCGAGCCAAAATCATGATATTTTCAGGGGCATTTCATGTCTTTTCACACCCCATTCCTGCCCAAATTTGCCCAACTATGTATACACCTCTTTAGCTTCTCTTTCAAAAGTGTGAACCAAGTGCACCACCTCACTTTGCTCCAAGAAACCCATTTTCTTGGATTGATCATCACAAAAGAGAGAGAGCAACTCCAAGCCTTCCTTGGGGGATTTTCCTCCATGGAAAGCCTTCCATGGAGAGTAGAGATGCAGAGATAGGAGAGGCTTGTGTGTCAAAACTAAGCCATAGGAGTTTCATAGAAAGGAAGAGCTATTGGAGGCTTGTCTTCAAGGGTTATTTCTTACTTTGCTCATCTTTGTATTTTCTATTGATGTATAACCCATTAGAGAATATTTGTAGCCTACACTTATGTTAATATATGTATGTATTGTTCTTATGATTTGATTTAGTATTGATTCATTCCTTAGTTGTATATTGATTAATCTCTTATTATGATATTCATGTGTATGGATAATTATATATTGATATGTATGTATGAATGAGATTAGGAATAGATTAACTAAATGATTAGGAGTAGTTGTAATCAAATATCTCTGTTTATGCATGTTGGTGTATGATTTACTATGTATGTGTTTAGAATGATTAGAGAGATTGAGAGTTGAGATTGTGCTTGGATAACCATTCCTTGCATAATCTTGGCTATTAGCTCTATGGAATGGAAATAGCTTGTGTGTGCATAACTTGCCACCATAGTTTTGGTTCATATGTTCTTGTGCTTAATGGGTCTAAACCCTAGATATAATCACTCTTCCGATTGGAGAGTGATGACATGATTTCGGTAATTCCCTAATCAAGAGAACGAACCCTTTACTGGATTAATTGGATTCACATGTTAAACAATCGACATAAATTGCATATTGTGTTTGGTGAACCGATATCCCATATGTGTTATATATCTTGCTTATCTCCAAGCCACCTTTTTTTTGTGGCTAGGGTGTCTTGCCTCTAGGAGTAGAATAACTTAATTATGAGTAGATTAATTAGATAGCCAAGACACCCGGCTACATTTCTATCCTAGTTAGTTGCATCTCCACACACACACAACACACACGCATTTCCTTTTACATGCTTTAATAAACTCTAAAGCTAGATACAGTTAACAGATTCTGTCTCTCTGTGGAACGAGACCCTTGCTTACTTGCTATACTTGTCCTTTGACTCGTTGCATTTGCAAAGTGATTAGAATAGAAATATCTTTTCCGACGGTTACAACGACGCTTGGTCAGAAAATGGCGCCTCTGCCGGGGAATGGTTTTTGTTAACCGTATTTAGTTTTAGCAAATAATGTTGTTGACGGTGATTTTTGATGGTCACCGAGTCAATGATTTATTTTCGAATTGCTATAGTTTATGAACGATAATGATTAAAAATCAAGAAGAAATAACAAGCAATTACGTGGTAAAACTCCAATGATTGGAGAAACATCCACGGGTTGTTGCCTTAGCAACGAAGCCAAATTCACTATGAAGAATTGTTACAAAAATATTGCACTATAATTTCTCTCTCTAGCTATTCCTCGCGTACCCCCTATTTGTGTATAAAGGGGGTACTTATACATGTTGTTATTAGGGTTTGATGCTGCCGCTAGGGTTTGGTACTGTGGTGCCCAAGTTTTTGGCGTGTGTTCTAATCCTGAACGGATTTTGTTTCCTTTTTTGTAGTATATTTCCTGATTTGGCTGAGTCCAAGTTTGATTCCTCCTCCTCCTCCTTTATTTGCGGGAAAACTATTTGTTTCCTTATTTGAACTCTGAGCAACCACACCGTTGCTTATCGTGGAGATGCAGGTCGTTGATTCTGTCCTGCGCTTGGAATATGAACACTGGCGACTATCTCTTTGATTGAATCCTGAGCATGCTCGAGTGTGCGCCCAAGTAGGGTTTACCACCCGAGCTGATCGTCTTCGTCTGTGGTCGGGCTAACTCACTCTTTTTCCGAGTAAGTTATCGTGGGGAATTTCTACTCCAGTTGTTAACTTATCTTGACTCCTACTTACGTGGCCTTTTATGGTGATGACGTGTCCTTCATGACTATTTTCACCTATAACAGTACCCCCTTAAATATTTGAGCCGATTGTGCCGAGTCAGGTTCCCTGGGGACAAATATTTAACTTCATACGTTTTTTTTCTAACTTGTCTTTGTTTGTCGTTTTCTTCATTAATACATCCTTGTTTGATTCGAAGCTTTTAATGACGTGTCTTAATTGCGATCACACACATTCGATTCGTCATTTATTTTGGAAATCTTTTGATGGTGACGCTTCTGCTCTCTGGCGGCTCAAGATGTTCTCCGGTTGCCACTTGTCTCTTTTTGTTTGGCTATGGCACAACGCATTTATGAGACATAACCTTTCTGCCCATCTGCGTGCAGCCTACGTCACGACCCACGTTCTTCTGTTTTCCCGCCTCTCTGCGCTTCTCCTAGGGTTTTGGTCCTTTTTTGAAATCGATGTGCTGCCTATATATACTGGCTTTGTACTCACCTTTCCATTTTTATTTCTTTTTCCATTATCTTCGTGTTTTTCTTCGAAAGAGAAATTCACCTGTGCCCCTTGTGTTCTTGGGTACTTTGTTCAGTTCTTCAACTCGTCTTTTTAATCTTGCTTCATCAAGGTAATCTGCTTCGACCCCCGGACCTTTTCTTGAAGATTCTTCATTTGTAGTCTGCATCACTTCAGTTTTTCGCTACATCAAGGTTAGTTCTCATGGATCCTGAAGCTAGGTACCGTCTTTTTACTGTTGGTATGATTGCTATTGAAAGAAATGATACTCTCACTGCATCGGTTGTCCACAGGTTACTAAAAGAACCTCTCTTTGATCAACCGCATTTTACTAACGCCGACGTTTCTGAAATTTACAGTGACAGCCCTGCTACTTCCGGAGTTCCTCCCACTCCCGAAGTTCATTCTGTTTCTTCGAATTCATCGCAGCCTGACTCCTATCAGCCTGAAGCTCGGTCAGATTCTTCTGCTTCCACTTGTGTTGATACTCGGCCTTAGAGACGATCGGGGAAGAGGATGAGTACTCATAAAATTTACAAGGATTCTCACTCCCTAGAGAGCCGAGTCGCGACCCAGAGGATTGTTGAGAACGACATTGAAGAGGAGCATAGGGCCGCTCGCATTCCTTTCTCTCCCGAGTGGAAATGTGCCTATGACGTCGAGCTGAACGTGGTCGGCCCTGAAGAGATAACAAAGTATATGCGGTGGTTCGATCTGGACAGCAACGTGATTTCGCTGATTCCTGCTGACGGTTGAGCTGCATGGAACCCCTCACCTGGCCACGTGGCAATCTATGGGGCAATGCTCACTTGTGGTGTTACTCTTCCTCTCCAGCCTTTTATCACTTGGTTTTTGGCTGAGACCCGACTCGCTCCAGCGCAGCTAACTCCGAATAGCTACCGGATTTTGATGTGCATGTGGCACATGTGGCATAGGATGAAGCAGCCACCTCCCACACCTCACGAAATCCGGCACTTCTATGCGCTGAGGCCCGTGGGGAAGACTGGGGTTTATTTCCTTCAATCGAACCAGCCCGAGTTCTGGATCCCAAAAGACGTGGTGGTCAAGGGTTGTTAGGATTATGCTCAATAGCAAGAGTGTAATATTGTAATTAACAATTTTTTTCATATTAATAAAGTGATTTCTGGTTTAACAAATCGTATAGCATTTATAGTTTAAATATTATAATTGTCAAAGTAAATAATCATAAGGTCTAAAGACTATGAGAAAAGAAGAATTGTTCGTACATCTGGATATGTATGTGGTAGACACAATTCTTTAGTTAGTCTTGAATAATGTTCACAACTTAAGTTAAATGTTGGGCACCTTTATCTTGTTAAAGTTGTAGAATTCTTTTGCTAGCATTTGAGTGGGATCAAATGAGATATGATGAGTCTAAAATCATCGGAGTGTCTTCGAGCAAAAGAATCTAGTGCACTGGGTGCATTGAACTGGATCACAATGAAAAGCTTTATTTAGAACCGTCAATAGATAATAGTCTTTTCATTATCAGGACAATCGGAGAGTCTTATCTTAATCCTGAGATAAATGATGGATTTATGATTGCAAGTGATATCATTTGAGTTATCAATGAGTACGATTATATCGCATAGTCTATCTTCGATAGTTTGGTGATATTCATTTGTTAATCGATAGAGGACTTCATTTATAGACATGGACATCGTGGCTCCATTTAATAAATGAGAGTATAATATCATCATATGGATGTTTTGAGGTAATTGGATATTAAATCTCAACGTTGAGTTTTCGATAGTGTCTATTGAAAACATGGCTTCTGGACAAGTCAAAATATCCAAGTTCAAAACGTGGTCATATGAGTAAATATGGTAACTTGGAGAGTTATAGGCGGTCTATGAACTCTTGGTGATTACTGATATTAATCACGAGGATACACTATCTCCAACATGATTGTCTAGGGTATGAATGAGGAACATCTTCCCTTTCTATCTTTATTTAAGAGTTCAATTTTAGCTCTTTAGTGGAATGAGTTAAAATTAATGGATCGTGAAACTAAATATACCACGGTGTGTATAAAGCTATCTAGAGGGGGGGTGAATAGATTTTACGCTTTTTACCCAATTTTTCGTATTAGTCAAAATTACGAAATTACCCTCAAGATAATATAAACAAGCAAGTGTAATATGGTGCGGAAATTAGATTAACACTTGAATTTTTACGTGGAAACCCTCACGGGAAAAACCACGGGCTATGTAAGTAAGCCACACTCGAACCTCGAATCCACTAAATGTGCAAACGATTACAACCTAATCCCGGATGTAATCACACACCTACCTAATCCCGGTATGAGTGAACCTAGTCCAATTTGCTTGCGATCTAAGCAACCTAATCCCGATTGCTACACACAAGACTTAGCTTCTCTTGAAGAGAATACAACCCTAAGTGAATATATGAAAATATCCAAAATGCAACATAGAGCAAGGGAAACCCTATATGCTTATCTAAGATGATTAATATGCAATTAAGAACAATCCTAGATATCAAAACTAAATGACATGTCAAATAGTTAAGCTAATCAATATCAAGTATAAAACCTAATATGCTAGCACAATACAACTTCTCAAACATACATCATATTAATCTCAATTTTGTATCTAGAGCATACAAAATAACAATCAAGTAATTAATTGAGATTTGCTAGATAAATTAAACACAAAATATGTAAGATATTAGTGAAAAGCTTACCAAGCAAAGTATGATGAAGATTCCATGCTAGATGACATCTAGATGATCTAAGATGATGCTAGATGATGATTGATGATCATGAAATTGTGTTTGAGTAATTAAAAATGAGTTCTTTGTGTATTTTTCTTCTCTTGAAAAATATCCTAAGTATGAAGCATGAATAAGAACTCTTGTCAATGACCTAAAATCAAGTTAGCATATATATAGAGGCCATAAGTGAAGTGAGGTCGTTTTGAAAACTCGCCAGAAAAATACTCTGTGCGCTGGTGGACCTGCGCTGGTGGACCAGCGCAGGACCAGCGCACAAGCCAATTTTGGCTTGAGCGCTGGACGTCAGGCGCTGCCACCAGCGCCAGTCCAGCGGCGCCATACTGGGCGATCGGCGCTGGTGGCCGGCGCTGGTCCACACCAGCGCACGACCAGCGGCGCGCCACTGGGCGATTTGCGCCGGTGAGCGGCGCTGGTCGACCGGCGCTGGTGGACCAGCGCACAGCCCCAAAATTTGCATCCCACATGCAATGATGCAAGGGGTGCAAAGTCAAACAAGATGCATCCTAAAAGCCTAAATGCTATGATGTTTTCAACACAAGATGCAATCATAAAATCAAGCAAGAAGAGATGTAAATAATCATTTATGCACAACAAAAGAAACACAACATACAAAGATTAAACATATGCATGAGTTGTGAGTGTGTGCAACTATCTCTTCAAGACAAGAAAGCACTTAGAAAATTACCTTTGGTGCTTGTCAATAATGAGGTCTTCAAAGGGCCTAATGCACTAACAACAACATTTAAACTACCCTTACAAAGTATCCCCATTTATGGTTTGATCACGAAATAAGCCAATTAAAAACAACGGGAATCCTTACAATCTCCCCCTTTGGCTATTTCGTGACAAAACCATCACTCACATTAAATCCTCACAAAAGAAATAGAAACTACGAGATTACAATGATATTCTACATTACAAAGAGATAAGAGAATGCAACTTGAAGTCTTCAATCCTCTTGTAGAATAATCAATCCCTGAAAAGAGTTTCTAACATTCCAATTCAAGTAAAGTGTGAGATTAATCATGTGAGAATAATACCAAGCATTTGCATTTTTAGAATTTAGACACAACATTAGCAAATGTATGCAATGTATGATAAATGCAATGCTCCCCCTCAAAGGGTTACTCCCCCTCAATGTTTTATCTCCCCAAAGTGCACAATAGCTTGCAACTCCCCTTACAATATCCTACTCCCCCTTTTTGTCATGATATAGGCAAAGGAGTAGTCCCCAACCGGGTCACTCATAGCAACGAGAGATAGAAGCATGCAAGATATGCATATACATATAAGTCACGTTATGCACTTCAATTAATTTGAGAGAAACAAGGAGATTTATTTGAGAAAATGTGTGAATCCAACATGCTTTGCATACAAGACATATAGCATTCAAGTCCAAAATACAATGGTATTTGGCAAAGCAAATGACAAAGGTTTCAAATAAGAATTCAAACCAATTTCACCAATGTCATGGGAAAAGCAAGGATATAGAGATTATTGATTTCAATTTTAAGAGCAACTATATCCAACTTTATAAGCGAAACATGGCATGAGCGACTTTGCACCCTATTTGATTTTTCCGGATAAGAAATCCGTATGATAGTAACCATGTTCAACTAATAAAGAAAGAGAGACATATGGAATGTAAATTCCTTTGAACGGATACAAGATCCTTTATTCATTTTGAGTCTCATTAGCTTTCACACAAGTTTTGCATTTTTAAGAATATGCAATCATCAATTCATGCTTTTCATGTGAGCATGTTGTATGAATTTCATGCTTTTTCATTTAGCATAAGCATGTTATTTAAGAAACATCATGTCATGGAGATAACTATAGGTCATTCACATCATACTTCCTATGTAAATCTCCTAGTCCAAAAATGCATGTTTGAACATAAATATGACATGGATTGTAGACAAGCAAGGTTCACACTTATAGAATTTGAAAGCATATATACATATGTACAACCAAGCTTACTCAAGCAATCAAAAGAAGAGGCATAAGATATTTCAAATTTTTTGCAAGTTACATGAATGCAAAATAGCTCTCTTTGCTTGAGTTCCCCATATGGGGTCAATCATAGAACATCACTCCACAAGACATATCCCAATAGATCTACTAAGAGTTTTAAATCGAGTAGCATCTAAGGGTTTAGTAAATAAGTCCGCAAGTTGATCATTAGTACCTACATGTTCAAGTACTATGCATTTATTTTCAACAAGCTCTCTAATGAAGTGATGGCGGATGTCAATATGCTTAGTTCTAGAATGTTGAACCGGATTCTTGGAAATATTAATAGCACTCATGTTATCACAAAAGAGAGTGAGAGTACCTTGGTTGAATCCGTAGTCTACAAGCATTTGTTTCATCCATAGGAGTTGTGTGCATCCACTCCCCGCGGCTATGTACTCGGCCTCGGCCGTGGACAAGGAAATCGAGTTTTGCTTCTTGCAAAACCAAGACACCAAGTTGTTGCCTAGAAAGAAGCAACCGCCCGATGTGCTCTTCCTATCATCACAATTTCCTGCCCAATCCGCATCACTAAAGCCAACTAGACTAGCATTAGTGTCAAAAGAGTACCAAATCCCATAGTTGGATGTCCCATTCACATAGCGAATGATCCTCTTCACACAAGAGAGGTGGGACTCCTTAGGATCCGCTTGGTACCTAGCACACACACCCACACTAAAAGATATATCGGGCCTACTTGCGGTCAAATAAAGCAAGCTACCTATCATGCCACGATATAGAGTTTGTTCCACACTTTTACCACTAGCATCCTTGCTTAGCTTCAAAGTGGTACTCATGGGTGTATCACAATGTTTGGCTTTCTCTAAACCAAACTTCTTCACTAGGTTCTTAGCATATTTGGCTTGGGTTATGAAAATCCCATCATGCATTTGCCTAATTTGCAAACCTAGGAAGTAACTAAGCTCACCAACAAGACTCATCTCAAATTCAAGAGACATGACATCAACAAATTGTTGGACTTTGGTGTTGTTGGTGGAGCCAAAAACTATATCATCAACATATATTTGAGCTATGAAAAGCTCATCATTGTCTCTCTTGATGAATAGTGTCTTGTCAACACTACCTCTTGTGTAGTTGTTGTCAACAAGAAATTGAGTGAGGCGCTCATACCAAGCCCTCGGTGCTTGTTTCAACCCATAAAGTGCCTTCTTGAGGCGATAGACATGATTGGGGTGGTGTGCATCCACAAACCCCTTAGGTTGTTCAACAAACACTTCCTCTTGCAAGAAGCCATTGAGGAAGGCACTCTTGACGTCCATTTGGTGCAATTTGAACTTGTGCACACAAGAGATGGACAAGAGAAGCCTAATGGACTCTAAGCGGGCAACGGGAGCAAAAGTCTCCTCAAAGTCGATACCCTCAATTTGAGAGTACCCTTGTGCTACAAGTCTAGCCTTGTTCCGCACTATGTTGCCATCCTCATCGGATTTGTTCCTAAATATCCATTTGGTGCCTATGACATTAGTGGTCTTAGGCCTAGGAACTAGAGTCCAAACCTCATTCCTTTCGAATTGGCTTAGCTCTTCTTGCATGGCAAGAACCCAAAATTCATCATTTAAGGCTTCTTCAACCTTTTTGGGTTCAATTTGAGAGGTGTAACATGTATAGCTAATAAGATTAGCAAGTTGGCGTCTAGTCCTAACACCCTCATTTACCTCTCCAATGATATCTTCTTTATCATGGAGTTTCCTAACCCATGGAGCGGGTTCTTTAGAGTCCAAGAGAGGAACTCTATCAATAGGTTGTGTGCCATCATTGTTGACATTAGATGTCCCAACATTAGGCGACACCACAACCTTCTCCAAAGGAGAATCATCACTAAAAATAACCTCCTCCTCATGATCATTAGACTTGAGCCTAGTATCATCAAATACGACATTGGATGATTCCATAACACTTAGAGTCTTTAAATTGAAAACTCTATAGGCTCTACTATTTAAGGCATAGCCAATAAAAATACCCTCATCACTCTTAGCATCAAACTTGCCAAGTTGATCACGGTCATTCAAAATGTAGCATTTGCTTCCAAAAGTGTGGAAGTAGCTAACATTTGGCCTCTTGCCTTTCCATAACTCATAGGAGGTGTTTCTAGTACCGGGCCTTAGGAACACTCTATTTCCTATATAGCAAGCCGTGTTAATGGCTTCGGCCCATAGGTTCCTAGGGACATTGTTGCTAAGCAACTATCACACGGGCCATCTCTTGGAGGACCCTATTCTTCCTCTCAACAACTCCATTTTGTTGAGGTGTCCTAGGAGCAGAAAATTCATGGGAGATGCCTAAACCATTACAAAAGGTTTCAAAGGTGGCATTCTCAAATTCTCTCCCATGGTCACTTCTAATCCGTTTAATGCTTCTAATGTTAGAATTCATTTCATTTTGCAATTTAGTACAAAGCATTTTAAACTTATCAAAAGTTTCGGATTTTTCTCTAAGAAAATATGTCCATGTAAATCTAGAGAAATCATCAACACAAACAAAAATGTATCTCTTTCCACCCAAATTTTCGGTTTGCATGGGACCCATGAGGTCCATGTGGAGAAGCTCAAGTGGCTCCTTGGTGGTGAGATACTTACCCTTTTTGTGCATGCTTTTGGTTTGCTTTCCTTGTTGGCAAGGTCCACAAATACCATTGGCTTTCTTCCCAAGCTTAGGGAGGCCACGCACACAATTGAACTTTCCAAGGGTCCGTAGATCCCTAAAGTTCATGTGGCCAAGTCTTTCATGCCACAACTCAATTTGCTCATCCATGGACACATGATTAGATACAATTCTAGCTTCAAGACAATAACAATTGTCGCTAGATCTCATGCCCTTCAACAAGGTTTGTCCATCGGGTTTAAGGATAGAGCAATAATCTTTAGAGAACAAGACGGAATATCCTTCATCACTAAGATGTGAAATGCTAATTAAATTGGCTTTCAAGCCATCAACAAATAAAGCATTGGATAAGGAGGGTAATCCGGGAACGGAAATGGTTCCTTTCCCTATAACATTTCTTTTGGATCCATCACCAAAAGTGACATTTCCACCTTCCTCCATAACAAGAGTCTCGAAGAAACTCTTGTTTCCCGTCATGTGCCTAGAGCACCCACTATCCAAGTACCAAAAATTAGAAGAATTTGCCTTCAAGGCTATTTGTGCAACATGGCAAACATTTTCATTCTTTCTAATCCACTTAGCAACAATTTTAGCTTTCTTAGTGGTCTTTGGTACATGTGCTCTACTATTTCTAGGATCATGCAAATCAATATTTTCTTTCCTAGAAACATGCATCTTGGCTCTATTCTTTCTCTTTTCAATCATGCTTTGTTTTCTACACATTTTAATATATTGAAAGCAATTTGGTCTAATATGACCATCACAACCACAAAAGTGACAGATAGGAATGAAAAAAGGAATCATACCTCGCCTTTGAGTACGTCCATGTCTTTGTGGATATGTGGGTTCAATCCATCTTCGTTGTTGAACCGGTCTTGGTTGCTTCCAAGCTTGAGGTTGCATGATTGGTCTCTTTCCTTTGTGAGCCAATTTGGGAGGAGTGTTGGCTTGAGGAACCTTAGGAGGTTGAGCTTGAGTTTTCCTTCTTGGCCCCATTTTCACTTGTGCATTAGAGCTTTGTCCTATTTCTAACTTTTTCTTAGGAGGTTGCACAAATGAAGTTTCTTCATTCTTCAAGCTCTTGACAAATATAGTCTTGTTAGAGGTTGAGATTTTCTTGCCATCTTCATACCCAAGACCTCTCTTGTCACTTGGACTCTTTCCAACACCAAGTAAATGATCAAGCTTCTTGGTGCTAGAATCTATCCTAGCCAAGGACTCTTTAGCTTCTACAAGTTCCCTCTTCAAGCCTTCTTCACTTCTCTTGGATAAGTCTAACTCCTCAATTAACTTATCCTCTCTCCTCTTCAATCTTTCCACTTGTTCACTTAAGTGGTCATTGTGAGCCGAAAGTTCAAGGTTTTCTTCTCTCAACCTCTTAATCTTTCTTGTGCTTTTAAGTGCTAAATCATTGAACTCGGCATGGTATTTAGCAAGCACCTTTTGCTCCACAAACTTCTTCTTGGAACTAGAAGAGGAGTCACTTTCTTCTTCACTAGAGTCAATTTCCTCTTGACTCAAATCTTCCTTTTCACTAGCACTTTTGCTCTTGTGAGAAGATGCAAAAGCTAGGAAGTTAGCCATGAGCTCTTCCTCACTAGAAGACTCATCTTCCTCATTGGAGTCATCACTACTCCCACTCCATGTGGCGGCCATCACTTTACCCTTCTTCCTCTCATTGTGATTCGCACATTCGGGGGCAAAGTGACCAATCCCACCACACTCAAAGCATCGAACCCCTTTCCTTTCGGTCCTCTCTTGTCTAGGCTCAAACTTCTTGAAGGAACTCTTTTTCTTCAAATCTTGTCCTCTTGACCCAAATCCCTTCTTCTTCTTGAACCCCATAACCTTGTTGAACCGTTTCACAAATAAGGCAAGGTCTTCATCCGATTCATGCTTTGCCTCCTTTGCATCCTTAGATGCTTTCAAAGCTATTCCTTTAGACTTCTTAGGAGGAGTAGTGTTGCTAGGAGCCTTCCTAGACTCATATGCAAGGAGACGCCCAATTACCTCACTTGGCTTCATATCCATGTAGCCACTATTTTCTTCTATGGCCGTCACCTTTGATTCAAACCTATCGGGGAGAGATCTCATTAATTTTTTGCTTGACTCTCCTATCCGAATACGGGTCACCGAGTTGATGGCTTTGATTTACTATGTCCATCAATTTGATTTCGAAGTCGTTGAAGCATTCATCCTCTCCCATCCTAAGTAACTCAAATTGAGTTTGGAGGACTTGAAGCTTGGACTCCTTCACCACCTCGGTTCCCTCATGTGCAACTTGAAGGATGTCCCATGCCACTTTGGCAATTTGAGTATTCTGAATAAGCTTGTACTGATTCTCATCCATGGCACACATAATGGCATGCATCGCCTTCCTATTCCACTTAGAAGCCTCAAACTCTTGCGCGTTCCATTGCGCCTTAGGCTTCAAAACATCTTGTCCTCCACCCGCGGGAGTCATCATAGGGAGATCATATCCGTCTTCCACCGCCATCCATGCACGGTCATGAATTTGGCATATGTAGGATTCCATCTTCCCTTTCCATTGGGAATAGTTCAAACCGGTAAGAAGTGGAGGCCTTGTGCTAGAAGCTCCTTCGTGGCCACCACCATTTCCACCGTTTCCACTCATAGTGTTTATGAATGAATGAAATGAATGCAAATGTATGAATAATCAAAAATCACACAAAATGCAAAACACACCAAAATAAAGCAAGGATCACCTATGTATGTCTAGGAACCCGCTCTGATACCAATTGAAACTAAATATACCACGGTGTGTATAAAGCTATCTAGAGGGGGGGTGAATAGATTTTACGCTTTTTACCCAATTTTTCGTATTAGTCAAAATTACGAAATTACCCTCAAGATAATATAAACAAGCAAGTGTAATATGGTGCGGAAATTAGATTAACACTTGAATTTTTACGTGGAAACTCTCACGGGAAAAACCACGGGCTATGTAAGTAAGCCACACTCGAACCTCGAATCCACTAAATGTGCAAACGATTACAACCTAATCCCGGATGTAATCACACACCTACCTAATCCCGGTATGAGTGAACCTAGTCCAATTTGCTTGCGATCTAAGCAACCTAATCCCGATTGCTACACACAAGACTTAGCTTCTCTTGAAGAGAATACAACCCTAAGTGAATATATGAAAATATCCAAAATGCAACATAGAGCAAGGGAAACCCTATATGCTTATCTAAGATGATTAATATGCAATTAAGAACAATCCTAGATATCAAAACTAAATGACATGTCAAATAGTTAAGCTAATCAATATCAAGTATAAAACCTAATATGCTAGCACAATACAACTTCTCAAACATACATCATATTAATCTCAATTTTGTATCTAGAGCATACAAAATAACAATCAAGTAATTAATTGAGATTTGCTAGATAAATTAAACACAAAATATGTAAGATATTAGTGAAAAGCTTACCAAGCAAAGTATGATGAAGATTCCATGCTAGATGACATCTAGATGATCTAAGATGATGCTAGATGATGATTGATGATCATGAAATTGTGTTTGAGTAATTAAAAATGAGTTCTTTGTGTATTTTTCTTCTCTTGAAAAATATCCTAAGTATGAAGCATGAATAAGAACTCTTGTAAATGACCTAAAATCAAGTTAGCATATATATAGAGGCCATAAGTGAAGTGAGGTCGTTTTGAAAACTCGCCAGAAAAATACTCTGTGCGCTGGTGGACCTGCGCTGGTGGACCAGCGCAGGACCAGCGCACAAGCCAATTTTGGCTTGAGCGCTGGACGTCAGGCGCTGCCACCAGCGCCAGTCCAGCGGCGCCATACTGGGCGATCGGCGCTGGTGGCCGGCGCTGGTCCACACCAGCGCACGACCAGCGGCGCGCCACTGGGCGATTTGCGCCGGTGAGCGGCGCTGGTCGACCGGCGCTGGTGGACCAGCGCACAGCCCCAAAATTTGCATCCCACATGCAATGATGCAAGGGGTGCAAAGTCAAACAAGATGCATCCTAAAAGCCTAAATGCTATGATGTTTTCAACACAAGATGCAATCATAAAATCAAGCAAGAAGAGATGTAAATAATCATTTATGCACAACAAAAAGAAACACAACATACAAAGATTAAACATATGCATGAGTTGTGAGTGTGTGCAACTATCTCTTCAAGACAAGAAAGCACTTAGAAAATTACCTTTGGTGCTTGTCAATAATGAGGTCTTCAAAGGGCCTAATGCACTAACAACAACATTTAAACTACCCTTACAAAGTATCCCCATTTATGGTTTGATCACGAAATAAGCCAATTAAAAACAACGGGAATCCTTACAGATCGGACCTAAGTGAATCATTTGTTGATTGTGATTAGGTTGTGTCTATTGAAGCTTAAATTTAGATAGCCCGCCAAGATCCCCAATCCACACGGACTTGCATGGATCACTTGATATATTCTACCGGACCAATTTATGGGTCCATTTAGAATTGCATTTAATATATTAAGAATATAATTTGCACATTATTTAGTTAATGGGCTGCTCAATTATATTAATATATTAATGAAAGACATGTGGGCTTGTTTCTTTTAGTAAGAATGGGTCTGGTTCACATGTGGGCTTCTTATTTAAAGTCCAATGGATTAAATGAAATAAGAAAATAATATAAGACCCAATTTTAGACAAGTGGGGCGGCAAGGTTAATATATTAGCCTATATATTATTTTGTTTCATTGTTTAATTAAATAAGAATTAATTAATTTATTAATTAATTGTTTAATTAAGAAACAAATCTTTTTCTGAACAGAAAATATATTTCCTAGAGTTATACTATTGTTAGTAGTATACTAAAAGTAAAAGACTTATTTGGTAAGAAAATAAATAATTATTTTTTATTTATTTAATCAAATAGGAAGTCTTTTATTTTAGTCAATTAAAAGGAATAAAATATCTACGGGTTGGATTAGGTTTTGAAGTCTATTCTTTGATGGAAATTAGGGTGCAACACAAGCCTATTTTGGCAAGTGATTTGCGGCAACCCTAGTTTGTTTTAGAGAAGGATTTTCGGCAACCCTAAAAGAGAAGAGGAAAGAAATTAGGCCACCTATATAATGCTTGCTATAGGGTTCGGCCACCTTAGAGTTTTATGAGAGACAATTTTCTTCTTCTTCTCAATTCATAGAAAGTATCTTATTCTACTAAAAACATAAAAGAGTGAATAGATTATTCTTTGATGGTACACTAATTGCTTGTTCATCAATAAGCTTGTGTGTACAACATCGATTTAGGTTCACGCGAGTTTCGATCATTAGATTGAGAACTCAAAAGTGACCGGAATAATCTTAGTCTTCTTTTTGATTGTTTTGTGACTAACAAAAGAAAAAGAAAAGTTTGTTTGTCCATTCTCAGGTTTGCAATTCAAAGAAAAGGGAGACCACGCTCCTAGGTGATTCACGTTCGTGCTAGGATTGAAGATCTTGCGGATTACCATCGACGTAAGTCAATCGGATCACGCGACAAAAGGTATTCTTCTTTTGTTGATTATATGTATGTTTAATTAATTAAAGGGTTAAGGTTCATAAAAAGAAAAAATTTTAAAACTACTAAATCTATTTTTAGTCTCGCTTCCGCTGCGTGTACTACGGTATTTTTCCCTACAATTGGTATCAGAGCCTTGGTTGAACCCTTTTAATTAATTAATGTATACATACGTGGATCTATTTCTTTTTATTGTGATTATGCATGTTTAGAAAGAGATGGCACTCTAGGTATTCGCATATATAATTACATGTGATGTATGGATTTATATATGTTTTATGTGGATTGTTGTTGCTCGATTTTGGTCCTAGATTTTCAATGTAATTTTTGTTTCGGAATTGTAACAAGAAGGGTGGTCTATTATCGCCATAATTCCTTCTTGGTAGTTGCTAGGTTTTATTTTTATTTTATTTTATGTGCAGTTTTTTACTGCAGTTTTTTATTATTTATTATGTGCAGTTTTTTGTTTGTAAATATACTGCAGTGATTAAAAATAAAAAATAAAAAAATTACTGCAGTATTTTATTTGTTTAAATACTGCTGTAAAGTATTTAGGTATTGAAGATTCGAAGACACGAAGAAAAACGAAGCAACCGGAACCGAGAACGAGCACCGTGCGTACCCTAGGAATGGATTGGGCTGCGCATGTCAAGCCCAAAACTTGGTGGGCTGCGCACGGCAGCCCTGGGAGGCTTCATGGGCTGCGCACAGCAGCCCCTTTGTGGGGTTGTGGGGTGTGTCGCCCATGGGAGTAGGTCGAAGGATGAGCATATGGTTGATGGGCCACTTGAAGATCTTGTATTCCTAAACAATTGTAATTTACTTGTTTTTCTAGGATGGGCCAAAATTGTTGCTATTTAATTTTTGCTTAAATATTACAATATTTGTTATTGTATGATAACATGACATATAGAATAGGAGTGCCACTCATATATCTCTTTTGGTATGAACATGCATTGAATGATTTAGGTATCTAAATTGGCATCTAGATAACTTGGTAAATCATTCTTTGGGATTTAATCACACGCCTTAAATAATTGAGTGGCAGAAGGTGTTTTGGTAACACCTATGGCCTCCAAGGTTAGTTGAGCTTTATTATTTATTGGTAATCCCCCCAAGGGGCGTCCATGAATGGAATTTAGCAATATACTTCCTTACAAGGATAGACTAGACATTGGACTCAAACAAGATCTACTCCCCAAGGAGGGATTTTCGTGAGAGAAAATTGAGGGTCGATATCTTGGTAACACACTCAATGTAATTTTATTGATATCCTCCCAAGAGTTCTTGTCAATAAAATTGCAAGGCTAAAATTGAAAACGCTGGTTGTTATGTTAACAATTAGGTGGGACCTAGTCTAACTAGTAAATGGTGCAAACTCCCAAAGGAGGCGTAACATTTATGGGTGTTGGATCACCGTTGAATTTCATGATTGAGTTATTTATTTAATTCAAGATAAAAATTTAAAAGTGCTTTATCATGATTATTTACTTATATATGTTTTGTTTTATTCAGAAATCATGACCCCATCACTTATGAACATCTTGAAATATAACACTTTAACTGGAGATAATTATGTCACATGGAAAAGGAAAATTGGGTTGTTGCTGCAAAGTGAAAAACATAAGTTTGTTCTAACTACTACTAAACCACCTGCTCCTAATAATGAATCTAGCATAATGTATAGAGATGAGTATGAGCAGTGGAAGACTTCAGATGATATGGCTAAATGTTATATTATGGCCACTATCTCCGACGTGTTGCAACAGCAGCATGAAGGAATGGAGTCCGCTGCTGATATAATGATGTCTCTAGAGGAGATGTTTGCTATGAAGTCCAGGACGACTAAGAGAGAGGCAGTGACTGCTTTTATGAATATTAGAATGAAACCTGGACAGGCTGTGAAAGATCACATGATGAAAGTCATAGCACATCTCAACATTGCTGAATTGCATGGCGCTGAGATAGATGGTGAGACAAAAATTGATATGGTTGTCAATTCATTGTCAGATTCCTTTGATCAGTTCAAATTGGACTACACTTTGAACAAAAAGGAATACACCTTACAAGACCTGATGCAAGATGTTCAAAGTGCTGAAAAGATCCTTGTGAAAGGCAAGGGTCAAGAGATTCATATGGTTGGTAAAGTTGCTACTGTTAAGACCCCTCAAAAGGTCAAGAAACAACAGAAGAAAAAGCAACTTGGGCGTATCAAGAAGGAGACCAAGAAAGTAACCAAGATCAAAGGGAAATGCTTCCTTTGTGGTGAAAAGGGACATTGGAAAAGAAATTGCCCAAAGTCCCAGAATAAGAAGGAAGAAGGTAATGTGAATTATCTTGAAACATGTTTTTTGGTAGATTCTACAGATTCTTGGATCATAGACTCAGGAGCCACTAATCATGTTTGTTATTCCTTGTAGGGGTTCCAAGAAAGGAGAAAGCTGAGTAAGAATGAAATCAATTTGCGCTTGGGCAACGGAACGTTAGTGTCTGCAAGTGCAGTGGGAGATATTAGAGTTTATTTGGATTCTGGAAGGCATTTAGAGTTGATAGACGTTTATTATGTACCTCAATTCGAGAGGAATTTAATTTCAGTTTCTTGTTTGAATAAATTTGGATATTCAGTTACTTTTAATAAAGTTTTTATTATTAGTAAGAATGACAAAATTATTTGCCAAGGTACATTGGAAAACGGTCTATACTTTTTGCATAGAAATATCTCTCACTCGTTAGACACAGAATTAACGAAACCTAATCATAAAAGAGTAAAATTATCAATAGATGAAACCTACCTTTGGCATTTACGCTTAGGTCATATTAACCTTAATAGGATTAAAAGATTGGTAAGTGACGGACCTTTAAGTGACTTAAAGGTTGATGATCTACCAAATTGTGAATCTTGTTTGGAAGGTAAAATAACCAAAAGGACGTTCTCTGCCAAAGGTGCAAGAGCCACTGAATGTTTAGGATTGATACACACTGATGTATGTGGACCTATAAGCATTCAAGCTAGAGGTGGATATGAGTACTTCATCACCTTCACAGATGATTACTCGAGATTTGGTTATGTGTATCTCATGCGACATAAATCGGATGCTTTTGACATGTTCAAAGCATTCAAAGCTGAAGTGGAAAATCAGCTTGAGAAACACATAAAATATCTGATCGTGGTGGAGAATATCTATCTGGTGAGTTTCAGCAATATCTTATTGATAATGGGATAGTTTCTCAGTTTTCTACACCAGGTACACCTCAACAGAATGGGGTAGCAGAAAGGAGAAATAGAACTTTTTTGGATATGGTTAGGTCTATGTTGAGTTATTCAACGCTTCCTATTTCTTTTTGGGGATATGCTTTACAAACTGCTATATACATTCTAAACGATGTACCATCTAAGTCTGTTCCTAAAACATCGCATGAGTTGTGGACTGGGCGCAAGCCTAGTTTACAACACTTAAGGATATTTGGTTGTCCTGCGCATGTGTTAAAAGGAAAGACAGAAAAGATGGAGTCCCGTTCGGAAACATGTATATTTGTAGGGTATCCAAAAGAAACTAAAGGATATTATTTCTATAGTCCTTTAGATCTTAAAGTATTTGTTTCGACAAATGCTAAATTTCTGAAAAAGGACTATATGAATGATTTTGTGCCTAGAAGTAGAATTGTCCTGAATGAGATGTCAGGAGATACAATTCCACGAGAGGTTACACAACCTAACCCAATTGTAAGTTCCGATCCAACACAAAATCAACAACCTACCATTCCTCATCGTAGTGGGAGGGTTAGAACACAACCCGAAAGATGCATCGGTCTGGGAGAATCAGTGGAGAATCTCCCGGACGACGATGATCCCTATACGTACAAGGAGGTTATGGAGGATGTTGATAGTCGCTATTGGCAAAAGGCAATGCAATCTGAGATTGAATCTATGTTCGATAACAAAGTCTGGTCCCTTGTAGACTTGCCTAAAGGGATAAAACCCATTGGGTGCAAGTGGGTATACAAGAGGAAAAGAGGTATGGATGGAAAGGTGGAAACCTTTAAAGCTAGATTGGTAGCTAAAGGGTATACACAGAAAGAAGGTATTGATTACGAGGAAACCTTCTCTCCTATGGCCATGCTTAAATCCATTAGGATACTCTTATCCATTGCAGCATCTTTAGATCTAGAGATTTGGCAAATGGATGTCAAGACAGCTTTCCTTAATGGAAGTCTTGACGAAAGCATCTACATGATGCAACCAGAGGGATTCATTGAAAATGGCCAAATGGAAAAAGTATGCAAGTTGCAGAAATCCATATATGGATTAAAGCAAGCATCCAGATCCTGGAACATAAGGTTTGATCAAGCTGTCAAAGGTTTTGGATTTATTCAGAATCCTGACGAACCTTGTGTATACAAAAGGATTAAGGGCGACAAGTTGGTTTTCCTGATTCTTTATGTTGATGATATACTACTCATTGGAAACGATGTAGGTGTATTGACATCAGTAAAAGAATGGTTAGCAAAACAATTTGATATGAAGGACTTAGGAGAAGCAAGTTTTATTCTAGGTATCCAAGTAATAAGGGATAGAAAGAATAGAACGATTGCATTATCCCAAGCTTCATACATAGACAAGATCTTGTCTAGGTTTTCCATGTAGGATTCCAAGAAAGGTATGTTACCTTTCAGACATGGAATCAAGCTTTCTAAGGAACAAGCTCCTAAGAATGAGCATGAAGGGCAATTCATGAGTAGAGTTCCATATGCCTCGGCAGTTGGAAGTCTCATGTATGCAATGCTCTGTACTAGACCAGATATTTGTTTTGCTGTTGGCATAGTTAGCAGGTTTCAATCGAAACCTGGTCCTGATCACTGGACGGCAATCAAGCATATTTTCAAGTATTTCAAGAGAACGAGAGATAATATGCTTGTATAATCTGAAGTAGACTTGATTCCCGTTAGGTATACAGATTCTGATTTCCAATCAGATTCTGACTCCAGAAAATCCACATCAGGGGCTGTGTTTACTATTGGAGGAGGAGCAGTCATATGGAGGAGTATCAAGCAATCTTGTATTTCTGATTCCACCATGGAAGCTGAGTATGTTGCTGCATGCGAGGCTGCCAAAGAGGCTGTTTGGCTCCGCCAATTCTTGATTGACTTGGAAGTGGTTCCTAGTGCGAATAAGCAGATCACTATCTACTGTGACAACAGTGGAGCAGTGGCTAATTCGAAAGAACCAAGAAGTCACAAGAGAGGAAAACACATTGAAAGAAAGTATCATCTTTTAAGGTAGATTGTTCAAAGAGGTGACGTGACGATTACCAAAATCACGTCAGTAGAAAATCTAGCGGATCCATTCACAAAGGCTCTACCTCAGAAGAGTTACGATGGGCATCTAGAGAACATGGGCATGAGAGAAATGACACATTTGCTATAGCACAAGTGGGAGATTGTTAGGATTATGCTTAATAGCAAGAGTGTAATATTGTAATTAACAATCTTTTTCATATTAATAAAGTGATTTCTGGTTTAACAAATCGTATAGCATTTATAGTTTAAATATTATAATTGTCAAAGTAAATAATCATAAGGTCTAAAGACTATGAGAAAAGAAGAATTGTTCGTACATCTGGATATGTATGTGGTAGACACAATTCTTTAGCTAGTCTTGAATAATGTTCACAACTTAAGTTAAAGGTTGGGCACCTTTATCTTGTTAAAGTTGTAGAATTGTTTTGCTAGCATTTGAGTGGGATCAAATGAGATATGATGAGTCTAAAATCATCGGAGTGTCTTCGAGCAAAAGAATCTAGTGCACTAGGTGCATTGAACTGGATCACAATGAAAAGCTTTATCTAGAACCGTCAATAGATAATAGTCTTTTCATTATCAGGACAATCGGAGAGTCTATCTTAATCCTGAGATAAATGATGGACTTATGGTTGCAAATGATATCATTTGAGTTATCAATGAGTACGATTATATCGCATAGTCTATCCTCGATAGTTTGGTGATATTCATTTGTTAATCGATAGAGGACTTCATTTATAGATATGGACATCGTGGCTCCATTTAATAAATGAGAGTATAATATCATCATATGGATGTTTTGAGGTAATTGGATATTAAATCTCAACGTTAAGTTTTCGATAGTGTCTATTGAAAACATGGCTTCTGGACAAGTCAAAATATCCAAGTTCAAAACGTGGTCATATGAGTAAATATGGTAACTTGGAGAGTTATAGGCGGTCTATGAACTCTTGGCGATTACTGATATTAATCACGAGGATACACTATCTCCAACATGATTGTCTAGGGTATGAATGAGGAACATCTTCCTTTTCTATCTTTATTTAAGAGTTCAATTTTAGCTCTTTAGTGGAATGAGTTAAAATTAATGGATCGGACCTAAGTGAATCATTTGTTGATTGTGATTAGGTTGTGTCTATTGAAGCTTAAATTTAGATAGCCCGCCAAGATCCCCAATCCACACGGACTTGCATGGATCACTTGATATATTCTACCGGACCAATTTATGGGTCCATTTAGAATTGCATTTAATATATTAAGAATATAATTTGTGTTAGGATTATGCTCAATAGCAAGAGTATAATGTTGTAATTGACAATCTTTTTCATATTAATAAAGTGATTTATGGTTTAACAAATCTTATAACATTTATAGTTTAATATTATAATTGTCAAAGTAAATAATCATAAGGTCTAAAGACTATGAGAAAAGAAGAATTGTTCATACATCTGGATATGTATGAGGTAGACACAATTCTTTAGTTAGTCTTGAATAATGTTCACAACTTAAGTTAAAGGTTGGGCACCTTTATCTTGTTAAAGTTGTAGAATTGTTTTGCTAGCATTTGAGTGGGATCAAATGAGATATGATGAGTCTAAAATCATCGGAGTGTCTTTGAGTAAATGAATCTAGTGCACTGGGTGCATTGAACTGGATCACAATGAAAAGCTTTATCTAGAACCGTCAATAGATAATAGTCTTTTCATTATCAGGACAATCGGAGAGTCTATCTTAATCCTGAGATAAATGATGGACTTATGGTTGCAAGTGATATCATTTGAGTTATCAATGAGTACGATTATATCGCATAGTCTATCCTCGATAGTTTGGTGATATTCATTTGTTAATCGATAGAGGACTTCATTTATAGATATGGACATCGTGGCTCCATTTAATAAATGAGAGTATAATATCATCATATGGATGTTTTGAGGTAATTGGATATTAAATCTCAATGTTGAGTTTTCGATAGTGTCTATTGAAAACATGGCTTCTGGACAAGTCAAAATATCCAAGTTCAAAACGTGGTCATATGAGTAAATATGGTAACTTGGAGAGTTATAGGCGGTCTATGAACTCTTGGCGATTACTGATATTAATCACGAGAATACACTATCTCCAATATGATTGTCTAGGGTATGAATGAGGAGCATCTTCCTTTTCTATCTTTATTTAAGAGTTCAGTTTTAGCTCTTTAGTGGAATGAGTTAAAATTAATGGATCGGACCTAAGTAAATCATTTGTTGATTGTGATTAGGTTATGTCTATTGAAGCTGAAATTTAGATGGCCCGCCAAGATCCCCAATCCACACGGACTTGTATGGATCACTTGATATATTCTACTGGACCAATTTAAGGGTCCATCTAGAATTGCATTTAATATATTAAGAATATAATTTGCACATTATTTATGTAATGGGATGCTCAATTATATTTATGTATTAATGAATGACATGTGGGCTTGTTTCTTTTAGTAAGAATGGGTCTGGTTCACATGTGGGCTTTTTATTTAAAGTCCAATGGATTAAATGAAATAAGAAAATAATATATAGCCCATTTATTTTAAGTGGGGCGGCAAAGGTGAATTAATTAACCTAATATATTATTTTGTTTCTTTGTTTAATTAAATAAGAATTAATTTATTTATTAATTAATTGTTTAATTAAGAAACAAATCTTTTCTGATTAGGAAATATGATTCCTAGAGTTATACTATTGGTAGTAGTATACTAAAATTAAAAGACTTGTTTGATAAGAAAATAATTAATTAATTTTATTTATTTAATCATATAAGAAGTCTTTTTATTTAGTCAAATAAAAGAATAAAAGATTTATGAGTTGGATTAGGGTTTGGAAGTCTTAAACTAAATAGGAATTAGGGTGCAATACAAACTCCTTTTTGGCTTGAGTATTGCGGCAACCCTAGTCCCTTTTAGGTTATTATTTTCGGCCACCCTAATAGAAAGAGAAAAAGAAAATTTTGCCACCTATATATGTGGACTTATAGAATTCGGCCACTTTAGGTTTTTGGTGCTTGATTCTATTTTCTTCTTATTCTCAATTCATAGAAAGATTATTTTATTCTACTAAAAACATAAAAGAGTGATAGATTATTCTTTGATGGTATACTATTTGCTTATTCATCAATAAGCTTGTGTGTACAACATCGATCTAGGTTCACGCGAGTTTCGATCATTAGATTGAGAACTCAAAAGTGACCGGAATAATCTTAGTATTCTTTTGATTGTTTTGTGACTAACAAAAGAAAAAGAAAAGTTTGTTTGTCCATTCTCAGGTTTGCAATTCAAAGAAAAGGGAGACCACGCTCCTAGGTGATCCACGCTCGTGCTAGGATTGAAGATCTTGCGGATTACCATCGACGTAAGTCAATCAGATCACGCGACAAAAAGTATTTTTCTTTTGTTGATTGTATGTATGTTTAATTAATTAAAGGGTTAAGGTTCATAAAAGGAAAAAATTTTAAAACTACTAAATCTATTTTTTAGTCTCGCTTCCGCTGCGTGTACTGCGGTATTTTTCCCTACAATTGGTATCGGAGCCTTGGTTGAACCCTTTTAATTAATTAACGTATATATACGTGGATCTTTTTCTTTTTATTGTGATTATGCATGTTTAGAAAGAGATGGCACTCTAGGTATTCGCATATATAATTACATGTGATGTATGGATTTATATATGTTTTATGTGGATTGTTGTTTCTCGATTTTGGTCCTAGATTTTCAATGTAATTTTTGTTACGGAATTGTAACAAGAAGGGTGGTCTATTATCGCCATAATTCCTTCTTGGTAGTTGCTAAGTTTTTTTATTTTTATTTTATTTTAAGTGCAATTTTTACTGCAGTTTTTTATTATTTATTATGTGCAGTTTTTTGTTTGTAAATATACTGCAGTGATTAAAAAAAAAAAAAATTACTGCAGTATTTTATTTGTTTAAATACTGCTGTAATGTATTCGGGTATTGAAGATTCGAAGACACGAAGAAAAACGAAGCAACCGGAACCGAGAACGAGCACTGTGCGCACCCTAGGAGTGGATTGGGCTGTGCATGGCAAGCCCAAATCTTGGTGGGCTGCGCACGGCAGCCTTGTGTGGCCTTATGGGCTGCGCATGGCAGCCCCTTTGTGGGGTTGTGGGCTGTGCATGCCCATGAGAGGAGGCCGAGGGATGAGCGTATGGTTGATGGCCACCTGAAGATCTTGTATTCCTGACAATTGTAATTTACTTGCTTTTCTAGGATGGACCAAAATTGTTGCTATTTATTTTTTGCATAAATATTACAATATTTGTTATTGTATGATAACATGACATGTAGAATAGGAGTGCCACTCATATATCTCTTTTGGTATGAACATGCATTGAATGATTTAGGTATCTAAATTGGCATCTAGATAACTTGGTAAATCATTCTATGGGATTTAATCACACGCCTTAAATAATTGAGTGGGAGAATGTGTTTTTGTAACACCTATGGCCTCCAAGGTTAGTTGAGCTTTATTATTTATTGGTAATCCCCCCAAGGGGCGTCCATGAATGGAATTTAGCAATATACTTCCTTACAAGGATAGACTAGACAATGGACTCAAACGAGATCTACTCCCCAAGGAGGGATTTTCGTGAGAGAAAATTGAGGGTCAAAATCTTGGTAACACACTCAATGTAATTTTATTGATATCCTCCCAAGAGTTCTTGTCAATAAAATTGCAAGGCTAAAATTGAAAACGCTGGTTGTTATGTTAACAATTAGGTGGGACCTAGTCTAACTAGTAAATGGTGCGAACTCCCGAAGGAGGCGTAACATTTATGGGTGTTGGATCACCGTTGAATTTTATGATTGAGTTATTTATTTAATTCAAGATAAATATTTAAAAGTACTTTATCAAGATTATTTACTTATATGTTTTGTTTTATTCAGAAATCATGACCCTATCACTTATGAACATCCTGCAAGATAACACTTTAACTGGAAATAATTATGTCACATGGAAAAGGAAAATTTGGTTGTTGCTGCAAGCTGAAAAACATAAGTTTATTCTGTCTGCTCCTAAACCACCTGCTCCTACTTATGAATCTCAGATTCATATGGTTGGTAAAGTTGCTACTGTTAAGACCCGTCAAAAGGTTAAGGAACAACAGAAGAAAAAGCAACTTGGGCCTACCAAGATGGAGACCAAGAAAGTAACAAAGATCAAAGGGAAATGCTTCCTTTGTGGTGAAAAGGGATATTCGAAAAGAAATTGCCCAAAGTCCCAGAACAAGAAGGAACAAGGTAATATTAATTATCTTGAAACATGTTTTCTGGCAGATTCTACAGTTTCTTGGATCATAGACTCTGGAGCCACAAATCATGTTTGTTATTCCTTGCAGGGGTTCCAAGAAAGGAGAAGGCTGAGTAAGAATGAAATCAATTTGCGCTTGGGCAACGGAACGTTAGTGTCTGCAAGTGCAGTGGGAGATATTAGAGTTTATTTGGATTCTAGAAAGCATTTAGATTTGATAGACGTTTATTATGTACCTCAATTCAAGAGGAATTTAATTTCAGTTTCTTGTTTGAATAAATTTGGATATTCGGTTACTTTTAATAAAGTTTTTATTATTAGTAAGAATGACAAAATTATTTGCCAAGGTACATTGGAAAACGGTCTATACTTTTTGCATAGAAATATCTCTCACTCGTTAGACACGGAATTAACGGAACCTGATCATAAAAGAGTAAAATTATCAATAGATGAAACCTACCTATGGCATTTATGCCTAGGTCATATTAACCTTAAAAGGATTAAAAGATTGGTATGTGACGGACCTTTAAGTGACTTAAAGGTTGATGATCTACCAACTTGTTAATCTTGTTTGGAAGGTAAAATGACCAAAAGGTCGTTCTCTGCCAAAGGTGCAAGAGCCACTGAATGTTTAGGATTGATACACACTGATGTATGAGGACCTATGAGCATTCAAGCTAGAGGTGGATATGAGTACTTCATCACCTTCATAGATGATTACTCGAGATTTGGTTATGTGTATCTCATGCGACATAAGTCGGATGCTTTTGACATGTTCAAAGCATTCAAAGCTGAAGTGGAAAATCAGCTTGAGAAACACATAAAAATCTTGAGATCTGATCGTGGTGGAGAATATCTATCTGGTGAGTTTCAGCAATATCTTATTGATAATGGGATAGTTTCTCAGTTTTCTGCACCAGGTACACCTCAACAAAATGGGGTAGCAGAAAGGAGAAATAGAACTCTTTTGGATATGGTTAGATCTATGTTGAGTTATTCAACACTTCCTATTTCTTTTTTGGGGATATGCTTTACAAACTGCTATATACATTCTAAACGATGTACCATCTAAGTCTGTTCCTAAAACACCGCATGAGTTGTGGACTGGGCGCAAGCCTAGTTTACAACATTTAAGGATATTTGGTTGTCCTGCGCATGTGTTAAAAGGAAAGACAGAAAAGATGGAGTCCCGTTCGGAAACATGTATATTTGTAGGGTATCCAAAAGAAACTAAAGGAAGGATATTATTTCTATAGTCCTTCAGATCTTAAAGTATTTGTTTCGACAAATGCTAAATTTCTGGAAAAGGACTATATGAATGATTTTGTGCCTAGAAGTAGAATTGTCTTGAATGAAATGTCAGGAGATACAATTCCACGATAGGTTACTGAAATTCCCTTAACCAATATAGTGTAAATATACCTAGAGGGGGGGGGGGGGGGTGAATAGGTATAGGCTCTAAATTCTTGCAATCTTAAAATAATGCGGAATATAATAAAGAGAATGCACACTTGAATAGATTTTAGCAAATGAATTGATTTCACTAATACAAGAGTTAATCAATTTACAAGATATGCAATCAATGTAAGATATGGAAGATAAAGAAAAATAAAAACAAAAATGAACACAAGTGTTTTACGTGGTAAAACCTCAAAGAGGAAACATCCACGGGTTGATACCACAACCACCGGCAAAGCAATCCACTATGTGAAAAAGGACTTACACACTCAAGCTTTCACTCATGATATCCGCTCAAGCTATCAACTCCTAATCTACCCTCGGGCTAGTGAATCACCAAGCCTACTTCCTATCCAAGATGTATCCTACACCTCTAGAAAGCAACTTCCTATCCAAGACGCTCACGTCTCTAGGAAGATTTCATGCTTAGCTATCCGGATCACAAAGATCCTAGTTAAGCTCTCCTAGCTCAACCATCCGGAGTACCACACTCCTAGCTAAGACTTTTGCTTGACTATTCGGACCACATGTCCTAGTCAAGACACCCTTGCTCTTCACAAAGCTTCACTCACTTTGCAAGAGACTTCAACCTTATGCAAGGCTATGATCTAAAGTGATGCAAATGATGCAAGCACAATCAAATTAAGCTAGATGATCAATCAAGCAAAATGTACATGTTCAATGATAGTCTAGAATATGATTTCAACACACAATCACAAAATTATCTAGAAATCATGACATGCAAATCAATAAGAACAAAGGTATGAATATTCAATTTATCACACTAAAAACCTAGTTCTTAGATCATGAAACAAAACATAGAAAATAACATGAAGCACATCACACATATATTTTCTAGAATCAATTTCATGATAAATCAAGTTTAGCACATATATGTTCAAAACAAATCACAAAGCTAAAACTCAATTAACAAATGATCAAACAACCCTAGCAAGTGATCTAACATACTTCTCAACAAATTTCATCAATCAAATAGTAAGAATCAAGAGATGATCAAAGATGAAATCGAAAAAGAAGAAGTTGAAAATCAAACACTGACCACGTACTGAAAATGGCTCAGCTGCGAAAAATGGTGAAGTCAGCTGCCTCTGGAAATGTTTGAGGTTTGTAGCTCTCTTTGAGACCAACAATTTTGGTTTTTGAATCGATTGATTTCGAGTTCGTATGAGAGAGATATGATCAAAACAAGTAAACAAAAATTGTGAAGAAAACTGCAGAAAATCGTGAAAGTGTTCTTGAATTTCTTCAAAGTGTGGAGGGAAGGAGGTTTGCTTAAAAGGAGGGAAAAGGAGAGATTTTCCGAGCGAATCATGTGCTGCCATGTCAGCACCCCGTGGGGGGCGCGTGGGGCCCACGGGAGCAGAGGGCTCCCTTGCCCGTGGGGCCCACGGGCTGGCCAAGTGGCCACACGTGATTTGCACATCTCTCGCGCGTTCCCTTGGTTCGTTGCCCCATATCTTGAGCATCCGACCTTCGATTTCGAATCTGTTTTCGGATTACGAACCGTGACTCCCTCACGCACGACTACGACTACTCATCATTGAAAAATGGTTGAGAAATCATCTTGGAATCCGATGATGAAGTCAACTCAACAAATGAGAACGAAAAGTAGCATAGTCAACTTGTTTGGACTCGAAACCTTATGAATGAGTAACCGAAACGACCGGAACTCGATAAGGCATTAAATAAGTACATGTTCAAGTCCTAAACACAAAAATACGAAAACAAATAAACACATATTCACACAAACATGCCATATCAAATAGATAGTCACAAAGCATGCAATTTCACAATGTTTGTCAATACAAGATCAATGCATGAGCATGCTATGAAGTGTGTGAATGTGTTATACCAAATGTTTGAACCACGATACAGGGACACACATGTATGAATTGTGTGTGTGTGCGCTAACGCCTTGCACTGGGTGCATTGAACTGGATCACAATGAAAAGCTTTATCTAGAACCGTCAATAGATAATAGTCTTTTCATTATCAGGACAATCGGAGAGTCTATCTTAATCCTGAGATAAATGATGGACTTATGGTTGCAAGTGATATCATTTGAGTTATCAATGAGTACGATTATATCGCATAGTCTATCCTCGATAGTTTGGTGATATTCATTTGTTAATCGATAGAGGACTTATTTATAGATATGGACATCGTGGCTCCATTTATTAAATGAGAGTATAATATCATCATATGGATGTTTTGAGGTAATTGGATATTAAATCTCAACGTTGAGTTTTCGATAGTGTCTATTGAAAACATGGCTTCTGGACAAGTCAAAATATCCAAGTTCAAAACGTGGTCATATGAGTAAATATGGTAACTTGGAGAGTTATAGGCGGTCTATGAACTCTTGGCGATTACTGATTTTAATCACGAGGATACACTATCTCCAATATGATTGTCTAGGGTATGAATGAGGAGCATCTTCCTTTTCTATCTTTATTTAAGAGTTCAGTTTTAGCTCTTTAGTGGAATGAGTTAAAATTAATGGATCGGACCTAAGTGAATCATTTGTTGATTGTGATTAGGTTTTGTCTATTGAAGCTTAAATTTAGATGGCCCGCCAAGATCCCCAATCCACACGGACTTGCATGGATCACTTGATATATTCTACCGGACCAATTTAAGGGTCCATCTAGAATTGCATTTAATATATTAAGAATATAATTTGCACATTATTTATGTAATGGGCTGCTCAATTATATTTATATATTAATGAATGACTTGTGGGCTTGTTTCTTTTAGTAAGAATGGGTATGGTTCACATGTGGGCTTTTTATTTAAAGTCCAATGGATTAAATGAAATAAGAAAATAATATATAGCCCATTTATTTTAAGTGGGGCGGCAAAGGTGAATTAATTAACCTAATATATTATTTTGTTTCATTGTTTAATTAAATAAGAATTAATTTATTTATTAATTAATTGTTTAATTAAGAAACAAATCTTTTCTGATTAGGAAATATGATTCCTAGAGTTATACTATTGGTAGTAGTATACTAAAATTAAAAGACTTGTTTGATAAGAAAATAAATAAATAATTTTATTTATTTAATCAAATAAGAAGTCTTTTTATTTAGTCAAATAAAAGAATAAAAGATTTATGAGTTGGATTAGGGTTTGGAAGTCTTAAACTAAATAGGAATTAGGGTGCAATACAAACTCCTTTTTGGCTTGAGTATTGCGGCAACCCTAGTCCCTTTTAGGTTATTATTTTCGGCCACCCTAATAGAAAGAGAAAAAGAAAATTTTGCCACCTATATATGTGGACTTATAGAATTCGGCCACTTTAGGTTTTTGGTGCTTGATTCTATTTTCTTCTTATTCTCAATTCATAGAAAGATTATTTTATTCTACTAAAAACATAAAAGAGTGATAGATTATTCTTTGATGGTATACTATTTGCTTATTCATCAATAAGCTTGTGTGAACAACATCGATCTAGGTTCACGCGAGTTTCGATCATTAGATTGAGAACTCAAAAGTGACCGGAATAATCTTAGTATTCTTTTGATTGTTTTGTGACTAATAAAAGAAAAAGAAAAGTTTGTTTGTCCATTCTCAGGTTTGCAATTCAAAGAAAAGGGAGACCACGCTCCTAGGTGATCCACGTTCGTGCTAGGATTGAAGATCTTGCGGATTACCATCGACGTAAGTCAATCGGATCACGCGACAAAAGGTATTCTTCTTTTGTTGATTGTATGTATGTTTAATTAATTAAAGGGTTAAGGTTCATAAAAAGGAAAAAATTTTAAAACTACTAAATCTATTTTTAGTCTCGCTTCCGCTGCGTGTACTACGATATTTTTCCCTACAATTTGCACACTATTTAGTTAATGGGCTGCTCAATTATATTAATATATTAATGAAGACATGTGGGCTTGTTTCTTTTAGTAAGAATGGGTCTGGTTCACATGTGGGCTTTTTATTTAAAGTCCAATGGATTAAATGAAATAAGAAAATAATATAAGGCCCAATTTTAGACAAGTGGAGCAGCAAGGTTAATATATTAGCCTATATATTATTTTATTTCATTAATTAATTAAATAAGAATTAATTAATTTATTAATTAATTGTTTAATTAAGAAACAAATCTTTTTCTGAACAGGAAATATATTTCCCAGAGTTATACTATTGTTAGTAGTGTACTAAAAGTAAAAGACTTATTTGGTAAGAAAATAAATAATTATTTTTTTTTTATTTAATCAAATAGGAAGTCTTTTATTTAGTCAATTAAAAGGAATAAAATATCTATGAGTTGGATTAGGTTTTGAATTCTATTCTTTGATGGAAATTAGGGTGCAACAGAAGCCTATTTTGGCAAGTGATTTGCGGCAACCCTAGTTTGTTTTAGAGAAGGATTTTCGGCAACCGTAAAAGAGAAGAGGAAAGAAATTAGGCCACCTATATAATGCTTGCTATAGGGTTCGACCACCTTAGAGTTTTATGAGAGACAATTTTCTTCTTCTTCTCAATTCATAGAAAGTATTTTATTCTACTAAATACATAAAAGAGTGAATAGATTATTCTTTGATGGTACACTAATTGCTTGTTCATCAATAAGCTTGTGTGTACAACATCGATTTAGGTTCACACGAGTTTCGATCATTAGATTCAGAACTCAAAAGTGACCGGAATAATCTTAGTCTTCTTTTAATTGTTTTGTGACTAACAAAAGAAAAAGAAAAGTTTGTTTGTCCATTCTCAGGTTTGCAATTCAAAGAAAATGGAGACCACGCTCCTAGGTGATTCACGTTCGTGCTAGGATTGAAGATCTTGCGGATTACCATCGACGTAAGTCAATCGGATCACGCGACAAAAGGTATTCTTCTTTTGTTGATTGTATGTATGTTTAATTAATTAAAGGGTTAAGGTTCATAAAAAGGAAAAAATTTTAAAACTACTAAATCTATTTTTTAGTCTCGCTTCCGCTGCGTGTACTACGATATTTTTCCCTACAATTTGCACACTATTTAGTTAATGGGCTGCTCAATTATATTAATATATTAATGAAAGACATGTGGGCTTGTTTCTTTAGTAAGAATGGGTCTGGTTCACATGTGGGCTTTTTATTTAAAGTCCAATGGATTAAATGAAATAAGAAAATAATATAAGGCCCAATTTTAGACAAGTGGGGTAGCAAGGTTAATATATTAGCCTATATATTATTTTATTTCATTATTTAATTAAATAAGAATTAATTAATTTATTAATTAATTGTTTAATTAAGAAACAAATCTTTTTCTGAACAGGAAATATATTTCCTAGAGTTATACTATTGTTAGTAGTGTACTAAAAGTAAAAGACTTATTTGGTAAGAAAATAAATAATTATTTTTATTGATTTAATCAAATAGGAAGTCTTTTATTTTAGTCAATTAAAAGGAATAAATGTCTATGAGTTGGATTAGGTTTTGAATTCTATTCTTTGATGGAAATTAGGGTGCAACAGAAGCCTATTTTGGCAAGTGATTTGCGGCAACCCTAGTTTGTTTTAGAGAAGGATTTTCGGCAACCCTAAAAGAGAAGAGGAAAGAAATTAGGCCACCTATATAATGCTTGCTATAGGGTTCGACCACCTTAGAGTTTTATGAGAGACAATTTTCTTCTTCTTCTCAATTCATAGAAAGTATTTTATTCTACTAAATACATAAAAGAGTGAATAGATTATTCTTTGATGGTACACTAATTGCTTGTTCATCAATAAGCTTGTGTGTACAACATCGATTTAGGTTCACGCGAGTTTCGATCATTAGATTGAGAACTCAAAAGTGACCGGAATAATCTTAGTCTTCTTTTAATTGTTTTGTGACTAACAAAAGAAAAAGAAAAGTTTGTTTGTCCATTCTCAGGTTTGCAATTCAAAGAAAATGGAGACCACGCTCCTAGGTGATTCACGTTCGTGCTAGGATTGAAGATCTTGCGGATTACCATCGACGTAAGTCAATCGGATCACGCGACAAAAGGTATTCTTCTTTTGTTGATTATATGTATGTTTAATTAATTAAAGGGTTAAGGTTCATAAAAAGGAAAAATTTTAAAACTACTAAATCTATTTTAGTCTCGCTTCCGCTGCGTGTACTACAGTATTTTTCCCTATAAGGGTGAGATCGAGCCGACCACGGACGAGAAGATGAAGGGATTTGTTTAGGGCTTCCCCACTTCAAACAAATTTTGGAAGAACAGCTAGTTCTTTGTGGGCAGAAGCTGGGGCCAGTCAATAAGTTTAATCTTGACGGTACTCGGATGACTTGCAGGGTTCCTCGGTACTTTTGTTTGCCCCAATGGAACCATATGACTTCTGCCTTTACTGACGAGGAATTAAAGACTTTGGCTCGGGCAGCCGTCCGCCCTTTGGAGAAGAGGGGCAGACCGTATCTCTACAATGAGGGGAAAATGATTAAAGCTCGCCTTTTTCCCCAGATTTCTGCATGCCGCAAACGCCGTAAGTTAAGTGTTCGATATAGACATAGTCTGCGATGCTCAGGCACGCCGGATGAAAGGCATCGTGGAGGCAAGCCGAAAAGCGGCTCTTCGCCAGCGAGATGCTGGGATAGCCCCTCCCGAAGATGAATCTGATGAGAGTACTCCTGAGAATCCTCCCGAGGGAGATGATGAGAAGGGAGTACCCGATTATGTGCCTGAGGAGACCCATGGTCAAGAAATGACCGCATGTTCAACGGAGGCCGTGGGTGACCCGGAGAGCTTTGGAGCAAGTAGGACCGCTGTTGATCAGGACAATCAAGCAGGTCCTACTTCTTCCAAGGGGAAAGAAAAAATGGGGCACCCCTTTGAGCCCGAGCAGGCGACTTTTCCCAGTGGATCCAATTCTCCCCATTCTGCTGCAAACACGCCAAGTGCTGCTTCTCAGGGTGCTGAAGTAGTTGGGGGACATTCGGGCATAGTGGCTCCGGAGGTTCCATCTCCCACCGAGCCGATTCCTAATCCTTCGGCTCCAGAGATTCTGACTTCAGCCGAGCCGAATCCTACTCCTGCTTCAGAGATTCTGACTCCTACTGATCCAACTCCTACCCCCGGAGATAGCAATGTTGAAGTTAGGCATCTCGGTAAGGATTCTGAAGATCCGACAGTCGATTTGAATTCTCACGGGAGGCAATCTGGAAAGAGAAAAGCCTCGTTTCTCCTAGTCGCCCTACCCCCAAGATCCCCCGAGTAGTTACATTTGTCGATTCATCTTCGAGTGACGAGGGGGAGGGAGATGTTGGAAAAAACGTGAGTATGACCCCTCCACGGGACCAGATCAAGGACAGCGTTGGTGGCTCCACTGGCTTTCCTCAGGCAGCCTCATCTGGCGGGCCCCCTGAAACCAGTGTTGGTGGTTTGGGCCCCTTACCCCAGACAGATGATCCTACCCCTAAGACCATGCTGAGGGCCATGGCTTCAGGCCGGGCCTACATTGGGGAGGATCATTGGAGTCACCTCAGGACTGGAACCGTATCCGACCGGCTTTGTAATTTTTTCAATAGTGCTTCCTACGTAAGTAATGCCTTGGTTACATGTGTAATTTTATATTTTTCTTCTCCCCTTTCTTCACTCTCGTATGCTGTTGACTTGCTGCAGATGGTGGCTGAGATGTTCGGGGCTTGCCAGGCTGGTGAAGCTCAGGCTGAAAGGATAAAGCGGCTTGAAGCCCAATTAAAGGAGAGCGAAGACCGCTGTGCTCGGGTTGAGTTAGCTCATCAGGGGGGGGGTCAGGTCAAGTCAGGTGCTCCTGGACCAATGCTTGGCATGTCAAATGGAGGCTGAGCAGAGAGCATCTTTTGCTGCTGAGAAGGCCAAAACCTTGCAAGATCAGTTGTCCTCCACTCAAGATGCTTTTCTCCAGGCCGAGCAGACCGCTGAAGACGCAAAAACCTCTTACGAACGCCGGATAGAAGACTTGGAGCGTCAGGCCTCGACAATCAAATCTCTGTCGAAGGAGGCTAGGCTGGAGTTGGAAATACAGGGGGTTGATCACTTCAAAAGATCTCCAGCCTATAATGCTTTACTTCTAAGGGAGTTCCAACGGGGAATGGTCTCAACTGGAGAATTCTTCAAGATGAAGAATAGGGCGACCGACCGGGCCAGGGCCAACTGGAGCCATTCGATCAAGAAGCATGTGGATACGTCTCTGGAGTCTCTTCGGGTCCAGATGAAAGAGTGGCGAGCAGATTGCCGAAGCAAAGGTAAGATGCCACATCCCATGCATCTAGAGGTTCCCACTGCCGACTCCTTCTCTACTTTTCATGCTTGCCAGAAAGGAGGGATCGATGGTGAGAATCCTAATGTTGGTCCTGTCCCTAGGATGGACTATAGCCCCTGGATGGTTGATGAAGAGGAGGATGTGATTGTGTGGCCTTCTGATGACAGCCTTTTGAATGAATATGTTATGGAGCCCGATCCGAGTGTCGACGGAAGCAGCTCACAACCCCCAGTGCCACCTTCTTGATTCTTTCACATAGAGCATTTAAGTTTTTTGTAATCATCTTTGTATTCACTTTTTCCCATATATACATACGGATCTTTATTCTTATATTGTTCTATTTTCCTTGGCTGAGTATCTTTTTTACTGGAAGTTTAATCAATTAAACCGAGTATTTTATTTAACTCGTAATTAATTTCAGCCGAGTATCTTATGTAGCTAGCTGTTTAACTAAATAGACCGAGTATCTTATTTAACCGGTAACTATTTTCAGCCGAGTATCTTATGTAACTGGTGTTTCTCTTTCGATTTTACGGTTGCTTTACCTCAATGTTATGCCGAGGCTTGCCACAACCATACGTTAAGGTCCTTGCACAAGTCACCTAGGACGTCTCTGTAGGGAAAAATACCGTAGTACACGCAGCGGAAGCGAGACTAAAAATTGATTTAGTAACTTTTAAAAATTTTTCCTTTATGAACCTTAAACCCTTTAATCAATTAAACATATATATTATCTAACAAAAGAAGAATACCTTTTGTCGCGTGATCCGATTGACTTACGTCGATGGTAATCCGCAAGATCTTCAATCCTAGCACGAACGTGGATCACCTAGGAGCGTGGTCTCCCTTTTCTTTGAATTGCAAACCTGTGAATGGACAAAACAAAATTTTCTTTTCTTTGTTAGTCACAAAAACAATCAAAAGAATACTAAGATTATTCCGGTCACTTTTGAGTTCTCAATCTAATGATCAAAACTCACGTGAACCTAGATCGATGTTGTACACACAAGCTTATTAATGAATAAGCAAATAGTATACCATCAAAGAATAATCTATCACTCTTTTATGTTTTAGTAGAATAAAAAATAATCTTTCTATGAATTGAGAAGAAGAAAATAGAATCAAGCACCCAAAACCCTAGAGTGGCCGAATTCTATAAGTCCACATATATAGGTGGCAAAATTTTCTTTCTCTCTTTCTATTAGGGTGGCCTGAAAATACTAACCTAAAAGGGACTAGGGTTGCCGCAATACTCAAGCCAAAAAGGAGTTTGTATTGCACCCTAATTCCTATTTAGTTTAAGACTTCCAAACCCTAATCCAACTCATAAATCTTTTATTTTTTTATTTGACTAAATAAAAAGACTTCTTATTTGATTAAATAAATAAAATTAATTATTTATTTTCTTATCAAACAAGTCTTTTAATTTTAGTATACTACTACCAATAGTATAACTCTAGGAATCATATTTCCTAATCAGAAAAGATTTGTTTCTTAATTAAACAATTAATTAATAAATTAATTAATTCTTATTTAATTAAACAATGAAACTAAATAATATATTAGGTTAATTAATTCACCTTTGCCGCCCCACTTAAAATAAATGGGCTATATATTATTTTCTTATTTCATTTAATCCATTGGACTTTAAATAAAAAGCCCACATGTGAACCAGACCCATTCTTACTAAAAGAAACAAGCCCATGTCTTTCATTAATATATTAATATAATTGAGCAGCCCATTACATAAATAATGTGCAAATTATATTCTTAATATATTAAATGCAATTCTAGATGGACCCTTAAATTGGTCCGGTAGAATATATCAAGTGATCCATGCAAGTCCGTGTGGATTGGGGATCTTGGCGGGCCATCTATATTTAAGCTTCAATAGACATAACCTAATCACAATCAACAAATGATTCACTTAGGTCCGATCCATTAATTTTAACTCATTCCACTAAAGAGCTAAAACTGAACTCTTAAATAAAGATAGAAAAGGAAGATGTTCCTCATTCATACCCTAGACAATCATTTTGGAGATAGTGTATCCTCGTGATTAATATCAGTAATCGCCAAGACTTCATAGACCGCCTATAACTCTCCAAGTTACCATATTTACTCATATGACCACATTTTGAACTTGGATATTTTGACTTGTCCAGAAGCCATGTTTTCAATAGACACTATCGAAAACTCAACGTTGAGATTTAATATCCAATTACCTCAAAACATCCATATGATGATATTATACTCTCATTTAATAAATGGAGCCACGATGTCCATATCTATAAATGAAGTCCTCTAGCGATTAACAAATGAATATCACCAAACTATCGAGGATAGACTATGCGATATAATCGTACTCATTGATAACTCAAATGATATCACTTGCAACCATAAGTCCATCATTTATCTCAGGATTAAGATAGACTCTCCGATTGTCCTGATAATGAAAAGACTATTATCTATTGACGGTTCTAGATAAAGCTTTTCATTGTGATCTAGTTCAATGCACCCAGTGCACTAGATCCTTTTGCAAGAAGACACTCCGATGATTTTAGACTCATCATATCTCATTTGATCCCACTCAAATGCTAGCAAAAGAATTCTACAACTTTAACAAGATAAAGGTGCCCAACCTTTAACTTAAGTTGTGAACATTATTCAAAACTAACTAAAGAATTGTGTCTACCACATACATATCCAGATGTACGAACAATTCTTCTTTTCTCATAGTTTTTAGACCTTATGATTATTTACTTTGACAATTATAATATTAAACTATAAATGCTATACGATTTGTTAAACCAGAAATCACTTTATTAATATGAAAAAGATTGTTAATTACAATATTACACTCTTGCTATTTAGCATAATCCTAACAGTCTCCCGGTTTTATCTGTGCAAGGTTTCGCCGAATCGTTGGGGTAATTTATACCGGCCAACACGACTGCGCATCTCACTAGTCTTTCTAGTGGCGTCCCGGAAATAATTAAAGCGGAAACTAAACTGAGCTAAAGCAGAATAAATTAATCATAGAACCATGGTTGGATTCCTTAGGGACAGAAAATCTTTAGATACTGTGCGTTGCATGGTCGGGGTACCAGGCTACCTTCTGGTCGGGCTATCATGTAGGCCCCGTGCCCTATAATTTCTTTGTTGATGTATGGCCCTTCCCATTTATCGGCGAGAGATCCCGCTGATTTATCTTTGGTGTTCGGGGATACTCTTCTCAGCACTAAATCTCCGAGTTGGAATCTCCGCTCCCGAACGTGGGAATTGTAGTACCTCGCAGCCCTTTGCTGGTACGCGGAATTTCTTACTTGCGCTGCATCTCTGATCTCCTCAAGCTCGTCTAAGTTTTACTGCAGCATATCTACATTGTGCTCGGGGCTGTATAATTGAATCCTGGGGGATGTAAAAGTTGTTTCTGCTGGGATAACAGCCTCTGCCCCGAATGCCAGCGCAAAAGGGGTCTCCTCCGTGGACGACCTTACAATTGTTCGGTATGCCCATAGTACCTCGGGTAGTTTGTCCGCCCAGCCACCTTTCTTTGCCTCTAGTTTTGCTTTCAGTGTGTGCTTAATCACTTTATTCACAGCCTCGGTTTGGCCATTGGTTTGAGGGTGAGCAGGCGATGCGTAGTAGTTTGCGATCTTGAATTCTTCACACATTTCTCTGAACTTCTTATTGTCGAATTGGGTTCCGTTGTCTGTTATGATGATACTCGGGATCCCGAACCTATATATTATGTTCTTCTTAACAAAGCTGGTGGTGTTTGCCTCGGTGATGTGTACGAGTACCTCTGCTTCTGCCCATTTGGTGAAATAGTCTACTGCCACAATAGCGTGCTTTGCCCCTCCCTTTGTTCCTGTGGGCATTGGTCCTTATTAGGTCAAGTCCCCACATGGCAAAGGGCCAAGGTGAGGTTAAGCTTCTAAGTAATTCTAGGGGTTGCCGAATGTCGTTTGCTATTCTTTGGCATGTTTCGCAACTCTCTGCGAATCGCTGCGCCTCTGCGAACAGAGTCGGCCAGTAGAATCCTTGCCTAAGTATCTTGTGTGCTAGGCTTTTACCCCCGGTATGGTTCCCGCATACTCCACTGTGGATGTTCTTTAGGATCTCTTCGGTTTCTTCACCGGCAACACATCTTTGCAACACTTTTGAGAATCCTCTCCTGTATAATTCTCCCCTCAGAATTGTGTACCAGGTTGACCTATATTTGATGCGTTTAGCTTCTACAGCATCCTCCGATAGTATGTTTTCCTCTAAGTATTTTCTGAGTTGGTATGTCCAGTTGACGCGCACGTGGTAGTTCTAAAATATGTCCCCGGTGGCGCCAATAACTTGATCGGCGCACGGACCGGTTCTAAGAAACTACGGTAAATGATATGGCGCATGTGCGAGTTTTTACCCTCTCGCAAGTATACGAATCGTTCGCCACGTATAGTGGTTACGAGTAAGGGTATCGTTCCCACGGAGGAAAGGTGCTACACGTAAGTAGGTTCTACGCCTATGTTATAGTCAAACTATTTATATATATTATTATTTACACTATATACATGCAAGAAAAGTAAAAGGGATGGTCATAAGCAAATTAAACTAACTAATCTAAAATTACACTAAAATTATACTAAGATGGCAATAATTAAACTACAACTAAATTACAATTAACTAACTAAACTAACAAGCTTACCTAATCAATTAACTAACTAACACTAATTAACTAAACTAATCTAATTACCAACTACACTCATGATTGGTCATGAGAGAGTGTAGTTGTGAGATGATAAATACATGTAAATGCTAGGAAATGGGTTCATGCAATAAATCCACTACCTAATTGATAGTAATATGCTTACACAATTGGTATTAACCAATCTATTCTAGGATTAGGCACACACACAAATAATCATTCATGCATGCTATTGATGTCTCAATAGTCTAATTGAAATTCCCTTAAGCAATATAGTGTAAAATATACCTAGAGGGGGGGTGAATAGGTATAGGCTCCAAATTCTTCCAATTTAAAAATAATGCGGAATATAACAAAGAGAATGCACACTTGATTAGATTTTAGCAAATGAATTGATTTCACTAATACAAGAGTTAATCAATTTACAAGATATGCAATCAATGTAAGATATGGAAGATAAAGAAAAATAAAAACAAAAATGAACACAAGTGTTTTTACGTGGTAAAACCTCAAAGAGGAAACATCCACGGGTTGATACCACAACCACCGGCAAAGCAATCCACTATGTGAAAAAGGACTTACACACTCAAGCTATCACTCATGATATCCGCTCAAGCTATCAACTCCTAATCTACCCTCGGGCTAGTGAATCACCAAGCCTACTTCCTATCCGAGATGTATCCTACACCTCTAGAAAGCAACTTCCTATCCAAGACGCTCACGTCTCTAGGAAGATTTCGTGCTTAGCTATCCGGATCACAAAGATCCTAGTTAAGCTCTCCTAGCTCAACCATCTGGAGTACCACACTCCTAGCTAAGACTTTTGCTTGACTATCCGGACCACATGTCCTAGTCAAGACTCCCTTGCTCTTCACAAAGCTTCACTCACTTTGCAAGAGACTTCAACCTTATGCAAGGCTATGATCTAAAGTGATGCAAATGATGCAGGCACAATCAAATTAAGCTAGATGATCAATCAAGCAAAATGTACATGTTCAATGATAGTCTAGAATATGATTTCAACACACAATCACAAAATTATCTAGAAATCATGACATGCAAATCAATAAGAACAAAGGTATGAATATTCAATTTATCACACTAAAAACCTAGTTCTTAGATCATGAAACAAAACATAGAAAATAACATGAAGCACATCACACATATATTTTCTAGAATCAATTTCATGATAAATCAAGTTTAGCACATATATGTTCAAAACAAATCACAAAGCTAAAACTCAATTAAAAAATGATCAAACAACCCTAGCAAGTGATCTAACATACTTCTCAACAAATTTCATCAATCAAATAGTAAGAATCAAGAGATGATCAAAGATGAAATCGAAAAAGAAGAAGTTGAAAATCAAACACTGACCACGTACTGAAAATGGATCAGCTGAGAACAATGGTGAAGTCAGCTGCCTCTGGAAATTCTTGGAGTTTGTAGCTCTCTTCGAGACCAACAATTTTGGTTTTTGAATCGATTGATTTCGAGTTCGTATGAGAGAGATATGATCAAAACAAGTAAACAAAAATTGTAAAGAAAACTGCAGAAAATCGTGAAAGTGTTCTTCAATTTCTTCAAAGTGTGGAGGGAAGGAGGTTGGCTTAAAAGGAGGGAAAGGAGAGAATTTACGAGCGAATCACGTGCTGCCATGTCACCACCCCATGGGGGGCACGTGGGGCCCATGGGACCAGAGGGCTCCCTTGCCCGTGGGGCCCACGGCCTCCCTCACGGGCTGGCCAAGTGGCCACACGTGATTCACACTTCTCTCGCGCGCTCCCTTGGTTCGTCGGCCCATATCTTGAGCATCCGACCTCCGATTTAGAATCCATTTTTGGATTACGAACCAGGACTCCCTCACGCATGACTATGACTACTCAACTTTGAAAAATGGCTGAGAAATCATCTCGGAATCCAATGATGAAGTCAACACAACAAATGAGAACGAAAAGTAGACTAGTCAACTTGTTTGGACTCGAAACCTTATGAATGAGTAACCGAAATGACCGGAACTCGATAAGGCATTAAATAAGATCATGTTCAAGTCCTAAACACAAAATACGAAAACAAATAAACACATATTCACACAAACATGCCATATCAAAGAGATAGTCACAAAGCATGCAATTTCACAATGTTTGTCAATACAAGATCAATGCATGAGCATGCTATGAAGTGTGTGAATGTGTTATACCAAATGTTTGAACCACGATGCAGGGACACACATGTATGAATTGTGTGTGTGTGCGCTAACGCCTTGCAAGAGGGTGGAAGTCAAGATTTACCTTTGACGATTTTCACCTCTTGAAGACGACTTTTGCACTAGACGTTGCTCTTCACTTTTAAGCTTCCTTTCTTCAAATAATGTCCTAAGCAACAACTAATACAAACATAGAGTGTTTTGCAATGGAATCAAGCCAATACAAATTATAAACCTTACAATCTCCCCCTTTGGCTATTCCATGGCAAAAGCACTCAACCTCACCATACAATGTTTCACTCAAATAAACTCAAGATGATAGCATACTCTCAATCTCACATTACAAAGAAATTCCTAGACTAAAAAATCTTCAAGTCTTCAAGAATTCCTCTTTCGGTCTTCAAAGTACCTATGAGAGAAAATAGCAACCAAACAAGAGATCTTCTCTAAAGAAGAATGGTGAGTTATTTAACCAAACAACAAACATAGAAGATATCCCTTATCTCATACACAAATGCATTATCTCAAGTGAATAAAATATGTTCATATTAAAGCATTCCCTTAGTTTCCCAATTTCCAAGAACCAACTATCCTTAACATTATCAAGAAAGAATTCTTTCTCCCCCTTAAGACAAGAATTCTCCCCCTTAAGACAAAGTCACAATTAAGCACAAAGAGGAATAAGATTCACACGATTGGAACAATTTCCACACAAGGTGTGAAGTATACAAAAACTCCCCAATATCAAACATGGTGAGGTATACATTTTCTCCCCCTTTTTGTCATGGAATAGACAAGGGACACAAGAGATAAAGAACGAGATATTAAGCAAACAAATCGTATAGAAAGCGAAAGTTGAATAAACTAAAGCTCCCCCTTAACATATGCTCCACATATTATCAACAAGTAGATTTGTTCACAAGGGACATCACACAATCACACAATCAAGCAATAAGAGAAAATATTTCATAACTTGTCAAAGTCCAAGAGAGAATCATAGATTTTCATTAATCTCTCAAAAATATTCTCACATTGCTAATGAATCAAGCACATAAGCAAAATGTGTGTGTGTGAATGCTTCTCAAATATATAGTAGGAGTAATTGTGATATCAACATGCAAACTCTATCCACACCTATCCATCTAAAGCCTTTCCAAAAATAGGTCAAACCGATATTCATCCGGATTTTTGCTTTTAAAATGAATAGATATCAACATATGAGCGTGTGTGTGCATGTGACTCGTTTTCCCGTTTCTATTTGTCAACCCGAGCTTTTTCACAATTCTCAACTATACACCATAAGCCTTTTTGTTTTGTTTTAGGCTTGAATCAAAGAATTTTTTTTTTTATTTTTTTTTTATTTTTTTTTTATGATTCATTTCAACACTTCTTTGATTTTACTAACAAAAACATATACTCCTCATGGTGGCTTTCACTCATCACAATGGCGTAGCCCTTTCCTATATTGGGTGGCTTCACAACCAAGGTGTGTAGCCCTTTCCATGAGGGTGCTCGTTGATTACTATGTAGTGCCGAAGCAAAATGGATACATACCATAGGTCATCTATCATGTACTTAACAATAAACTTCTAGATGCATCCATTATCTACACATATTCAACCACATATACTCAAAACTAAAACATACAAGAGAAGCATTAGTGCACTTTTCAAAAAATAAATTTTCATGCTCAAGTGCATGATCTAGAAACAATAAGAGTTATTTATTTAAGATCATTACTTCTCAAGTGAGTAGCTCTCAAAGATATTGATTTTCAATTAAAGTTTTACTCATCAAGCCACTCACAATCACACATAGACAATAATCAACACAAATCATGCCAATGAATCTTCAAAGAGTTTTACCTCTTATGTCCAAGGGCTTAGTGAACAAATCCACAAGTTTATTTTTTAGTAGGCATTGCTTTAGAGTAATAATAGAATGTTCAACATGTTCTCTAATGAAATGATGCCTAATATCTATGTGCAATGATATCATGCATACAAAGAGTTGAAAAGATGAAATAGAAAGCAAGCTTTTAGAGTAGAGAAATACCTTAGCAAGCTTTTTCACCAATGAAAGGTCTCCGCTCTTTTTATGAGCTTTCTTGGCTTGTTTGTCCTCATGACAACAAGTTGTTGGTGTATCATCCCAAGAAAATAAAGACCAAACACTTTCAACTCAAACAATTACATAAAAATGGCTTTCTCTAAAAGTCTTAACAAAAATTTTCACCAAATAGATTTCAAAATTCAACTTCTTTAAAGTTAATCAACAAATTTTGACTATCATAGTGATTATGAGAATATTAAGTTCATGTATTGACTAGAGACACTAAGTTTGAATACTAGACCTAGCACATTAAAAATGGCATAGTCAAGCATCAAACCTAGAACTCTTATCAAGCAAAAACAAAAATATTCTCATATGTGCTACTCAATCAAGTATGAGAGCACTCACCTTTGACCATATTGGTCTTAGGTGAACCAACACAAACAACATCATGATCATTACGCATGGCAATATGAAATCTAGAAGATAAATCATCAACTATCTTCTTCATGAAAACATCACTCATATTAAAGTTAACATTTTTGCCACGCACAAATATTTCATCAAGACTCTTTAAATGATCATGATTAACACTCTTCTTAACCAACTTCTTCTCAACATTTTTCTTAACATGATTATCATTAACATGCATGTTATTCTTTTCAATCCAAATTTTCTTGATAGGTTTCTTCACATGAATATGATCAATATGCACATTTCTCAAAGCATCAAAGCTATTGTCATGTTTAGAAACTTTCAAAGAAGATTTATCCATTTCACAAGTATGCACATTATTTTTCTTAACCCAAACTTTCCTTGTTGAATTCTTTTCATTAACATGTTCATCATGCATAGTCTCTAATGCCCTAACATGTTTAGAAACAACCAAAGGAAGTCTTTTCATCTCCCTAGCATGCATCTCATTTCCAAGTTTGCATTGTCTAATATACTCATAGCATTTAGGTTTGATATGCCCAACAATATTGCAAAAATGACAAACCGGGACAAACTTAGAGATGTTATGTCTAGCTCTAGACTTAAACTCATGCTTAGGAGAATGATTAGGTAACTTTTTCACATTTTTATCATGTTCCACATTTCCTAGTTTGCATTTCCTAGCATATTCATAACACTTAGGCCTAATGTGACCAACCACATTACAATAATGACAAACCGGAATGAATTTAGAAAAGTTACCTTTTTGGTGTGCATGCTTTGGTTGAGAAGTCGGTTGAGAAGTTCCATAGCTCTTCTTGTCTTTGTCTTTGATGTTGGAAGGAATGGTACTAGAGTCTTTCTTCTTCTTGGACTTTCTTGACTTGTTCTTGGTTGTAGGAGTCTTCTTAACTTCTTCTACATAACCCAAGCCACTTTTATCTCCATGATGCTTTCCAAGTTTTATCACATCATCAAGCTTAATGGCTCCAATTTTCATGCCATTAATAGACTCTTTAAGAGCTTTAACTTCATCTATAAGCTCACACTCTTTTATCTTCATGATAGACAAAGAGTTCTCTTTTTGCTTAATCTCTCCTTCCATGGCAAACAACTTCATTGTAAAGTCTTCTCTTAGATAATCTAGCTCTTGAGCACTTTCTTCCACCTTTGAGACATTCTTTTCAATGGTCTTTTCATGCTCCTTGATGACTTCACTTTGCTTGCTCATCTTCTCCAAAGACAACTTCTTTTCATTGATAAGAGCTTTAAAAATCACCACTAAATTGGCATTGATCAACTTCAACTTGATGTTCTCTTCATTCTTTTGTTGAAGGATCTTGTCATTGAAGCTTATAAAATCTTGATTTGAGGAGACTTCAAACTCTTCATCATTGGAGGAGATTTCGCTATCTTCACTACTTGAAGAGTTTTCACTTTCCTCAATACTTGAGGAGTCTTCACTATTATCCTCAAATCTTCCTTCATATATAGCCATGTGAGCAATGTGATTGCAAGTAGATTCTCGATCATCCAAGGACTCCTTTTCCTCTACTACATCACTCACACTCATCCATGCTTTATCATTGAATGCTCTAATGTAGGCTTTCGTTGTATTTCTCCAAAAGGTGTAGTTACCACTATCCAAGAGTGGAGGTCTAGCAGTAGAAGCACCTTCCGGCATCGAATCACCCATAGCTACGAAAATGAACAAACACAACAAAACACAACAAAACAAAACACAAACACTATAATATGGATCTATCTAATTACTTCTAGACACCCGCTCTGATACCAATTGAAATTCCCTTAAGCAATATAGTGTAAAATATACCTAGAAGGGGGGTGAATAGGTATAGGCTCCAAATTCTTCCAATTTAAAAATAATGCGGCATATAACAAAGAGAATGCACACTTGATTAGATTTTAGCAAATGAATTGATTTCACTAATACAAGAGTTAATCAATTTACAAGATATGCAATCAATGTAAGATATGGAAGATAAAGAAAAATAAAAACAAAAATGAACACAAGTGTTTTTACGTGGTAAAACCTCAAAGAGGAAACATCCACGGGTTGATACCACAACCACCGGCAAAGCAATCCACTATGTGAAAAAGGACTTACACACTCAAGCTATCACTCATGATATCCGCTCAAGCTATCAACTCCTAATCTACCCTCGGGCTAGTGAATCACCAAGCCTACTTCCTATCCGAGATGTATCCTACACCTCTAGAAAGCAACTTCCTATCCAAGACGCTCACGTCTCTAGGAAGATTTCGTGCTTAGCTATCCGGATCACAAAGATCCTAGTTAAGCTCTCCTAGCTCAACCATCCGGAGTACCACACTCCTAGCTAAGACTTTTGCTTGACTGTCCGGACCACATGTCCTAGTCAAGACTCCCTTGCTCTTCACAAAGCTTCACTCACTTTGCAAGAGAATTCAACCTTATGCAAGGCTATGATCTAAAGTGATGCAAATGATGCAGGCACAATCAAATTAAGCTAGATGATCAATCAAGCAAAATGTACATGTTCAATGACAGTCTAGAATATGATTTCAACACACAATCACAAAATTATCTAGAAATCATGACATGCAAATCAATAAGAACAAAGGTATGAATATTCAATTTATCACACTAAAAACCTAGTTCTTAGATCATGAAACAAAACATAGAAAATAACATGAAGCACATCACACATATATTTTCTAGAATCAATTTCTTGATAAATCAAGTTTAGCACATATATGTTCAAAACAAATCACAAAGCTAAAACTCAATTAACAAATGATCAAACAACCCTAGCAAGTGATCTAACATACTTCTCAACAAATTTCATCAATCAAATAGTAAGAATCAAGAGATGATCAAAGATGAAATCGAAAAAGAAGAAGTTGAAAATCAAACACTGACCACGTACTGAAAATGGATCAGCTGAGAAAAATGGTGAAGTCAGCTGCCTCTGAAAATGCTTGGGGTTTGTAGCTCTCTTTGAGACCAACAATTTTGGTTTTTGAATCGATTGATTTCGAGTTCGTATGAGAGAGATATGATCAAAACAAGTAAACAAAAATTGTAAAGAAAACTGCAGAAAATCGTGAAAGTGTTCTTCAATTTCTTCAAAGTGTGGAGGGAAGGAGGTTGGCTTAAAAGGAGGGAAAGGAGAGAATTTACGAGCGAATCACGTGCTGCCACATCACCACCCCGTGGGGGGCGCGTGGGGCCCACAGGAGCAGAGGGCTCCCTTGCCCGTGGGGCCCACGGCCTCCCTCACGGGCTGGCCAAGTGGCCACACGTGATTCACACTTCTCTCGCGCGCTCCCTTGGTTCGTCGGCCCATATCTTGAGCATTCGACCTCCGATTTCGAATCCATTTTCGGATTATGAACCGTGACTCCCTCACGCACGACTATGACTACTCAACTTTAAAAAATGGCTGAGAAATCATCTCGGAATCCAATGATGAAGTCAACACAACAAATGAGAACGAAAAGTAGACTAGTCAACTTGTTTGGACTCGAAACCTTATGAATGAGTAACCAAAATGACCGGAACTCGATAAGGCATTAAATAAGATCATGTTCAAGTCCTAAACACAAAATATGAAAACAAATAAATACATATTCACACAAACATGCCATATCAAAGAGATAGTCACAAAGCATGCAATTTCACAATGTTTGTCAATATAAGATCAATGCATGAGCATGCTATGAAGTGTGTGAATGTGTTATACCAAATGTTTGAACCATGATGCAGGGACACACATGTATGAATTGTGTGTGTGTGCGCTAACACCTTGCAAGAGGGTGGAAGTCAAGATTTACCTTTGACGATTTTCACCTCTTGAAGACGACTTTTGCACTAGACGTTGCTCTTCACTTTTTAAGCTTCCTTTCTTCAAATAATGTCCTAAGCAACAACTAATACAAACATAGAGTGTTTTGCAATGGAATCAAGCCAATACAAATCATAAACCTTACACTAATCCTATTACATATCAATTAATTAGTTAATCAATTAACATGCATCAATTAAGCTCAAGCAAATAACTAATCAACTAAAATATGAATATATTACAATTCCACCAATATTCCAAACATAAACATGTATCAAAATTACAACACAAATAGCAACAAGCTAAGTAAAACTAAAGAGATGAAGAAAACAACCCAATCTCTTGAGGAGTCTTCAAGCTAGCTAGGCTTCTCCTTATTCTTCCAAAGCTTGGAGCCAAAAGATGTTGAGAGTGAGTGTGGATGGTGTGGATGATGTATGTAAGTGTAGTAGTGCAATTGTTAGTGTAAAAGTTACTAGAGTTAGGGGATTTTTGTGTGAGTGTTTTGCTTTGTTTGGATATTAGGGATGTGTTTTAGGGTTAGGAAAGAGGGATATATATGTTGGGAAGGTTTTGGGCATGAAAAGAGCTGAAGTCGGTCAAGTTGGCGAGCTCATCACGTCAAGCTCGCGGGCTTGTGCCTGCCGCCGGAAGTCGCCGTCGATTTTGGAGGTTGGAGGCGAGTTCCAACCCTCTGGAAGGCTGGCTTCTTCCCGCTGCATGAACCCGCCGTCATTTGTGGCGAGTTTGGAACGTCTGGAAGGCGGGAAAGAGGCCGCCAAAGGTGAGCTTGAAGCTTGGTGGCCATGGAGGTTTGGCTTGATGGAGGAGAGAGAAAACTTCTGCATGGGAGGCCGAAAATAGGTCCATCGTGACCAGAGGGAGCTTGGCCGTCGATCTGGGCAGAAAACGACCGAAAAAACCAACGAAAACTGGCCAAAAATGGTCGGGTAACGTTCAGGTCACGACCGGTCTAAACCGGGTTGGACTTGGTCCACCGGGTCGCGAGTCGGGTCAGCTGAAGGTTAGGGACGAAGTGACGTTAGCCTTGCGTCAGCGTGACGCGAGCAGGCCAAAATGGTGCCGTTTCGCGCGTGACGTGGCATGCTGACGCAGTGCTTTGCGTGGCAAATTACTATCTGGTCCCTCAACTCTTCCTTAATTGCAGAATCTTCAATCTTCTCAAGAATATTGCATTTTAGCCCCTATTTCTCCAAAATTACCAAAATGCCCCTGAATTCCTTTATTTCCCTGAACACTTATTTAAACCATTAAAATCCCTATTTTACCCAAGAAACGAATACAAAGGATAGGAAATGGGAGCGCTAAATGTGAACATTTGCAGCGCGATCAGACCCCCAAACCTAACTTTTGCTCGTCCTCGAGCAAAACAAACAAAAACAAATACACTAAAGCATAATAAAATATAAACTAATTAGTCCGCTTTCGTGGGAGAAACGATGGCACTTAGCACGTGCCACAAGCCTTTTAAACCTCTAGGTGTCCCTAGTAGGAGGAGTGAAGTCTCTTGAGGGGTTTACCGCTATGATACCCACAAACGTAAAGCTAAAATTAAAACTACAATTTCAAAACAATGCAAAAACAAAGCCATACAAAAATGAGATATCAAATGAGTTGTGCGTATGAGGAATTACACATGTGAGAATTGCTGAGTGAAGGATAACCTAAAGTCATTCAATTGACTAAGACGCACAATGTAAATCCCACACTCAAAATGTTATAGCTTCAAATGCAACACACTCAATTGCTCGAATGTAATTCGCCTCGACTCTAATCGTCACTGGATTTCACTCTGTTTTTCTCTCAGAGTCCTAGGCACACTCTCTATCAAACACATGCGATTTGGAAGTTATGTAAATGAAAATAAAATATGTAACGCATGCGAGTATTAGAAATAAAGCACATTTTCTGAAAATTGATCTCATGAAGGAATTGAATGCCATGAACGTGGTAGAGCATATTAACATTTGTATTCCCTAAATAGACTTCCTAAAAGATCAATTAATCTTCCCTAATTTTGTTGGCCAAGGTGATATGTGGCGAATGATATATGGAATGTATATGGAGATACTAATCATGTCAAAATGTTTCATATTACATTTTTCAAATCGAAAGCTCATTTTAGATTATTCATTACACAAGCGTCTAGGCTATAATTTTGACCTTTGGATTGTGCTATATAATCACTCTCATTGGAGTAATCATTGCTTTGAAGATTGAAGGCTTTAAGTGCTTAATTTTTAACACTTAAGTTTTGAATGCCTTTATTTTAGCACAAGTTACAAAATAAGCCTCAGTACACGCTATTACAAATTTGAGCTTAATGATTGAATTCTCTACTTAGTAGAATTTAACAAGATTAGTATCTATGTAGATTAAGTGTATAGGTCTATGGATAGGGTGTTGTGTGATAGGTTTTTGTGTTTGGCCGTGTTTGTATTGAATCAAGCATAAAGGGAAATGGACGTGTTTAGGCGATTTGGTAGTGTGTACTACAAAGTCCTAATATCATTTCTAATAGTCCATCTATCATGGGAATACAAATTCAACATGTTATCCACAATTATGAATGTTCTATGGCAAACAATGCGAATGATGCAATGAGATCACAATGAAAAATATGTTCGAAGAGTGTTTAAGAGTAGAAACAGAATTTACCCTCAGAAATGAACGCTAAGGCACAAAAATCACCGGTAGTCTCCACTATTAATCCTAACAATTGAGTACGGAGTCTCATCCACTTAGACACTAAGAGAAAGGGACTAAGTTCACATCATGCGAAGCAATCCTAGACTGACAAAACGTTATCCAAGACTCAGCAACTAACACATGCGAAAACTCCTCAACATCACAACTCAACACATCTCATTCAAACAATTTTGTTCAAAGATGGCTCAATTTGCAAAATTTTGAAAAATTTATTCAAAAATGAAAAATTTTATTCAAAAACACAAAAACAAAACGACATATATGTGTCCGCACCCCCAAACCTAAACTCGACATTGTCCTCAATGTTGAAAAATTGAAGTACATGGACAAAGAGTTAAAGATTTGAAAATCTGGGCACAAAACATACTAATACATATATACAACTAATCACACATATAGTAAATATATAATACAACACAAAATTAAAAACAAAATAACAAAATATACCATGTGAAGAAGGCATCTAAACATAGAGGACAATGTTTCAAGAAAACTGTCACTTTTCAAAATCGAACAACGTCTGCTTTTCAAAGCATATTTTCAAATCGGCTCAATAAAACTTGCTCAAATTTTGATACAAGAATAAAGACATGCAAAGGAAAATTTTTCATGAAGAAAACATTTCAAAATTCAATTTGGAAAAAGCGTGAAAACAGACGTTGAAAACAGGTCACGTGCAAATATTTTGAAAACATGGCACGTTTTATGACCTTCGGTCAAAGAAATACTCATATCTTTCAAACCACCACCCAGAACTTTACGTTCTTTATATCGTTGGAATCGTATCGAAAAAATGATGCGTGGGCGGAAAAATTTATTTCTTTACCGATTGGTACAGTTTTTAAGAAACATATCGTCTCAAAAATTCAAAACAGGGCATCTTCACAAGTTTTAAATAAAAAACGAAAAATCGAAAACAAAAATACAAAAAATAACATAATATATACAATCCTAATATCTACAACTAACATGTAAAAACATATTTACAATCCTAATATCCACCACTAATCACATTACAACAACCAATCCTAATCACTATGCAAAAACAACCAATTCACACTCTTAAGCTAAACATGAGATAACTACTTTAAGTAAAAGCTTAAAAGTAAGAAATTGGACCTTCGATTTCACATTCGTAGGACGGTGTGGCCTTGTGGTAGGGTTTATGGCGCATGATGTGTGTCGCGGCTTTGTGGAGCGGGTTTCTTCCCGCGGACTCTTCTCGCGCAAGGTTCCAAGAGAACCCCACGGCTTTGTTGAGCGGGAATAATCCCACGGACTTGGCCCGCGGTAGGCATTCTTAGCCTATTCGGCCTTCTCTTTGCTTCCATAGCCTGCACACATGAAAATCATGCCAAAAACACCACAAGCATATTCTATGTAAGTAAATAAATAAGGAGTATAACCCCCAAACCTATCTATTTCCCTACATGTCATCATGATATGGTTAAGCACAAATGCAACATGACAAATGAGTAGATAATGACTCTAGACTCTAAACTAATAATTTGTTCAAAATAATTACAAATAAAAATAAAAATAAAAATACTTAATATAAACAAAAATGAATGTCCGTTAAGTGCGTCCTTTCCTTAAAGCTTGAAATTCCTGCACATTAACAAACATATCAAAAAGTTCATACAAGTCAAGCACTCAACCACCATCAAAGATGGGTGGCTTTACCACAACATACCCATTCTCACTTTTCTTGACCCAAAGGGGTCCATTCCTCTTGAGTCCTTCTATTTTGGTTTTGTCAATCCACAAGGAATTGACAACCAACTTTTTAGTACTAGGACTCACATTTGTCACACGTTGCCATTGCATATTGGCGCATTGAGATCCAATATGACCTCTAATGTGGCACTTGTAACAAATGGGACTAAAGTGAGAGATTGTACCTCTCTTGTTTGTTGCGGTTTGCTGGGAGGCTTGCTTGATCTTGTTCTGCTTGGGGGCCAACCTTGGAGTAGGTCTCTTGAGGACTTCAGGTATTGGTTGCTTGTCCTTCAAGTTTTGTTGAGGTGAAGGTGGGACTTGATTGCTCTTCTTGGTGGCTTTCTTCTTGGATTGATTGGGACTTGGTTTGGTGACCGTGGCACTTGAAGTTCCTTGACCTAAGTCAATCTCATCTTTCGGAATTGGAATCGCTTCCTTTCCCTTTGCCATCAATTCTTGCTTAGCCTTTGCAAGCTTCGCAAGGTGGTCAAGTTCCCTTGTCTTCATGAGATTCAAAGCCTCATCCTTTTGAGCCAATTCATCCTTAAGCTCTTTGAAACTAAATATAGCACGGTGTGTATAAACCTATCTAAAGGGGGGGGGGGGGGGGGGGGGGGGGGGGTGAATAGATTTTACGCTTTTTACCCAATTTTTCGTGTTAGTCAAAATTACGAATTTACCCTCAAGATAATATAAACAAGCAAGTGTAATATGGTGCGGAAATTAAATCAACACTTGATTTTTACGTGGAAACCCTCACGGGAAAAACCACGGGCTATGTAAGTAAGCCACACTCGAACCTCGAATCAACTAAATGTGCAAACAATTACAACCTAATCCCGGAAGTAATCACACACCTACCTAATCCCGGTATGAGTGAACCTAGTCCAATTTGCTTGTGATCTAAGCAACCTAATCCCGATTGCTACACACAAGACTTACCTTCTCTAGAAGAGAATACAACCCTAAGTGAATATATGTAAATATCCAAAATGCAACATAGAGCAAGGGAAACCCTATATGCTTATCTAAGATGATTAATATGCAATTAAGAACAATCCTAGATATCAAAACTAAATGACATGTCAATTAGTTAAGCTAATCAATATTAAGCACAAAACCTAATATGCTAGCACAATACAACTTCTCAAACATACATCATACTATTCTCAATTTTGTATCCAAAGCATACAAAATAACAATCAAGTAATTAATTGAGATTACTAGATAAGAGAAACACAAAATATGTAAGATATTAGTGAAAGCTTACCAAGCAAAGTATGATGAAGATTCCATGCAAGATGACATCTAGATGATCTAAGATGATGCTAGATGATGATTGATGATCATGAAATTGTGTTTGAGTAATTAAAAATGAGTTCTTTGTGTATTTTTCTTCTCTTGAAAAATATCCTAAGTATGAAGCATGAATAAGAACTCTTGTAAGTGACCTAAAATCAAGTTAGCATATATATAGAGGCCATAAGTGAAGTGAGGTCGTTTTGAAATTTCGCCAGAAAAATGCTCTGTGCGCTGGTGGACCTGCGCAGGACCAGCGCACAAGCCAATTTTGGCTTGAGCGCTGGACGACAGGCGCTGCCACCAGCGCCAGTCCAGCGGCGCACACCTGGGTGATTGGCGCTGGTGGCCTGCGCTGGTCCACACCAGCGCACGATCAGCAGCGCTCCACTGGGCGTTTTGCGCCGGTGAGCGGCGCTGGTCGACCGGCGCTGGTGGACCAGCGCATAGCCCATAAAATTGTACCCCACAAGCAATCATGCAAGGGGTACAAGTTAAACTAAGATGCATCCTTAAAGCCTAAATGCTATGATGTTATAAACACAAGATGCAATCATAAACACAAGCAAGAAGAGATGTAAATAAGCATTAATGCACAACAAAAAGAAACACAACATACAAAGATTAAACATATGCATGAGTTGTGAGTGTGTGCAACTATCTCTTCAAGACAAGTAAGCACTTAGAATATTACCTTTGGTGCTTGTCAATAATGAGGTCTTCAAAGGGCCTAATGCACTAACAACAACATATAAACTACCTTTACAAGGAATCCCCATTTATGGTTTGATCACGAAATAAGCCAATTAAAAACAACGGGAATCCTTACACTCTTCAATCACTCTTAAGAACGAATCCCTTTCCTTCTCAAGCGAATTGATTTTCTTCTCTAAGCTCACATCTTGGCTTATCAATTCCTTGCTCTCTTGTGCAACCTCTATTACTTTTTTCTCATACTGTCCATACTCCTCTTCGAACACCCTCTCTAATAGGCGCATGCTCTCATCCACTCGGTCATATATGCCTTCAGAGGATCTAAAGACAAACTCTAGTTCTTCGACCTCTAGTGAATTCACATTTCCGCTCTGAAGATCGGTTAGTGCCTTTTCATCCAACTTCCCCATTTGGGCTGCTGTATTTTCTATTGATTCTTCTAGGCCACTAATCGGTTGCTCAGTGAACGAGGGGTTGTCTTGGCTACCCCACTGATGGTCTTGCCATCCTTGATTGTTGCTTGCTTGATGGTTGTCTTGATATGGATACACGACTTGCACCTCTCTCATTATCGGTTGTTGCGCAAAGTTTGCCTTGAGATTTTCCATTTCCTGTGACATGTTGGCCAATTGCAATCCTAAGTCTGCATTGGTCCTCTCCTCACAAGAATCATCTCTTCCTCTTCGTTGTTGGGAATTTTCACCCAACATCTCATATACGGCAAACACCTCCCTTGCAGTCTTCTCCTTCATTGCTCCCCTACAAGCATTATCAACAGTGGCTTGTGTGAGTCCTGTCAATCCATCATAGAAACATTGTACCAGTAGGACAAAAGGGAACATGTGATGCGGGCATTGTGCAAGGAGTGACTTGTATCGGTCCCAAGTCTCATGGAAGGCTTTTCCTGGCTCTTCTTCGAAGGTTGCTATGTTGCCTCGGATTTCTCGTGTTTTCCAAGCGGGGTAGTACCTTGAGAAGAACTTGGTCTCTAACGCTTCCCAAGTAATCAATGAACCTGCGGGTAGAGCCAATAACCACTTCTTTGCTTCATCTTTCATGCAGTACGGGAAGCATCTCATCCTCAACTGATCTTCTGTGAGTTCTCCGAGTCGGATGGTAGTGACGGCATCGTAGTACTCCTTCATGAACTGAAGGGAATCCTCATCTGGTTCACCTCGGAAGATTGGAAGAGTGTTGAAATGAGAACTCTTCAACTCGTAGCTCCGTTGCAAATCACTCAACAGAATCGCTGACGGTTGAGCTCCCAAAATCGGTAAAGCAAAGTATTTCATAAGCCTCTGAATAACGGGCACACTGGAAAGATTTTCCATATTGATCCGAATCCTAAATATCAAACAAACAAAAATCAAATCGAACAAAATATGCTATGAACACTAAAAATAAAAATAAAAATAAAAATAACAAAAATAACTAAAAATGACTAAAACAATGACTAGACCTACGAAACGTATACTCTCCCCGGCAGCGGCGCCAAAAACTTGATGCGCACGTGGTAGTTCTAAAATATGTCCCCGGTGGCGCCAATAACTTGATCGGCGCACGAACCGATTCTAAGAAACTACGGTAAATGATATGGCGCGTGTGCGAGTTTTTACCCTCTCGCAAGTATACGAATCGTTCGCCACGTATAGTGGTTACGAGTAAGGGTATCGTTCCCACGGAGGAAAGGTGCTACACGTAAGTAGGTTCTACGCCTATGTTATAGTCAAACTATTTATATATATTATTATTTACACTATATACATGCAAGAAAAGTAAAAGGGATGGTCATAAGCAAATTAAACTAACTAATCTAAAATTACACTAAAATTATACTAAGATGGCAATAATTAAACTACAACTAAATTACAATTAACTAACTAAACTAACAAGCTTACCTAATCAATTAACTAACTAACACTAATTAACTAAACTAATCTAATTACCAACTACACTCATGATTGGTCATGAGAGAGTGTAGTTGTGAGATGATAAATACATGTAAATGCTAGGAAATGGGTTCATGCAATAAATCCACTACCTAATTGATAGTAATATGCTTACACAATTGGTATTAACCAATCTATTCTAGGATTAGGCACACACACAAATAATCATTCATGCATGCTATTGATGTCTCAATAGTCTAATCCTATTACATATCAATTAATTAGTTAATCAATTAACATGCATCAATTAAGCTCAAGCAAATAACTAATCAACTAAAATATGAATATATTACAATTCCACCAATATTCCAAACATAAACATGTATCAAAATTACAACACAAATAGCAACAAGCTAAGTAAAACTAAAGAGATGAAGAAAACAACCCAATCTCTTGAGGAGTCTTCAAGCTAGCTAGGCTTCTCCTTATTCTTCCAAAGATTGGAGCCAAAAGATGTTGAGAGTGAGTGTGGATGGTGTGGATGATGTATGTAGGTGTAGTAGTGCAATTGTTAGTGTAAAAGTTACTAGAGTTAGGGGATTTTTGTGTGAGTGTTTTGCTTTGTTTGGATATTAGGGATGTGTTTTAGGGTTAGGAAAGAGGGATATATATGTTGGGAAGGTTTTGGGCATGAAAAGAGCTGAAGTCGGTCAAGTTGGCAAGCTCATCACGTCAAGCTCACGGGCTTATGCCCGCCGCCGGAAGTCACCGTCGATTTTAGAGGTTGGAGTCGAGTTCCAACCCTCTGGAAGGCTGGCTTCTTCCCACTGTATGAACCCGCCGTCATTTGTGGTGAGTTTGGAACGTTTGGAAGGCGAGAAAGAGGCCGCCAAAGGTGAGCTTGAAGCTTGGTGGCCATGGAGGTTTGGCTTGATGGAGGAGAGAGAAAACTTCTGCATGGGAGGCTGAAAATAGGTCCATCGTGACCAGAGGGAGCTTGGCCGTCGATCTGGGTAGAAAATGACCAGAAAAATCACTGGAAACTGGCCGAAAATGGTCGGGCAATGTTCGGGTCACGACCGGTCTGAACCGGGTTGGACCTGGTCCACCGGGTCGCGGGTCGCGGGTCGGGTCGGGTCGGGTCAGGTCAGCTGAAGGTTAGGGATGAAGTGACGTTAGCCTTGCGTCAGCGTGACGCGAGCAGGCCAAAACGGCGCCGTTTCGCGCGTGACGTGGCGTGCTGACGCAGTGCTTTGCGTGGCAAATTATGATCTGGTCCCTCAACTCTTCCTTAATTGCAGAATCTTCAATCTTCAATCTTCAATCTTCTCCAGAATATTGCATTTTAGCCCCTTTTCTCCAAAATTACCAAAATGCCCCTGAATTCCTCTATTTCCCTGAAACACTTATTTAAACCATTAAAATCCCTATTTTACCCAAGAAACGAATACAAAGGATAGGAAATGGGAGCGCTAAATGTGAACATTTGCAGCGCGATCACCAGTCGCCTAGGCTTGGTCGGATCTCTACTATCATGATTTCCTCGGATTATGCTGTACTTGGTTTAATCAGATGTGCCACTGGTATTGCTTTGGATCTGATACTTGTGGTGGCTGAAGCTAGTTTGGATAAAGCATCTGCTTTTTCGTTCTCTTCCCGAGGGATCTGAGAGATTCTGTACACTATAAACTTTCTAAGTAGCCTCTTTGCAATGTCCAAATAAGCTATCATGTGCTCTTCCCTTGCCTGGTATTTGTCCAGTACCTGGTTAACCATGACTTGTGAATCGCTGTAAATTTCCAGCTTGTCTGCCCCTAATGCTATATAGACCCTTAGGCCGGCCAACAAGGCTTCATACTCTGCTTGATTGTTGGTTGCTTTGAAATCGAACCTCATGGCACACTCCACAGCATCTCCCTCGGGGGTTGTTATGACTATTCCTGCCCCGCTGCCATGTGTGTTTGATGATCCGTCTACATGCAACTTCCATTGGAATTTACTAGTCTCTTCATCTGCCATTATCCTTCTTACCTCGGCGTTTGGCTCGATGAATTCTGCTATAAAATTAGATACCGCCTGCCCTTTAACTGCTGCTTTTGGTGTGTACCTGATGTCATATTCGCTGAGTTCCACTGCCCATTTGGTCAGTCTTCCTGACACCTCCGGCTTTTGAAGAATGAGTTTCAGTGGGCAGTCTGTGTACACCTCTATCGCATGCGCTTGGAAATATGGCCTCAATTTCCTGGCCGATGTGATCAGAGCTAGCGCTATTTTTTCCGCTGGCGAATACCTGGTTTCTGCTGGTAATAATGCCTTGCTTGTGTAATACACTGGCTTTTGTATTCCTTCCTCTAATCGGATCAATACCGAACTTGTCGCCACTTCTGTAACCAAGAGGTATAAGTATAATGTTTCTCCCACCACCGGTTTTGAAAGGATGAGTGCTCTCCCCAAATACTCTTTCAATTTTTGAAAGGCTTCTTCACATTCTTTACTCCATTCGAGCCCTTTTCCCTTTTTTATTGCTCTGAAGAATAGGGCGCACTTGTCTATTGACTTGGCTATAAACCGGTTGAGTGACGCAAGACATTCCGTCAGCCTCTGCACATCTTTCAATGTATTTGGTGAAGCCATTCCTTCTAGTGCTTTGATCTTCTTGGGATTTACCTTAATTCCCCTTTGGTGCACCTGAAAACCTAGAAACCTTCTCGACGGTACTCCGAACACACATTTACTTGGGTTGAGCTTCATCTTATACTTCCTCAGGATGTCAAAGGTTTCCTTCAAATCTTCCGAATGTTTTTCTACCGTAGTGCTCTTGGTCAACATGTCATCCACGTAGACCTCCATGTTTCTCCCAATCTGCTGAGCGAATATCCTGTTCACCAACCTCTGGTACGTTGCCCCAGCATTTTTTAATCTGAATGGCATCACTTTGTAGCAATACAACCCCTGATCCGTGGTAAAAGATGTTTTTTCTTCGTCTGCTTTGTTCATCCGGATCTGATTGTATCCCGAGTAAGCATCCATGAAACTCAATAGTTCATGTCCTGCTGTTGCATCTACCAACTGGTCAATCCTCGGTAGTGGGAAACTGTCTTTCGGGCAAGCTTTGTTTAAGTCTGTGAAATCTACGCACATCCTCCATTGTTTGTTCTTTTTCTTGACCAATACTACATTGGCTACCCATTCCGGGTACTTGACTTCCCTTATCGATCCTGCGGAAAGCAGCTTCTCCACTTCTTTCTTGATTGCGATGCTTCTCTCTGGATTGAACAATCTTCTCTTTTGTACCACTGGTCGGAACTCTGGGTTAATGGAAAGGTAATGTGATATCACCCTTGGGTCTACCCCTAGCATATCTTCGTGACTCCAAGCAAAAACATCCTTATAATCTCTCAGCAGCGTAACGAGCTGGGTTTTGACATGTACATTCAAACTTGCCCCTACCTTCACTGTCCTACTCGGATCCTCTGGATCTAGTGCCACTTCTTCAGTCGGCTCATCTTTCCTAACCTCGGGCTCTTCTCTGGGATCCAACTCAAATTCTCTCGGCGCCTCCACCAGCTGTTTAGGTTCTCCAACTTCTTGCTTGGCTGTTACTGCGTATACTTGGTGTACTTCCCTATCTTTATACACTGACAAGTTTGCTCTTCGGGCCATTTCTTGTGATCCCTTGACCACTCCTACCCCATATTCGGTCGGGAACTTCATCATGAGGGCATAGGTTGCTGTCACCACCTTGGCTTTATTCAAGAATGGTCGGCCCAATAAGGCGTTGTACGGCCAGTTTTCTGTATCCTCCACCACAAAGTCGAGTAGCACTGTTTTTTGGCAAGGAGCCTTCCCGATTTTCATGGGTAATTTCACCGTGCCAAGCGACCTTACTTCGACTCTTCCAAATCCTCTAAGGGGCATGGGAAATGGTTGTAGGTCTTTCCTATCTAGCCTCAGCTGATCATATACTTCTGCACCTAGAATATCTGCTGAACTCCCATTGTCAATCAAAATTCGATGAACCCCTCTATGACCGATCCGTGCGCTGATCACCAGTGTGTCATTTGGCCTAACATCTACTCCGTGTGAGTCGGCTTCTGTGAATATGATCGGGTCCCAGCCCTCCTTGATTCTCTTCGGGTCAGGTTCAATAGAATTGACGTCCAGGTCTCTCTGTGCTTCCATGGCCTCCCGGATTACCTGGGTCCTTTCTCTGTTACTCTTGCCAGTCGCTGGTCCTCCAAATATGGTGTTAACTGCCCCTTCATCCTCGGCTTTCTTGGGACTAAGTTTTCTTGCCCGTCCGTCCTGTCGGCTATCCTTCTGTCCATCCGCCCTGTCCACCTTTTTGAAGATAATGTCTTTCAAATGCCCTTCCCTAATGAGGGTTTCGATGTGGTCCCTTAGCTGGAAACATTTAGATGTGTCGTGCCCATTCTCCTTGTGGAACCGGCAATATTTGGTGGTGTCCCTCCGAGCATATGTTGACTGCTTAGGCGGTTCTTTAGACATGTTCTTCTCTTCTAGGATTGCCAGGATTTCCTCTTGATCTTTCTTCAATGGGGTATAATTTGTATATCTGCCCTGGAACCTCTGCCGCGGTTGATCGGTTTTTTGGTCATATGTGTTAGGATTATGCTCAATAGCAAGAGTGTAATATTGTAATTAACAATCTTTTTCATATTAATAAAGTAATTTCTGGTTTTACAAATCTTATAGCATTTATAGTTTAATATTATAATTGTCAAAGTAAATAATCATAAGGTCTAAAGACTATGAGAAAAGAAGAATTGTTCGTACATTTGGATATATATGAGGTAGACACAATTCTTTAGTTAGTCTTGAATAATGTTCACAACTTGAGTTAAAGGTTGGTCACCTTTATCTTGTTAAAGTTGTAGAATTCTTTTGCTAGCATTTGAGTGGGATCAAATGAGATATGATGAGTCTAAAATCATCGGAGTGTCTTCGAGTAAAAGAATCTAGTGCACTGGGTGCATTGAACTGGATCACAATGAAAAGCTTTATCTAGAACCGTCAATAGATAATAGTCTTTTCATTATCAGGACAATCGGAGAGTCTATCTTAATCCTGAGATAAATGATGGACTTATGGTTGCAAGTGATATCATTTGAGTTATCAATGAGTACGATTATATAGCATAGTCTATCCTCGATAGTTTGGTGATATTCATTTGTTAATCGATAGAGGACTTCATTTATAGATATGGACATCGTGGCTCCATTTTTTAAATGAGAGTATAATATCATCATATGGATGTTTTGAGGTAATTGGATATTAAATCTCAACGTTGAGTTTTCAATAGTGTCTATTGAAAACATGGCTTCTGGACAAGTCAAAATATCCAAGTTCAAAACGTGGTCATATGAGTAAATATGGTAACTTGGAGAGTTATAGGCGGTCTATGAACTCTTGGCGATTACTGATATTAATCACGAGAATACACTATCTCCAATATGATTGTCTAGGGTATGAATGAGGAACATCTTCTTATTCTATCTTTATTTAAGAGTTCAATTTTAGCTCTTTAGTGGAATGAGTTAAAATTAATGGATCGGACCTAAGTGAATCATTTGTTGATTGTGATTAGGTTATGTCTATTGAAGCTTAAATTTAGATAGCCCGCCAAGATCCCCAATCCACACGGACTTGCATGGATCACTTGATATATTCTACCGGACCAATTTATGGGTCCATCTAGAATTGTATTTAATATATTAAGAATATAATTTGCACATTATTTATTTAATGGGCTGCTCAATTATATTAATATATTAATGAAAGACATGTGGGCTTGTTTCTTTTAATAAGAATGGGTCTGGTTCACATGTGGGCTTTTTATTTAAAGTCCAATGGATTAAATGAAATGAGAAAATAATATATGGCCCATTTTATTCAAGTGGGGCGGCAAGGTTAAAATATTAGCCTAATATATTATTTTGTTTCATTGTTTGATTAAAAGAGAATTAATTAATTAATTAATTAATTAATTAATTAATTAAGAAACAAAATCTTTTTCTAATTAGGAAATATGTTTCCTAGAGGTATACTATATGTTTGGTAAGAAAATAAATAATTATGTTTATTTATTTAATCAAATAAGAAGTCTTTTTATTTTAAGTCAATAATAGAATAAAAATACTTATGAGTTGGATTAGGGTTAGAAGTCTAAAGTTGATGTGTATTAGGATGCAACACAAATCCTTTTTTGTAAAGGAATTGCGGCAACCCTAATTAGACCACATGAAGATTTCGGCCAACCCTAAAGGAAAAGGAAAAGAAATTTCGGCCACCCTATATTACACATGTTATAGAATTCGGCCACCCCACTTGTTCACTGAATCAATTTTTCTTCTTCTTATCAACTCAAAGAAAGTGTTTGATTATTCTACCAAGACATAAAAGAGAGAAGAGATTATTCTTTTGATGGTACACTAATTGCTTGTTCATCAATAAGCTTGTGTGTACAACATCGAATTAGGTTCACGCGAGTTTCGATCATTAGATTGAGAACTCAAAAGTGACCGGAATAATCTTTGTATTCTTTTGATTGTTTTGTGACTAACAAAAGAAAAAGAAAAGTTTGTTTGTCCATTCTCAGGTTTGCAATTCAAAGAAAAGGGAGACCACGCTCCTAGGTGATTCACGTTCGTGCTAGGATTGAAGATCTTGCGGATTACCATCGACGTAAGTCAATCGGATCACACGACAAAAGGTATTCTACTTTTGTTACTTGATATGTATAGTTAATTAATTAAAGGGTTAAGGTTCATAAAAAAAAGGAAAAATTTTAAAACATACTAAATCTATTTTTAGTCTCGCTTTCGCTACGTGTACTATGGTATTTTTCCCTACAATATGCTCGTCGTCCATCCCGACCATCCCGTGCTTTATTCTTTTGTTTGTCACCTTTGGCATCGGGCGCCTTTGTTTGGTCTTTGGTTTTGGATCCCTCTGGGCGACCGCCATGCACGAAGTAGCCTCTTGTGGCGATTTCTTCCTCCTCAGCCAGGGCGTAACCCCTGCCATGTCCATCATATCGGCATAACTGGTTAGTCGGGCTCTTCTGAGGTCAAAAGACAATTGGTCGTTCTGAAGGTTGTTGATGAACGCGGCAATTATTGCTTCGTCATTTGCACTCCCAATCTCAGATAATTCCTGACCGAACCTCCCCAGTTGTCTCTTCAGCGACTCGTCTTTTCCCTGTTTGAGTTGGGATAAGTGAGCCACTGATTTTTTCCTGTGTACATTCTCGAGGAACTGCCTTGAGAAGGCTTTGCTCAGTTCGCCAAAGCTGCTTATGCTTGCTGCTGGTAGTCTACCAAACCACCGAGAGCCTAGATCCCCAAGAGTTTGGGGAAAATTCAAACATAGCAGTGCATCATTGTGGATGTATTGCGCCATAGCACTCCTATACCTCCGGACGTGTTCTTTTGGATCGGTATCTTTCTTGAACAGCTCTATGTGTGGCATCCTGAATCTCTCCGGGAAAGGCATCCTCAGGACTCCATTGGTGAAAGGGCTTCCGGATTCATCATCTGACAGCTCGTTACGCCCATATCACCTGACTAAAGCATCCATTTGTCGACGATTATTCTAAACTTCCCGGGTCAGACTCTGTATGAGTATGTCCCTGTCTCCTTCTGGTTCCCCAATCGCATTGAAATTCTGACTTATGGTCAGTTTTTGGCCCCTTTCCTCCGGATTCAACTCTCTATGTTCTCGGTTTAGGCCATGCAGCCGAACTGTGCCCCTTTGGCGCTTGTGATGATGATTCTGCTCACTTTCTTCCGAGGATGATGACCGGTCTCTCCGGTGAATGCGTTTCCTAGGGCGATCTCGATCCCCAGCTATCCGATCCTGATCGTACCCTTTGTCAGAATCGTTCCCCTCTCTATGCTCCCTGCTTCTCCCGGCCACTCTTTCGGATAACATTTTTGGTCTGTCGGTAGGATCTCGTCTTGCCTTTAGGGGTGCATCAAGCGTTGGTATTGTTAGGATTATGCTCAATAGCAAGAGTGTAATGTTATAATTAACAATCTTTTTCATATTAATAAAGTGATTTCTGGTTTAACAAATCGTATAGCATTTATAGCTTAATATTATAATTGTCAAAGTAAATAATCATAAGGTCTAAAGACTATGGGAAAAGAAGAATTGTTCGTACATCTGGATATGTATGTGGTAGACACAATTCTTTAGTTAGTCTTGAATAATGTTCACAACTTAAATTAAAGGTTGGGCACCTTTATCTTGTTAAAGTTGTAGAATTCTTTTGCTAGCATTTGAGTGGGATCAAATGAGATATGATGAGTCTAAAATCATCGGAGTGTCTTCGAGCAAAAGGATCTAGTGCATTGGGTGCATTGAACTGGGTCACAATGAAAAGCTTTATCTAGAATCGTCAGTAGATAATAGTCTTTTCATTATCAGGACAATCGGAGAGTCTATCTTAATCCTGAGATAAATGATGGACTTATGGTTGCAAGTGATATCATTTGAGTTATCAATTAGTACGATTATATCGGATAGTCTATCCTCGATAGTTTGGTGATATTCATTTGTTAATCGATAGAGGACTTCATTTATAGATATGGACATCGTGGCTCCATTTAATTAAATGAGAGTATAATATCATCATATGGATGTTTTGAGGTGATTGGATATTAAATCTCAACGTTGAGTTTTCGATAGTGTCTATTGAAAACATGGCTTCTGGACAAGTCAAAATATCCAAGTTCAAAACGTGGTCATATGAGTAAATATGGTAACTTGGAGAGTTATAGGCGGTATATGAACTCTTGGCGATTACTGATATTAATCACGAGGATACACTATCTCCAATATGATTGTCTAGGGTATGAATGAGGAGCATCTTCCTTTTCTATCTTTATTTAAGAGTTCAGTTTTAGCTCTTTAGTGGAATGAGTTAAAATTAATGGATCGGACCTAAGTGAATCATTTGTTGATTGTGATTAGGTTATGTCTATTGAAGCTTAAATTTAGATGGCCCGCCAAGATCCCCAATCCACACGGACTTGCATGGATCACTTGATATATTCTACCGGACCAATTTAAGGGTCCATTTAGAATTGCATTTAATATATTAAGAATATAATTTGCACATTATTTATTTAATGGGCTGCTAAATTATATTAATATATTAATGAAAGCCATGTGGGCTTGTTTCTTTTAGTCAGAATGGGTCTGGTTCACATGTGGGCTTTTTATTTAAAGTCCAATGTATTTAATGAAATGAGAAAATAATATTTGGCCCATTTATTTTAAGTGGGGCGGCAAGATGGTTTTTAACCTAATATATTATTTTGATTCATTGTTTTAATTAAATAAGAATTAATTAATTTATTAATTAATTGTTTAATTAAGAAACAAATCTTTTCTTAATAGGAAATATATTTCCTAAAGTAAAAGTAAAAGACTTGTTTGATAAGGAAATAAATAATTAATTTTATTTATTTAATCAAATAAGAAGTCTTTTTATTTAGTCAAATAAAAGAATAAAATATCTATGTAATGTATTAGGGTTTGAAGTCTTAAACTAGAAGGAAATTAGGCTGCAACACAAACTCTTTTTGGCTTGTGTGTGCGGCAACCCTGGTCCCTTTTACTAAAAGAATTCGGCAACTCTAATAGGAAAGAAGGAAGAAAATTTGGCCACCTATATAAGTGGACTTATAGAATTCGGCCACTCTAAGGGTTTTGTGCTTGAGAGACAATTTTTCTTCTTCTTCTTAATTCATAGAGAGCATTATTTCATTCTACTAAAAAAAAAACATAAAACAGTGATAGTTTATTCTTTGATGGTACACTATTTGCTTGTTCGTTAATAAGCTTGTGTGTACAACATCGATTTAGGTTCACGCGAGTTTCGATCATTAGATTGAGAACTCAAAAGTGACCGGAATAAACTTAGTATTCTTTTTATTGTTTTTGTGACTAACAAAGAAAAGAAAAGTTTGTTTGTCCATCCTCAGGTTTGCAATTCAAAGAAAAGGGAGACCACGCTCTTTGGTGATTCACGTTCGTGCTAGGATTGAAGATCTTGCGGATTACCATCGACGTAAGTCAATCGAATCACGCGACAAAAGGTATTATTCTTTTGTTGATTATATGTATGTTTAATTAATTAAAGGGTTAAGGTTCATAAAAAGGAAAAATTTTAAAAACTACTAAATCTATTTTTAGTCTCGCTTCCGCCGCGTACTACGGTATTTTTCCCTACAGGTATCACTACTGCAGAATGCAATCTTGCTGCCTGCTAGTTTGGGGCGGACAGATTGTGAGGCGACATCAAACCCTCCGTAGTGGAAAGGTCAATTCCCTGCCTTGCTGCGTCTGATATAAGTTGTTGCAGAGAAGCACGGAATCGTTGCGCAATTTCTTCATTAGTTGTAGGGAAACGTTGAATACCAGCCAGGGCGGCTGACTGGCCTGCTGTCGTTAGGGTTGCATCCAGAGTATTGAGCGCGGTGTCATCTTCTAGCTCGTTACTTGGCATGCCTTGACTATACCTGGAATCGCTACCATCTCCTTCGCCAGTCATTGTTTTCACAAATTTTCGGGTCCCCCTCCTTCTAGCGCCAATTGTTGACGGTGATTTTTGATGGTCACCGAGTCAATGATTTATTTTCGAATTGCTATAGTTTATGAACAATAATGATTAAAAATCAAGAAGAAATAACAAGCAATTACGTGGTAAAACTCCAATGATTGGAGAAACATCCACGGGTTGTTGCCTTAGCAACGAAGCCAAATTCACTATGAAGAATTGTTACAAAAATATTGCACTATAATTTCTCTCTCTAGCTATTCCTCGCGTACCCCCTATTTGTGTATAAAGGGGGTACTTATACATGTTGTTATTAGGGTTTGGTACTGTGGTGCCCAAGTTTTAGGCGTGTGTTCTAATCCTAAACGGATTCTGTTTCCTTCTTTGTAGTATATTTCCTGATTTGGCTGAGTCCAAGTTTGATTCTGATTCCTCCTCCTTTATTTGCGGGAAAACTATTTGTTTCCTTATTTGAACTCTGAGCAGCCACACCATTGCTTATCGTGGAGATGCAGGTCGTTGATTCTGTCTTGCGCTTGGAATATGAACACTGGCGACTATCTCTTTGATTGAATCCCGAGCATGCCCGAGTGTGCGCCCGAGTAGGGTTTACCGCCCGAGCTGATCGTCTTCGTCTGTGGTCGGGCTAACTCACTCTTTTTCCGAGTAAGTTATCGTGGGGAATTTCTGCTCCAGTTGTTGACTTATCTTGACTCTTACTTATGTGGCCTTTTATGGTGATGACGTGTCCTTCATAACTATTTTCACCTATAACAAATGTAGTTTGTAATGTTTGTTTGTTTTATTTGTTTTTATTTTCATATCAAGCAAATGCATTTGATTTTTTTAGTTGTTTGTGTTGTGCAGGATTCTAAGGTCTGGAATTAAGAAAGAAGGCTTCAAGAAGCAAATTTGCCTTCCGTAACCTCAGTCCGTGGGTTAATGTGCGCAACCAAAGCTGAGAGTTCCACTTGGGAGCCTTGAGCGAGACAAGTCCGCGGGAATGAACCCGCCATCCAGAAGGCATGAACTCGCGAGAAGACTCGAGGAGAGTCCACGACTTCCTTCCGCGGGAAAGATCCCGCCGAGCAGAAGAGAAGAACCCACGGGACTGTGATGGGAAATGTCAGCGACTTCGTATCTACGGGAACAAGCCTGCTAACTAGGAAGAACGAACTCGCAGAACCTTCAGCGACTTCATTCCGCGGGAATGAACCCGCGCCAAGCCCCAACAATCGATGACCGCACAATCCATGGACCGCGACGCACACTACAAGAGGTATCCTCTACACTTTGTTTTCCCAACATTAAGTCTCTTCAATCGACTCATCCAGTTTTGGATTTGAGAGGATTGGATAGAGACTTAGTTTTGTGCTTCAATTAAAGTGGAATGCATGTGTTGAGTTTAATGTACTTGTGGGTCGTTGTAGTATGGTGGTAAGTTTCCCACCTATGAGCTTAAAAGATAAATGCATTGCTTGTTTATTTTTGTAATTTTTATTTTTATTTTTGTTTAGATCTAAGAGTGCGATTGTTTGTGCTTAGATCTTAGGATTTATTTGTTTTGTTGTTTTTATTCTTTGTGATTTTTGTTGTTCTTATGTCCAAATCTTGCTAAGCATTGTCCAATTTATGTACGGAAAAGGTTCCGTTGTGCTACATTGAGGATAGTGTTAAGTTTAGGTTTGGGGGTGTGGACAACTTTTCGTGATGTTGTCTTTATTTTTTGTAGGTTTTGTCATTGATAATTTTCAAATCTCTACAAATTTGGTCAAAATTGAAAATTTTGGAATTGAAGTCCATTTTGTTGAGATAATATCTTTGCTTGCCTGTAAAGACATGTCATGTATGCTTTTAGGTCTATATCTTGACTATCATTCATGCCATGTATGATTTTTGCATCACTATTAATTTGCTTGTACAGTGCTAATCTTTTGATGTTGAGGTAGATAGAACTCTATTCTTGTTTAGCTTAGGAGAATATTGGAGACTACCCTTGTGAGATATTTGAGCTTGCAAGCGTTTTTATTTGAGAGGGTAATTGTTTCTACTCATTAAACACTCTTCGAATTTTGTTTCTTAATTTTTAGTGATCTCATTGTACATCAATTTTGCATTTGAAATTTCCCTCAATGTAGTAGTGAAATATACCTAGAGGGGGGGGTGAATAGGTATAGGCTCCAAATTCTTCCAATTAAAAATAATGCGGAAAATTACAAGACAAATGCACACTTGAATAGATTTAGCAAATGAATTGAACTAAGACAAGAGTTAATCAATTTACAAGAAGTGCAATCAATGTAATATATGGAAGATAAAGGAAAGTAAAGCAAAATTAAACACAATGATTTTAACGTGGTAAAACCTCAATGAGGAAACATCCACGGGTTGATACCACAACCACCGGCGAAGCAATTCACTATGATGAAAAGGACTTACACACTCAAGCTACCAACTCATGATATCCGCTCAAGCTATCAACTCCTAGTCTACCCTCGGGCCTAGTGAACCACGTAGCCTACTTCCTAACCAAGATGTGTCCTACACCTCTAGGAAGCAACTTCCTATCCAAGACGCTCACGTCTCTAGGAAGATTTCTTGCTTGCCTATCCGGATCCTTCCGACCCTAGACAAGACTTCCTTGCTTGATTATCCGAGTCCTCCCGACTCTAATCAAGGCTCCCTTGCTCTATCCACAAAGCTTCACTCACTTTGCTAGAGACTTCAACCTAATGCAAGGCTATGATCTAAAGTGATGCAAATGATGCAAGCACAAACAAATTAAGCTAGATGATCAATCAAGCAAAATGTACATGTTCAATGATAGTCTAGAATATGATTTCAACACTCAATCACAAAAGATATCTAGAAATCAAAACATGCAAAACAATAAGAACAAAGGTATCAATATTCGATTTAGCACACTAAAAACCTAGTTCTTAGATTGACTAGCTCTCTTTAGTGAGTGACTCTCGCAATAGAACGAGGTCGGAGAGTAGTGTAACAATGAATAAGATTCGTTCCCACAGGGATCGAGTGACCGATTACCGAAATTGATTAGTTTTGGTGCTATTTAAACAATCGATAATGAGATTTTATCAAACTAAGTAAATTAACTAAATTAAACTAAATGATTAATTCTAATGCAAGAATGAACTAGCAAGAAAATAAACTCGAATGTGATAATGGAGATAAATATGCTAGGACTTGACTACACCCCACCCTATATTGACTTACGTTTTAGACTCAATTATTCACCCAAAACATACTCATGCAATTTATAGATTCATGCACCCTAATATTAACCTACAATCTTGGTCAAGTAGAATAGGTTACACCCAAAACATACCCAAGCTTATCTTTCGATTACTCGGAATGTATGAATGAGTTCATTAAGGATTTTGGTGCACTAACGAATCCTATACGTTAGCCTAAGTAGGTCTACTTTTCTAAACATGCATAGAGGGCATTTTATCGAACACGTGGTGTGCGTCTCCGGTCAGTACATAACACACCACAAGATTCATTCAAAAGGAGATCAATCAATTGAAAGCTTTAAGCACACTAAAATACCCATACAAATCACACTTGTATAAAAATGAATAAACAAAGGTCAATACATATAAAGAGTCATGGGTGGGGTTTCATCAAATCCTAGCACTAAATGTTTAGCTCATATCACAAAATGTAGCCATACAATAAATATGCTCAAAAGAATACATGGCTATAATAAAGAAAATGAAAGAGAATAAAGTAATAGAAGAAACTATGTAGAGTAGCTCCTCCTCCTTTGCTCTTCCTCTTCCAAGCTCTTTCTTCAACTCTCTTTTGCCAAAAAGATGAAGTGATGGTGATTGTGGTAAAATGGAAGTGATGGGTGTGTTTGGATGTTAGGGAGTTATGGAAGTTAGATGTGTTGTGAAAGATGGAAGGTGAGAGTAAGAGGAATGTGTAAAGGTGAGGTCTTGGTGACTATTCTTGGGTGAGAGAGCTTGTGTGGTTTAAAAAATATCAAAGGTTTATATAGATGAATGAATTAGGTCAAGGGCAAGGAGGTAAAATCTTGATTTTTAACATATTTTGGATAAAAGGGCGAGCTTGGGGCGACCTGGGGGCGATTTGGATGCTCTTGGTTGAAGAAAACTGTTGAAAACCCGAGAGATTAGCGACCTTGAGGGGCGAGCTGCTTGAGCTCGCATCTCTCTCGGGTGAAGTTTTCCAGCTTCGCGCACCGTTACGAAAATAGCCATAACTTTCTCTAGAGAACTCGGAATCGCGATCTGTAAAAAGAGTTGGAAAGTAGACTCGTGGGGCTTTCCGAAAATAGGTTATGTGAAACGTAGTTCATTATGAGGAGTGAGATATGGCCCCCGAAAGTTGATAGCTCTGCACTAAAAATTCCAATTTCAGCCCTTTAACCTCCAAAACTCTTCAATTATGTTCAACACCTTATTTTAGAGCATATAACCTACACAATGCTCACAAAATGCATTATATACAAAAACACACTCGATTACGAGTACAAAATCTAAGAAATGGGGACCTCAAATAGGTATGTAAATCATCCAATCAAATACCCCCAAACCTATCTTTTGCTCGTCCTCGAGCAAAACCAAAACAAACAAACAAAAAGAAAAATAAAACAAAAGAAAGTAAAAACATAAAGAAATAAAACGCACATGATAAGTCTTTTAAACCCCTAGGCGATCCCTAGTGGGACGAGTGAAGTCTCGTGAGGGTTTACAGTACGACACCCACAAACGTCTTTCATGTTGAGCCAACTATAGACAGAGATGCAATAAGGGGCGGACCGAATTGAGGCATATACATGCTAAGACCCCTAAGAAAAAGCTTGGGTTATGCAAGTTAAGGTGCTACAACAAGAGAGATTGCAATTCCATACTTCTTAGTGAACAAAGCTTCAAAAAGCATCGAACACAAGAGTCTTATGATAGCATTTCGCCTCGACTCTATACCTTTCCGGATCTCTCTCATTTTACCACTCAGAACCTAGGCTCACTCAACAAACATATGCGGTTGGAAATTAAGCACAAGTATTTTCAAATTACATGCATATGACACATTTTGAAAAACCGCTAATGTTTAAATGCAAATGGACCACAAGAACGGATTTGAACATTAAGAACAAGAGCAAACACCATTTGATGCCTTCGTTAACAAGCTAAACTCCTCCTAAAGATCAATTAGGACTTCTTTAAAGTTCAAGTGATGTTATGGTGAGATGGTGGTGGAGACGCTAGGTGGGTACGGGATTATGGGCTAGCAACCGATTATGCTTTAACTTCTATTTTGGTACGCTCATCACAAATAAAGCGTCTAGGCATGAATTCTTCAATTAATCATCTTGTGCTCATTTTTAAGTTGCTTTATATTTTAGCAACTTTTACACTTTAGAGCTTAGAAGGCTTTTTGTGCTATTCTTTTTCTTTTGAGCACTTTTAATTTTTCATATATTTTGAGCCTTATTCTTTGCACAACTTACACATCTAGCCTGAGTACACGCTAATTTTACCCTTTTGATTTCCCTTGAGCTTCATTTTAATATGATAACAAGCCATAATCGTAGCAAATGGGATGGTCTAGTGTTTATGTAAGATATGGTGATGTGTATGATATGGGAGGATATAGTGATGGGGTTTAGTGTGTAGGTCAACATAGATAGGACATTTAAGCACACACACAAGGCATGGGACGTGTTTAGGATATTTGTAGTGACTTAACACACATTGCCTACATCATCTCTATAGGTACGAGTTAAGCAAGCAAACAAAGGCAAAACCACGGTGATGCTCTTAAAATGGCGCTCTTTAATGTCTAAAGCATGGAGTGAGGTCCTTTTTAATTTATGCTTACTTATCTACAAGAAGAGTGTTTAAGATGAAACAATGAAATAAACCACACTCATAAGGACGCTATTTAGGCTCTGGCCTCACACGGGTAGTCTCCACTAATGATCTAAACATCTTAAGTGCGATACCCAATCACTTAGACACTTTCGAGTCTGGTAGGGTGCGTGCAAGCAATGTGGTGTAGCTTTAACTAGCACGACCTTCGCCTAGACTCAGGGGCTCAACACATGCAAAAATTGTCTCAAACGGCACAACCCAAAAACATCTCATTAAGCAAACTAATGCTCCAAAATTTGGCTCAAAACAGGAGAACGGACAGAACAAGACTCTAAACACACACAATCATGCAAAAAATTTGAAAAAAATTTCACAAAAATAAGCACACGCAAAAATCAATCATGCAAAAATGGCCATAGAAAGGCCGCACCCCCAAACCAAAACTCCACATTGTCCCCAATGTTGGAAACAAAAGAGTCCGACGTAACGGCGCATACCTAACATGACACAAAACACAAAAAACACAATGCGAAATGCCATCTCAACATAGAGGATAAAATTCCAAAAACTAGTGACTTTTGAAATCGACCTATGTCCGCTCTTTAGTGCATATTTTCAAAAATAATCAATAACACTTTATAAAATTTTGGCACAGGAAAATAGACATGAAAATGCACACTTTTCATTTAGAAAACATTTAAAAATTCAAATTGGAAAAGTGTGCAAACGGACGTCGAAAATGGTTCACGTGCAGATTTTCAAAACAGGGCATCGCCCATGACCTTTAGTCGAAGAAATATTCATAACTTTTGAACCCCCACCCAGAATTTTGCGTTCTTTATATCGTTGAAACCGTATCGAAAAATCGAAGAACACAGCGTGGACGAAATAATTTATTTCCTCACCAAACGGTACAGTTTAAATGAAACATTTGGCCTCAAAATTTCAAAACAGGGCACTTTCGTAAAGGTCAAAGAAAGATTTGAAAAACTAAAAAGAAAAATGACTCAAATAATGAATTCACACCCCCAAACCTAATATAAACATTGTCTTCAATTTTTATATGACATTGAGATGCATGGACAATGAATAAACGAAGCATGAGAGGCAAGAACTCAAGACACAAACAACATAAACCTCTTAGGCACTAATCACAACTCAAACCATCCGCACACTTATTCTAAACAAAAATGTAAAAACAAAATATGAACAAATATAAACTAAGAAAAGAAAATGTACCTAGGTGGGTTGCCTCCCACCAAGCGCTTGGTTTAACGTCTCGGCTAGACGCATTACGCTCCTCTCATCAATCCGGATCAATGGTTGGTGCAACATCCGCGCCACCTTCCTTTCTCAACTTATGTGAGGCATAGAACATCCTCACACAAAATCCATTCAAAATTCTTGTTTGGCCCACCATGCATGATTTCTTCTTTTTGTCCCTTTTGTCCAATTTCTTCTCAATTTTATCTGGTGGAGTCACTTTGGTTTTGTTCATAACTCCATGAGAGTCCGGTTTGTGGACACCTTTCATCTTCTTTCTTGGGACATCTTGAACCACACAAGAATTCAGCGGCTCTTTCGGAATGGCTTTTCTTGAAAATTCCCCTATGGGAGGATCAACAACCTCGACTAACAAACACCTATCTACTTCCATCGGCCTCTTGGCCACCTTTTTCAAGTCAAACACCACATGCTCTTCTCCTACCCTCAATGTCAACTTGTCCTCTTTGTGATCAACCAAAGCTCCACTAGTTTTCAAGAATGGCCTCCCAAGGATCAATGGGACTTCAAAATCTTCTTCCATTTCCAAGATTACAAAGTCAACCAGGAAGTAGAATTTTCCCACTTTCATCAAGACATCTTCTAAAACTCCGTGTGGGTGCTTGATAGATCGATCCGCTAATTGAAGAGTCACTCTTGTAGGCTTCACTTCACCTATTCCTAGCTTTTTGAAAACTGAGTAAGGCATCAAGTTGATGCTTGCTCCTGAATCTATTAAAGCACTCTCAAACTTCACATGACCAATGGTGCATGGGATTGTGAATTTCCCGGGGTCCTTTAGCTTAGGTGGGAGCTTGTTTTGTAGGATTGCACTACACTCTTCCGTTAATGCCACTGTCTCGAATTCTTCTAGTTTCCTTTTGTTGGAAAGCAATTCCTTGAGGAATCTCACATAAGTAGGCATTTGGGAAAGTGCTTCGGCAAAGGGGATGTTGATTTGAAGTTTCTTAAATATCTCTAAAAACTTGCTGAAATTGTGAGCATCCTTATGTTTCTTCAACCTTTGCGGGTATGGTATGGGAGGAACATAGGCTTTGACTTGGGGTGGTGGAGGGTCATTTGATGTGGTAGGCACGTTATCATGACTAGAACTCTTCTTTTCTTCTACAACCTCTTCTTCTTCTATACCCTCTTCTTCAACAACAACTTCTTTTCCCATCCCAAAGTTGTCCGGTAACTCAACCTCTTTTCCACTTCTTAACGAAATGGCATTGCATTGCTCTTTGGGGTTGACCACCGTGTTGCTTGGTAGTGCCCCTTGTTGCCTCCCTTGGATTGCCCTTGCCAATTGCCCGACTTGCGTTTCCAAGTTTTGGATTGAGGCTTGTGAATGTTGAGCAACTTGGTCAATCTTCGTGTCAAGCTTCCTCAAAGCTAAGTCTTGGGTCTCCATTATATTGTCCAACTTACCCATATACTTAGAGAACATTTCCTCTAGGTTAGACTTTTTCTCCACTTGGTTATTTGGGGCTTGGTTAGGGTAGTTTTGTTGGTGAGGTTGTGGGAATCCGGGGGGTTGTCTTTGGTTGAGGTTTTGTTGTTGTTGGGGTTGGTTGTCCTTCCATGACAAGTTTTGGTTGTTTCTCCATGGCGGGTTATATGTGTTTTGGTAGGGATTGTTTTGGGGATTTTGGGTGGCATGGTGTTGTTGGGGTTGGTTTTGGAAGTTTCGGTTGTAATTTACAAAGGAAACTTGTTCTTGTGAGCTTGAAGCAAACGGGTTTCCAACTTGACAATCCATGCTCGAATGCGGCCCCAAACACCACTCACATTGAGCCACTTGCACATTACTCGGCCCCGCACTCATCTTGTTCATTTGATTTTGAAGGGCCACTATTTGATGATTTTGACTTGCTAATTGAGCTTGAACACTTGTCCTTTCATCCACTTCTAACACACCCGGAATCTTCTTCAGTACTTGCCTTTGGCTTCCCCAATGGCTATTGTTAAGTGCCATTTCCTCTAGAAGGTCACTGGCCGTATCCATTGATTTGCTCATTAATGAACCTCCAGCAGCCGCATCAACTAAATTCCTTGTTGACACCGTGAGCCCTTGGTAGAAAGCTTGCAAAGTTTGCCATTTTGCAAGGCCATTGTGTGGACATCTCCTTTGAAGCTCCTTAAACCTCTCCCAAGCTTCATATATGCTCTCATTCTCAAATTGTTGAAATGAGAGGATCTCATTCCTAAGACGAGCGGCCTTCCCTGGTGGAAAATATCTATTCAAAAATGCTTGGGCCAACTGATCAAAGGTAGTGATCGAGTTTGGTGGTTGGGAGTTCAACCATATCCTTGCGTCGTTTCCCAAAGAAAACGGGAACAACTTCAACTTGATAAACTCATCGGGAATCCCGTTGTACTTGAAGGTGTCACAAATCTCGTTGAATTTCTGAAGGTGTAGGTTCGGATCGTCATTCACCAAGCCATTGAATATGCAAGTAGTGCCAATCATCTGAATAATGGACGGCCTAATCTCAAAAGAATTTGCTGCAATTGTTGGCTGGCGAATGGATGACTGGTGCAGCTCGACTCTAGGCATTGTATAATCTCGTAGAGTACGCTCATCTCCAACATGAGGCAACCCTTCTTGCACTGGATTGGCTTGTGGCGGCAATTCCCCTTGATTTTGATTTGCCACATTTGGCACTCCCATGTGCCCTAGCTGTGCATTCTGATCACCCATCTCTGCTCTTCTCCGAGCTTCGCGTCTATTTCTTCGAGCTATCCTTTCAATCTCTGGATCAAAGTTCAAGAAATGAAGATTTTGGCTCCTTGTTCGTGGGTGCATGCAAGAGCAATGGTACCTATCAAGAAAAACACACAAACTAAATTAAAAGGTTCAAATTAGCAATAAACTAACTAGTATCGATATCAATCATCCGCTCAATCCCCGGCAGCGGCGCCAAAAATTGACTAGTCTATGATTAATTCTAATGCAAGAATGAACTAGCAAGAAAATAAACTCGAATGTGATAATGGAGATAAATATGCTAGGACTTGACTACACCCCACCCTATATTGACTTACGTTTTAGACTCAATTATTCACCCAAAACATACTCATGCAATTTATAGATTCATGCACCCTAATATTAACCTACAATCTTGGTCAAGTAGAATAGGTTACACCCAAAACATACCCAAGCTTATCTTTCGATTACTCGGAATGTATGAATGAGTTCATTAAGGATTTTGGTGCACTAACGAATCCTATACGTTAGCCTAAGTAGGTCTACTTTTCTAAACATGCATAGAGGGCATTTTATCGAACACGTGGTGTGCGTCTCCGGTCAGTACATAACACACCACAAGATTCATTCAAAAGGAGATCAATCAATTGAAAGCTTTAAGCACACTAAAATACCCATACAAATCACACTTGTATAAAATGAATAAACAAAGGTCAATACATATAAATAGTCATGGGTGGGGTTTCATCAAATCCTAGCACTAAATGTTTAGCTCATATCACAAAATGTAGCCATACAATAAATATGCTCAAAAGAATACATGGCTATAATAAAGAAAATGAAAGAGAATAAAGTAATAGAAGAAACTATGTAGAGTAGCTCCTCCTCCTTTTGCTTCTTCCTCTTCCAAGCTCTTTCTTCAACTCTCTTTTGCCAAAAAGATGAAGTGATGGTGATTGTGGTAAAATGGAAGTGATGGGTGTGTTTGGATGTTAGGGAGTTATGGAAGTTAGATGGGTTGTGAAAGATGGAAGGTGAGAGTAAGAGGAATGTGTAAAGGTGAGGTCTTGGTGACTATTCTTGGGTGAGAGAGCTTGTGTGGTTTAAAAAATATCAAAGGTTTATATAGATGAATGAATTAGGTCAAGGGCAAGGAGGTAAAATCTTGATTTTTAACATATTTTGGATAAAAGGGCGAGCTTGGGGCGACCTGGGGGCGATTTGGATGCTCTTGGTTGAAGAAAACTGTTGAAAACCCGAGAGATTAGCGACCTTGAGGGGCGAGCTGCTTGAGCTCGCCTTGGGCTCGCATCTCTCTCGGGTGAAGTTTTCCAGCTTCGCGCACCGTTACGAAAATAGCCATAACTTTCTCTAGAGAACTCGGCATCGCGATCCGTAAAAAGCGTTGGAAAGTAGACTCGTGGGGCTTTCCGACAATAGGTTATGTGAAACGTAGTTCAATATGAGGAGTGAGATATGGCCCCCGAAAGTTGAAAGCTCTGCACTAAAAATTCCAATTTCAGCCCTTTAACCTCCAAAACTCTTCAATTATGCTCAACACCTTATTTTAGAGCATATAACCTACACAATGCTCACAAAATGCATTATATACAAAAACACACTCGATTACGAGTACAAATCTAGGAAATGGGGACCTCAAATAGGTATGTAAATCATCCAATCATAGATCATGAAATAAAACATAGAAAATAACATGAAGCACATCACATATATGTTTTCTAGAATCAATTTCATGATAAATCAAGTTTAGCACAAATATGTTCAAAACACATTACAAAGCTAAAACTCAATTAACAAATGATCAAATAACCCTAGCATGTGATCTAACATACTTCTTAACAAATTTCATCAATCAAATGGAAAGAATCAATAGTTGATCAAAATGAAATTGAAAAAAAAAAAAAAAAAAAGTTGAAAATCAAGTACTGACCACGGACTGGAAATGGACCAGCTGAGAAAAATGCCGAAGTCAACTGCCTCTGGAAATGCTTGGGGTTTGTAGCTCTCTTTGAGACCAACAATTTTGGTTTTTGAATCGAATGATTTCGAGTTCGTATGAGAGAGATATGATCAAAACAAGTAAACAAAAATTGTTGAAAAACTGATGCGGGATTTCTAGTGTTCTTCAAAAAAATTGCATAAGTGTGGAGGGAAGGAGGTTTGATTAAAAGGAGGGAAAAGGAGAAGATTTCCGAGCAAATCACGTGCTACCACGTCAGCACCCCGTGGGGGGCGCGTGGGGCCCACTGGAGCAGAAGGCTCCCTTGCCCGTGGGGCCCACGGCCTCCCACACGGGCTGGCCAAGTGGCCACACGTGGTTTGCACACCTCTCGCGCGCTCCCTCGGTTCGTTGCCCCATATCTTGAGCATCCGACCTCCGATTTCGAATCCGTTTTCGGATTACAAACCGTGACTCCCTCACGCACGACTACGACTATGACTACTCAACTTTGAAAAATGGTTGAGAAATCATCTCGGAATCCGATGATGAAATCAACACAACAAATGAGAACGAAAAGTAGCATAGTCAACTTGTTTGGACTCGAAACCTTATGAGTGAGTAACCGAAACGACCGGAACTCGATAAGGCATTAAATAAGAACATGTTCAAGTCCTAAACACAAAATACGAAAACAAATAAACACATATTCACACAAACATGCCATATCAAAGAGATAGTCACAAAGCATGCAATTTCACAATGTTTGTCAATAGAAGATCAATGCATGAGCATGCTATGAAGTGTGTGAATGTGTTATACCAAATGTTTAAACCACGATGTAGGGACACACATGTATGAATTGTGTGTGTGTGCGCTAACGCCTTGCAAGAGGGTGGAAGTCAAGTTTTACCTTTGACGATTTTCACCTCTTGAAGACGACTTTTGCACTAGATGTTGCTCTTCACTCTTTGAGCTTCCTTTCTTCAAATAATGTCCTAAGCAACAACTAATACAATCATAGAGTGTTTTGCAATGGAATCAAGCCAATACAAATAGTGAACCTTACAGCATTGATTGCCATAGAACATATATGTGGACTGCTTGTTGAAATTTGTATTCCCTTGCTAGATTGATTTTTAGAAATGATTTTGGGCTATAGTGTTAGCAAAACTCCAAATATTGCCTAAACACTTCCATATCCCTATGTGTACTTCATTGTTAAATTGAGACCAAACACTAAACCTACACACATCACCCACAATTCAAACACTTAACTACTCCCTAGTTATTAATCATGTTAAGGTGCATAGCTTAATATTACGAATAATATACCGTTGGAAAGGTATGAGAGTCTAGTTTTTCCAGAATTTTACAAAACTCAATTTCAATCTTTTCATAAAAAGTTATGGTCACAAGACCATACAAAGGTCAGTTTTGAAAACACTTAAAACCTTGAAATCCAATCTTTTGAAACTAGACACTTACTCCAAATAACCAAACCAAATCTAACACTTATCCAAGAGAAGAATGAGACCTTCTCAAGTGGTCAACGATCACGCTAAGACATGCACACCATCGTGCAAGCGCAGACGTTTTCGATCACACAAACGGAAACGAATTACACCACACTTAAGACTAACATACATGAAGTGCACGTGTGGGTATTGAATGCATCATAATGCCTATCATGTCATGGCATTTCATAGAACAAGATGCAATCAATTAAATGCAAGAAGAGATATTGAATAATCAATAAAGCACAATGCACACAAAATATAAACACAACATTCAAGAATAAGAGTTATGCATGTTGTGTGTGTGTGCAACTATATCTCTTCAAGACAAAGTAAGCACTAGATATACCTTTGGTGCTTGTCCTCTTGAGGTCTTGGAAAGGGTCTTTGATCTTCAACAAATCACTTAGACTACCCTTATAACCAAACCCCAACTTGTGGTTTGCCCACGAAATAAGCCAATCAACAAAACGGGAATCCTTACAAATGCTTATTTACATCTCTTCTTGCTTGTTTTATGATTGCATCTTGTGTTGAAAACATCATAGCTTTTAGGATTTTAGGATGCATCTTAGTTTGACTTTGTACCCCTTGCATGATTGCTTGTGGGGTACAAAATTGGGCTGTGCGCTGGTCCACCAGCGCCGGTCGACCAACGCCTCTCACCGACGTAAAACGCCCAGTGGAGCGCCGCTGGTCGTGCGCTGGTGTGGACCAACGCAGGCCACCAGCGCCAATCGCCCAGGTGTGCGCCGCTGGACTGGCGCTCGTGGCAGCGCCTGTCGTCCAGCGCTCAAGCCAATTTTGGCTTGTGCGCTGGTCCTGTGCTGGTCCACCAGCGCAGGTCCACCAGCACACAGAGTATTTTTCTGGCGAAATTTCAAAACGACCTCACTTCACTTATGGCCTCTATATATATGCTAACTTGATTTTAGGTCACTTACAAGAGTTCATATTCATGCTTCATACTTAGGATATTTTTCAAAGAGAAGAAAAATTCCAAAGAACTCATTTTTAATTACTCAAACACATTTTCCATGATCATCAATCATCATCTAGCATCATCTTAGATCATCTAGATGTCATCTTGCATGGATCTTCATCATACTTTGCTTGGTAAGCTTTTCACTAATATCTTACATATTTTGTGTTTATCTTATCTAGCAATCTCAATTAATTACTTGTATGTGATTTTATATGCTTTGAATACAAGATTGAGATTAGTATGATGTATGTTTGAGAAGTTGTATTGTGCTAGCATATTAGGTTTTGTGCTTGATATTGATTAGCTAACTAATTGACATGTCATTTAGTTTTGATATCTAGGATTGTTCTTAATTGCATATTAATCATCTTAGATAAGCATATAGGGTTTCCCTTGCTCTATGTTGCATTTTGGATATTTTCACATATTCACTTAGGGTTGTATTCTCTTCAAGAGAAGCTAAGTCTTGTGTGTAGCAATCGGGATTAGGTTGCTTAGATCAGCAAGCAAATTGGACTAGGTTCACTCATACCGGGATTAGGTAGGTGTGTGATTACTTCCGGGATTAGGTTGTAATCGTTTGCACATTTAGTGGATTCGAGGTTCGAGTGTGGCTTACTTACATAGCCCGTGGTTTTTCCCGTGAGGGTTTCCACGTAAAAATCAAGTGTTATTTAATTTCCGCACCATATTACACTTGCTTGTTTATATTATCTTGAGGGTAATTTCGTAATTTTGACTAACACGAAAAATTGGGTAAAAAGCGTAAAATCTATTCACCCCCCCTCTAGATAGTTTTATACACACCGTGCTATAATTAGTTTCAATTGGTATCAGAGCGGGTTCCTAGACATACATAGGTGATCCTTGCTTATTTTGGTGTGTTTTGCATTTTGTGTGATTTTTGATCATTCATACATTTGCATTCATTTCATTCATTCATAAACACTATGAGTGGAAACGGTGGAAATGGTGGTGGCAACGAAGGAGCTTCTAGCACAAGGCCTCCACTTCTTACCGGATTGAACTATTCCCAATGGAAAGGGAAGATGGAATCCTACATATGCCAAATTCATGACCGTGCATGGATGGCGGTGGAAGACGGATATGATCTCCCTATGATGACTCCCGCGGGTGGAGGAGAAGATGTTTTGAAGCCTAAGGCGCAATGGAACGCGCAAGAGTTTGATGCTTCAAAGTGGAATAGGAAGGCGATGCATGCCATCTTGTGTGCTATGGACGAAAATCAATACAAGTTGATTCAAAATACTAGGATAGCTAAGGAGGCATGGGACATCCTAGAGATTGCACATGAGGGAACCGAAGTGGTGAAGGACTCTAAGCTTCAAGTCCTCCAAACTCAATTCGAGATGCTTAAGATGGAGGAGAATGAGTGCTTCAACGACTTCGAGATCAAGTTGATGGATATAGTCAACCAAAGTCATCAACTTGGTGATCCATATTCGGATAGGAGAATCAAGCAAAAGATTATGAGATCTCTACCCGATAGGTTTGAATCGAAGGTGACGGCTTTAGAAGAAAATAGTGGTTATAAGGATATGAAGCCGAGTGAGGTGATTGGGAGACTTCTAGCTTATGAGTCTAGGAAGGGGCCTATCTCCACACCCACTAAAAAGCAAAAAGGAATTGCTTTAAAACCTCCAAGGATGAAAAGGAGGAAAAGAAGGTTGACTCGGATGAAGACCTTGCCTTGTTTGTAAAAAGGTTCAACAAGGTTATGAAGTTTAGAAGGAAGAGCTTTGGGTCAAAAGGTCAAGATTTGAAGAAAAAGGGCTCTTTCAAGAAGTTTGAACCTAGGCAAGAAAGGACCGAAAGGAAAGGGGTCCGTTGTTTCGAGTGTGGTGGCATAGGTCATTTTGCCCCCGATTGTGCAAATCATGTTGAGAAGAAAAAGGGGAAAGTGATGGCCGCCACTTGGAGTGGAAGTAGTGATGACTCCTATGAGGGAGATGAGTCTTCGGATGATGAAGAGCTCATGGCTAATCTCCTAGCTTTTGCCTCCTCCCATAAAAGCAAAAGTGCTAGTGAGAGAGAGGAAATGAGTCAAGAGGAAAATGACTCAAGTGAAGTAGAAAGTGATTCCTCTTCTAACTCCATGAATGGATTTATGGAGAAAAAGGTGCTTGCTAAATATCATGCCGAATTTAATGATTTAGCAATCAAGAGCACAAGAAAGATCAAGATGTTGAGAGAAGAAAATCTTGAGCTTGCATCTCATAATGACCACTTAAGTGAACAAGTGGAGAAATTCAAGAAGATGGAAGATAAGCTAAAAGAGGAGTTAGTCTTATCTAGGAGGAATGAGGATAGTCTAAAGAGGGAGCTTGAAGAAGTTAGAGAATCTATGACTAGGATGGATTCTAGCACCAAGAAGCTTGACCATATGCTTGGTGTTGGAAAGAGTCCATGTGACAAGAGGGGTCTTGGGTATGAAGATGGCAAGAAGATCTCAACCTCTAACAAGACCGTGTTTGTCAAGAGCTTGAAGAAAGAAGAAACTTCATTTGTGCAACTTCCTAGGAAGAAGTTAGAAATAGGACAAAGTTCAAATGCTCAAGTGAAGATGGGGCCAAGAAGGCAACCTCAAGCTCAACCCCCTAGGGTTCCTCAAGCCAACATTCCTCCTCAAATGGCTCACAAAGGAAAGAGGCCTATCATGCAACCTCAAGCTTGGAAGCAACCTAGACCGGTTCAACAACGAAGACGCATTGAACCCTTTCATCCACAAAGACAAGGACAAGGTATGATTCCTTATTTTACTCCTATTTGTCACTTTTGTGGATTTGTTGGTCATATTAGACCACAATGCTTTCGCTATATAAAAATGTGCAAAACTAGAAGCATGATAGAGAAGAAAAAGAAAAGAGCCATGATGCATGTTCCTAGGAATAATAATATTGATTTGCATGATCCTAGGAATAATAGAGCACATGTACCAAAGACCACTAAGAAAGCTAAAATTGTTGCTAAGTGGATTAGAAAGAATGAAAATGTTTGCCATGTTGCACAAATAGCCTTGAAGGCAAATTCTTCTAATTTTTGGTATTTGGATAGTGGGTGCTCTAGGCACATGACGGGAAACAAGAGTTTCTTCGAGACTCTTGTTATGGAGGAAGGTGGATATGTCACTTTTGGTGATGGATCCAAAAAGAAGGTTGTAGGGAAAGGATCCATTTCCGTTCCCGGTTTACCCTCCTTATCCGATGCTTTATTTGTTGATGGCTTGAAAGCCAATTTAATAAGCATTTCACATCTAAGTGATGAAGGATATTCCGTCTTGTTTAGTAAAAATGATTGCTCAATCCTAAAGCCCGATGGACAAACCTTATTGAAAGGTATGAGATCTAGCGACAATTGTTATTGTCTTGAAGCTAGAATAGTCTCAAACAATGTGTCCATGGATGAGCAAGTTGAGTTGTGGCATGAAAGACTTGGCCACATGAACTTTAGGGATTTAAGAACCCTTGGAAAGTTCGAGTGTGTGCGTGGCCTCCCTAAGCTTGGGAAGAAAGCCAATGGTATTTGTGGACCTTGCCAACAAGGAAAACAAACCAAAAGCATGCACAAAAAGGGCAAGTATCTCTCCACCAAGGAGCCCCTAGAGCTTCTCCACATGGATCTCATGGGTCCTATGCAAACCGAGAGCTTAGGTGGAAAGAGATACATTTTTGTTTGTGTTGATGATTTCTCTAGATTTACATGGACATATTTTCTTAGAGAAAAATCCGAAACTTTTGATAAGTTTAAAATGCTTTGTACTAAATTGCAAAATGAAATGAATTCTAACATTAGAAGCATTAAACGGATTAGAAGTGACCATGGGAGGGAGTTTGAGAATGCCTCTTTTGAAAGCTATTGTGATAGCCTAGGCATCTCCCATGAGTTTTCGGCTCCTAGGACACCTCAACAAAATGGAGTTGTTGAGAGGAAGAATAGGGTCCTCCAAGAGATGGCCCGAGTGATGTTGCTTAGCAACAATGTCCCTAGGAACCTATGGGCCGAAGCCGTCAATACGGCTTGCTATATAGGGAATAGAGTATTCCTAAGGCCCGGATCTAGAAACACCTCCTATGAGTTATGGAAAGGCAAGAAGCCAAATGTTAGCTACTTCCACACATTTGGGAGCAAATGCTACATTTTAAATGACCGTGATCAACTTGGCAAGTTTGATGCTAAGAGTGATGAGGGTATCTTTATTGGCTATGCCTTGAATAGTAGAGCCTATAGAGTTTTCAACTTGAAGACTCGAACCGTCATGGAATCATCGAATGTTGTCATTGATGATACAAGGCTCAAGTCCAAATGACCATGAGGAGGAGGAATGTTTAGAGGATGACTCTCCTTTGGAGAGGGTTGTGGTGACTCCCAATGTTGGGACATCTAATGAAGTCACACAACCTAGTACTAGAGTTCCTAACTTGGACTCTAATGAACCCGCTCCATGGGTTAGAAGACTCCATAACAAAGAGGATGTTATTGGAGATGTTAATGAGGGTGTTAGAACTAGGCGTCAAATAGCTAATCTAATTAGCTTTACATGCTACACCTCTCAAATAGAACCCAAAAAGGTTGAAGAAGCCTTAAATGATGAATTTTGGGTTCTTGCCATGCAAGAAGAGCTAAACCAATTCGAAAGGAATGAGGTTTGGACTCTAGTTCCTAGGCCTAAGACCACTAATGTCATAGGCACCAAATGGATATTTAGGAACAAATCCGATGAGGATGGCAACATAGTGCGGAACAAGGCTAGACTTGTAGCACAAGGGTACTCTCAAATTGAGGGTATCGACTTTGAGGAGACTTTTGCTCCCGTTGCCCGCTTAGAGTCCATTAGGCTTCTCTTGTCCATCTCTTGTGTGCACAAGTTCAAATTGCACCAAATGGACGTCAAGAGTGCCTTCCTCAATGGCTTCTTGCAAGAGGAAGTGTTTGTAGAACAACCCAAGGGGTTTGTGGATGCACACCACCCCAACCATGTCTATCGCCTCAAGAAGGCACTATATGGGTTGAAACAAGCACCGAGGGCTTGGTATGAGCGCCTCACTCAATTTCTTGTTGACAATAACTACACAAGAGGTAGTGTTGACAAGACACTATTCATCAAGAGAGACAATGATGAGCTTTTCATAGCTCAAATATATGTTGATGACATAGTGTTTGGCTCCACCAACAACACCAAAGTCCAACAATTTGTTGATGTCATGTCTCATGAATTTGAGATGAGTCTTGTTGGTGAGCTTAGTTACTTCCTAGGTTTGCAAATTAGGCAACTAGATGATGGGATTTTCATAACCCAAGCCAAATATGCTAAGAACCTAGTGAAGAAGTTTGGTTTAGAGAAAGCCAAACATTGTGATACACCCATGAGTACCACTTTGAAGCTAAGCAAGGATGCTAGTGGTAAAAGTGTGGAACAAACTCTATATCGTGGCATGATAGGTAGCTTGCTTTATTTGACCGCAAGTAGGCCCGATATATCTTTTAGTGTGGGTGTGTGTGCTAGGTACCAAGCGGATCCTAAGGAGTCCCACCTCTCTTCGTGAAGAGGATCATTCGCTATGTGAATGGGACATCCAACTATGGGATTTGGTACTCATTTGACACTAATGCTAGTCTTGTAGGCTTTAGTGATGCGGATTGGGCAGGAAATTGTGATGATAGGAAGAGCACATCGGGCGGTTGCTTCTTTCTAGGCAACAACTTGGTGTCTTGGTTTTGCAAGAAGCAAAACTCGATTTCCTTGTCCACGGCCGAGGCCGAGTACATAGCCGCGGGGAGTGGATGCACACAACTCCTATGGATGAAGCAAATGCTAGTAGACTACGGATTCAACCAAGGTACTCTCACTCTCTTTTGTGATAACATGAGTGCTATTAATATTTCCAAGAATCCGGTTCAACATTCTAGAACTAAGCATATTGACATCCGCCATCACTTCATTAGAGAGCTTGTTGAAAATAAATGCATAGTACTTGAACATGTAGGTACTAATGATCAACTTGCGGACCTATTTACTAAACCCTTAGATGCTACTCGATTTAAAACTCTTAGTAGATCTATTGGGATATGTCTTGTGGAGTGATGTTCTATGATTGACCCCATATGGGGAACTCAAGCAAAGAGAGCTATTTTGCATTCTTGTAACTTGCAAAAAAATTTGAAATAACTTATGCCTCTTCTTTTGATTGCTTGAGTAAGCTTGGTTGTACATATGTATATATGCTTTCAAATTCTATAAGTGTGAACCTTGCTTGTTTACAATCCATGTCATATTTATGTTCAAACATGCATTTTTGGACTAGGAGATTTACATAGGAAGTATGATGTGAATGACCTATAGTTATCTCCATGACATGATGTTTCTTAAATAACATGCTAATGCTAAATGAAAAAGCATGAAATTCATACAACATGCTCACATGAAAAGCATGAATTGATGATTGCATATTCTTAAAAATGCAAAACTTGTGTGAAAGCTTAATGAGACTCAAAATGAATAAAGGATCTTGTATCCGTTCAAAGGAATTTACATTCCAAATGTCTCTCTTTCTTTATTAGTTGAACATGGTTACTATCATACGGATATCTTATCCGGAAAAATCAAATAGGGTGCAAAGTCGCTCATGCCATGTTTCGCTTATAAAGTTGGATATAGTTACTCTTAAATTGAAATCAATAATCTCTATATCCTTGCTTTTCCCATGACATTGGTGAAATTGGTTTGAATTCGAATTAGAAACCTTTGTCATTTGCTTTGCCAAATACCATTGTATTTTGGACTTGAATGCTATATGTCTTGTATGCAAAGCATGTTGGATTCACACATTTTATCAAATAAATCTCCTTGTTTCTCTCAAATTAATTGAAGTGCATAACGTGACTTATATGTATATGCATATCTTGCATGCTTCTATCTCTCGTTGCTATGAATGACCCGGTTGGGGACTACTCCTTTGCCTATATCATGACAAAAAGGGGAGTAGGATATTGTAAGGGGAGTTGCAAAATAGAGAAGCTATTGTGCACTTTGGGGAGATAAAACATTGAGGGGGAGTAACCCTTTGAGGGGGAGCATTGCATTTATCATACATTGCATACATTGGTAATGTTGTGCCTAAATTCTACAAATGCAAATGCTTGGTATTGTTCTCACATGATTAATCTCACACTTTACTTGAATTGGAAATGGTAGAAACTCTTTTCAGGGATTGATTATTCTACAAGAGGATTGAAGACTTCAAGTTGCATTCTCTTATCTCTTTGCAATGTAGAATATTATTGTAATCCCGTAGTTTCTATTTTTTTGTGAGGAATCAATGTGAGTGATGGTTTTGTCACGAAATAGCCAAAGGGGGAGATTGTAAGGATTCCCGTTGTTTTTAATTGGCTTATTTCGTGATCAAACCATGATTGGGGATTCTTTGTAAGGGTAGTTTAGATGTTGTTGTTAGTGCATTAGGCCCTTTGAAGACCTCATTATTGACAAGCACCAAAGGTAATATTCTAAGTGCTTACTTGTCTTGAAGAGATAGTTGCACACACTCACAACTCATGCATATGTTTAATCTTTGTATGTTGTGTTTCTTTTTGTTGTGCATCAATGCTTATTTACATCTCTTCTTGCTTGTTTTTATGATTGCATCTTGTGTTTGAAAACATCATAGCTTTTAGGATTTTAGGATGCATCTTAGTTTGACTTTGTACCCCTTGCATGATTGCTTGTGGGGTACAAAATTGGGCTGTGCGCTGGTCCACCAGCGCCAGTCGACCAGCGCCGCTCACCGGCGCAAAACGCCCAGTGGAGCGCCGCTGGTCGTGCGCTGGTGTGGACCAACGCAGGCCACCAGCGCCAATCGCCCAGTGTGTGCGCCGCTGGACTGGCGCTGGTGGCAGCGCCTGTCGTCCAGCGCTGGTCCACCAGCGCTGGTCCACCAGCGCAGGTCCACCAGCACAAAGAGTATTTTTCTGGCGAAATTTCAAAACGACCTCACTTCACTTATGGCCTCTATATATATGCTAACTTGATTTTAGGTCACTTACAAGAGTTCTTATTCATGCTTCATACTTAGGATATTTTTCAAGAGAAGAAAAATACACAAAGAACTCATTTTTAATTACTCAAACACAATTTCATGATCATCAATCATCATCTAGCATCATCATAGATCATCTAGATGTCATCTTGCATGGAATCTTCATCATACTTTGCTTGGTAAGCTTTTCACTAATATCTTACATATTTTGTGTTTAATTTATCTAGCAATCTCAATTAATTACTTGATTGTTATTTTGTATGCTTTGGATACAAAATTGAGATTAGTATGATGTATGTTTGAGAAGTTGTATTGTGCTAGCATATTAGGTTTTGTGCTTGATATTGATTAGCTTAACTAATTGACATGTCATTTAGTTTTGATATCTAGGATTGTTCTTAATTGCATATTAATCATCTTAGATAAGCATATAGGGTTTCCCTTGCTCTATGTTGCATTTTGGATATTTTCACATATTCACTTAGGGTTGTATTCTCTTCAAGAGAAGGTAAGTCTTGTGTGTAGCAATCGGGATTAGGTTGCTTAGATCACAAGCAAATTGGACTAGGTTCACTCATACCGGGATTAGGTAGGTGTGTGATTACTTCCGGATTAGGTTGTAATCGTTTGCACATTTAGTGGATTCGAGGTTCGAGTGTGGCTTACTTACATAGCCCGTGGTTTTTCCCGTGAGGGTTTCCACGTAAAAATCAAGTGTTGATTTAATTTCCGCACCATATTACACTTGCTTGTTTATATTATCTTGAGGGTAAATTCGTAATTTTGACTAACACGAAAAATTGGGTAAAAAGCGTAAAATCTATTCACCCCCCCTCTAGATAGTTTTATACACACCGTGCTATAATTAGTTTCAACTTTCAAAAAGAAGTGTTCAATGAAAAACACTTAAGCCTTCAATTTTCAATGTAAAGTTACTCAAAAATGTGAGTACAAATATTAGCAAATTATACACCTTTAAAGTTTATAGCCTAGATGCTTAAATTGTATTATGAAAAATACCTAGAGCTTATTGTATTGAAAGTTTAATATTTAAACACTTTGGCATGATTATAGCTTTATCTATTGGCTAGTCTCTTTTTTGACTCTTGCAATAGCACGAGGTCGGAGAGTAGTGTAACAATGAATAAGATTCGTTCTCACAGGGATTGAGTAACCGATTACCGAAATTGATTAGTTCCAAAGCTATTTAAACAACCGATTATGAAAATTTCCAATCTAAGTGAATTAACTAAATTATCTAAATGATTAGTTCTAATGCAATAATGAATAGCAAGAAAGTAAACTCGAATGTGATAAAATATAGAGAGATATGCTAGAATTTGAATCCACCCCACCCAACATTTAATGCCCAATTTAGACTCAATTACTCCAAAACATACTCATGCAAATTTGTAGACTCATGCACCCTATCATTAACCTACAATCTTGGTCAAGCAAAGTAAGTTACACCCAAATTCATACCCAAGCCTATCTTTCGATTACCCGGAATATATGAATGAATTCATTAAACTTATTGGTGCACTAAATGAGTCCTATACGCTAGCCTATGTAGGTCTACTTTTCTAGACATGCATAGAGGGCATTTTATCGAACACGTGGTATGCGTCACCGGTCGGTACGTAACACACCACAATAAATCATTCAAAATGGAGATCAATCACTTGAAAGCATTGTAAGCATACAAAAACACCCATACAAATCGCACTTGCATATAATAGATAAATAAGAGTCAATACATAATCCAATTCATGGGTGGGGTTTCAATCAAATCCTAGCACTAGAAGTTTAGCTCATCATATTACACATAATAGCCATACAATAGATTAATTCAAATAAAGACATGGCTATGAAAAAGAGTAAAAGAGAAAGGGTTTAGAGAAAACTAATGGAGAGCTTCTCTTCTTCCTTAGGTCTTCTTCTCTTTCAATCTTTCTTCAACTATCTCCTGCCCAAAAGATGGATTGATGGTGGATGTAGGAAAAGTGAGGGTGAACTTGTGTTTGGATGGTAAAAAGGGAGTGATCTTTGTGGGTTACAAAGGATGGGATTGGTGATGTAAGTAAATGGGAAAAGATGTGTTCTTGATTTAATTTGGGAGAGAATGTTGGTAAAGCTTTCAGAACAAGGACTGTAGAATATATAGTTGAGCAAATTAGGGCAAGGGCAAGAGAGTAAATTCCTTGCTGAAAAGCACATTCTGGGCGAAGGGCGAGCTCGCCCTGGGGTCGCCTAAGGGGCGAGCACTTCTGGACCAGAGAGCTTAGCGAGCTCGGGGCGATCTGCTTGGGCTCGCCTTGGGCTCACTTTGGACTTGTGCTGAAAAATCCCGAGAGCTTAGCGGGCTTGGGGCGAGCTGCTTGGGGCGATCTGCTTGGGGCGAGCTTCTTGAGCTCGCCTTGGGGTCGCCTTGGTTGGAGATGGCCTGGTCCTGGCTTGAGAGCAGAGCGACCTCGAGGCGAGCTGCCTGAGGTCGCCTTGGGGTCGCCTAGGAGCAGGAAGTTCTGCTCTTTGCTTCTTTTTAGCTCCTTTTTTAGTGAATGGCTAACATAACATCTTGCCCCTGCACAACTCATTTAAAGTGTCAAAACCACGGCTTTTACTCGAGAAACGAACACAAAACGATAAGAAATTGGGGCTACACTATGTGTAGAACTAAAGCAATCATCTATCCATTCCTACCATAACATCCATACACCACAAATCACCATTGGTCACAATACAAATTAGGGAAAGCCTAATTGATCTCTTAGGAAGTCTATAATGGGAATATGAGTTGATGCATGCTCTTTTCGCGTTCATGGTATTTCAATTCCTTCCATGAGATCCATTTTCAAAAATTGAGCTTTATTTGAAAATATTCATATGCGTTATATTTGATTTCGATACATAAACTCCTATCGCATATGTTTGATAAAGAGTGATAGCCTAGGATTCTGAGTGAAAATATGACTGAAATCCAATGAGGATTAGAGTCGAGGCGAATTCTAGCCGAAGCATCCGAGTTAGTTGTTTTGTAACTGAAAGCATCCTAAGTATTGGCATACTTGCATGACTGTGATGTATTGATTTGAGTAGCATATTATTAGTCTTTATGCAGAAATTCTAGCATGCTTGTAGTCTTTGCTTGGTTTGTATGGATTGCATCTCAACCTTTTGCTTTGTAGAGTTACGTTTGTGGGTATCGTAGCGGTAAACCCTCAGGAGACTACACTCCTCCTACTAGGGACACCCAAGGGTTTAAAAGGCTTGTGGCACGTGCTAAGTGCCATCGTTTCTCCCACGACAGTGGACTAATTAGTTTCTATGTTATTGCTTTAGTGTTTAGTTTGTTAATTAGCTTTGTTTTTTGTTTTTGATTTTTCTCCAGGACAAGCAAAAGTTAGGTTTGGGGGTTTGATCGCGCTCCAAATGTTCACATTTAGCGCTCCCTGTTTCCTATCTTTTGTATTCGTTTCCGAGCACTTTTGTGTATATAATGTGTGTTTTAGCTATGTGCAGGTAAATATCCCATACAGAAGGTGTTTGTACCAAATGAGGGCAAAAGGGCAATTATGTGTGAAGAAGACCACGGCTGGTTCGTGCCACTGGAATGAACCCGCGGAGCAAGGGAGCATGAACCCGCCAGGATTCTGGCTAGTTCAGACCTTCTGGCTAGCTAGATATGTCCCGCGGAAACGAACCCGCCAGGATTCCCGCTAGTTTGTGCTGCTAGACATTGCCCGCGGCATGAAGTCACCGAAACTCTTGCTAGTTTGTGTGGCTAGACATTGCCCGTGGCATGAAGTCGCCAGGATTCTGGCTAGTTTGTGTGGCTAGACATATCCCGCCGCACGAACTTGCTAGACCCCTGTCCGAGCCAAAATCATGATATTTTCAGGGGCATTTCATGTCTTTTCACACCCCATTCCTGTCCAAATTTGCCCAACTATATATACACCTCTTTAGCTCTCTTTCAAAAGTGTGAACCAAGTGCACCACCCCACTTTGCTCTAAGAAACCCATTTTCTTGTATTGATCATCACAAAAGAGAGAGAGCAACTCCAAGCCTTCCATAGGGGATTTTCCTCCATGGAGAGTAGAGATGCAGAGATAGAAGAGGCTTGTGTGTCAAAACCGAGCCATAGGAGTTTCATAGAAAGGAAGAGCTATTGGAGGCTTGTCTTTAAGGGTTATTTCTTACTTTGCTCATCTTTGTATTTTCTATTGATGTATAACCCATTTGGGAATATTTGTAACCTACACTTATGTTAATATATGTATGTATTGTTCTTATGATTTGATTTAGTATTGATTCATTCCTTAGTTGAATATTGATTAATCTCTTATTATGATATTCATGTGTATGGATAATTATATATTGATATGTATGTATGAATGAGATTAGGAGTAGATTAACTAAATGATTAGAGTAGTTGTAATCAAATATCTCATTTGTTTATGCATGTTGGTGTATGATTTACTATGTATGTGTTTAGAATGATTAGAGAGATTGAGAGTTGAGATTGTGCTTGGATAACCATTCCTTGCATAATCTTGGCTATTAGCTCTATGGAATGGAAATAGCTTGTGTGTGCATAACTTGCCACCATAGTTTTGGTTCATATGTTCTTGTGCTTAATGGGTCTAAACCCTAGACACAATCACTCTTCCGATTGGAGAGTGATGACATGATTTCAGTAATTCCCTAATCAAGAGAACGAACCCTTTACTAGATTAATTGGATTCACATGTTAAACAATCGACATAAATTGCATATTGTGTTTGGTGAACCGAAATCCCATATGTGTTATATATCTTGCTTATCTCCAAGCCACCTTTGTTTTTGTGGCTAGGGTGTCTTGCCTCTAGGAGTAGAATAACTTAATTAGGAGAAGATTAGTTAGATAGCCAAGACACCTGGCTACATTTCTATCCTAGTTAGTTGCATCTCCACACACACACAACACACACGCATTTCCTTTACATGCTTTAATAAACTCTAAAGCTAGATACAGTTAACGGATTCCGTCTCCCTATGGAACGAGTGTTAGGATTATGCTCAATAGCAAGAGTGTAATGTTGTAATTAACAATCCTTTTCATATTAATGAAGTGATTTCTGGTTTAACAAATCGTATAGCATTTATAGTTAATATTATAATTGTCAAAGTAAATAATCATAAGGTCTAAAGACTATGAGAAAAGAAGAATTGTTCGTACATCTGGATATGTATGTGGTAGACACAATTCTTTAGTTAGTCTTGAATAATGTTCACAACTTAAGTTAAAGGTTGGGCACCTTTATCTTGTTAAAGTTGTAGAATTTTTTTGCTAGCATTTGAGTGGGATCAAATGAGATATGATGAGTCTAAAATCATCGGAGTGTCTTCGAGCAAAAGGATCTAGTGCACTGGGTGCATTGAACTGGATCACAATGAAATACTTTATCTATAACCGTCAGTAGATAAAAGTCTTTTCATTATCAGGACAATCGGAGAGTCTATCTTAATCCTGAGATAAATGATGGACTTATGGTTGCAAGTGATATCATTGAGTTATCAATGAGTACGATTATATCGCATAGTCTATCCTCGATAGTTTGGTGATATTCATTTGTTAATCGATAGAGGACTTCATTTATAGATATGGATATCGTGGCTCCATTAATTAAATGAGAGTATAATATCATCATATGGATGTTTTGAGGTAATTGGATATTAAATCTCAACGTTGAGTTTCGATAGTGTCTATTGAAAACATGGCTTCTGGACAAGTCAAAATATCCAAGTTCAAAACGTGGTCATATGAGTAAATATGGTAACTTGGAGAGTTATAGGCGGTCTATGAACTCTTGGCGATTACTGATATTAATCACGAGGATACACTATCTCCAATATGATTGTCTAGGGTATGAATGAGGAGCATCTTCCTTTTTTTATCTTTATTTAAGAGTTCAGTTTTAGCTCTTTAGTGGAATGAGTTAAAATTAATGGATCGGACCTAAGTGAATCATTTGTTGATAGTGATTAGGTTATGTCTATTGAAGCTTAAATTTAGATGGCCCGCCAAGATCCCCAATCCACACGGACTTGCATGGATCATTTGATATATTCTACCGGACCAATTTAAGGGTCCATCTAGAATTGCATTTAATATATTAAGAATATAATTTGCACATTATTTATGTAATGGGTTGCTCAATTATATTAATATATTAATGAAAGACATGTGGGCTTGTTTCTTTTAGTAAGAATGGGTCTGGTTCACATGTGGGCTTTTTATTTAAAGTCCAATGGATTAAATGAAATAAGAAAATAATATTTGGCCCATTTATTCTAAGTGGGGCGGCAAGGGTTAATTTTAACCTAATATATTATTTTGTTTCATTGTTTTAATTAAATAAGAATTAATTATTTATTAATTAATTGTTTAATTAAGAAACAAATCTTTTCTGATCAGGAAATATATTTCCTAAAAGTAAAAGTAAAAGACTTGTTTGATAAGGAAATAAATAATTAGTTTTATTTATTTAATCAAATAAGAAGTCTTTTTTATTTAGTCAAATAAAAGAATAAAAGATTTATGAATTAAATTAGGGTTTGAAGTCTAAAACTAGATGGGAATTAGGGTGCAACACAAACTCTTTTAAGCTTGTATGTTGCGGCAACCCTAGTCCATTTAGGGTAGAGAATTCGGCAACCCTAAAAGAAAGAAGAGAAGGAAGTTTGGCAACCTATATATACACACTTATAGAATTCGGCCACTCTAAGGCTTGGTGCTTGAGATTCTATTTTCTTCTTCTTCTCAATTCATAGAGAGATTATTTTATTCTACTAAAACAAAAAAGAGTGTTAGATTATTCTTTGATGGTACACTAATTGCTTGTTCATCAATAAGCTTGTGTGTACAACATCGATTTAGGTTCACGCGAGTTTCGATCACTAGATTGAGAACTCAAAAGTGACCGGAATAATCTTAGTCATTCTTTTGATTGTTTTTGTGACTAACAAAGAAAAGAAAAGTTTGTTTGTCCATTCACAGGTTTGTAATTCAAAGAAAAGGGAGACCACGCTCCCAGGTGATCCACGTTCGTGCTAGGATTGAAGATCTTGCGGATTACCATCGACGTAAGTCAATCGGATCACGCGACAAAAGGTATTATTCTTTTGTTAGTTAATATATATGTTTAATTGATTAAAGGGTTTAAGGTTCATAAAAGGGAAAAATTTTAAAGTCACTAAATCTATTTTTTTAGTCTCGCTTCCGCTGCGTGCACTACGGTATTTTTCCCTACAACGAGACCCTTGCTTACTTGCTATACTTGTCCTTTGACTCGTTGCATTTGCGAGGTGATTAGAATAGAAATATCTTTTCCGACAGGTGCAACGACGCCCGGTCAATTCCTCGATTATCTTGATCTCTTCCCTGTTTGGTGTTTGTGATCGATTTTGTACTTTATTAGGATTATGATATCTTGTGAAACAGATAATTTTGTTTACTTGTTGAAGCGTTGTTCTTGATTCTTGTATCTTGATGAAATTACCTTTCTAGGTGCCGAGCATTAAAGATGCTTATTAGATCCTCATTTGTGCGAGTGATCTTTGATGAGGAGATATCTTAGCCGACCAGAATCTTGCTTTGCCAAGATTCTCTTCTGTCCGAGCTACTCTCCTTGTAATGCTTTTATAGTACTTGCTTATTTGCTCGATGATGTACTTACTTGGATAGCGTGTCCTTAGTCAGCCTTTAGCTAGGTTTGACCAATTGACTTTCCATGATATGGCACATCTTTTCTCCAATATTCTTGTTAGTTTGATGATGTGTCAGTTAACAAAAATTCACATATATATAACAATACTCCCTCAAATACCCAAGAAAACTCTTCTGATCTCTTTACGATTGATTATGTTGAAGTGGATTTTTCATTGGTAGAAATAGTCAACAACGATTTAAAGTTTCTATGCAAACCTAGAATAGAAACCAGTGAAGAAAACAGAGAAAGAACATAAGAACACAAGATTTTACGTGGTAAAACCCTAAGTCAGGGAAACATCCATGGTTGCCGGTGATGGGGAGGAAAAGAAATCCACTATGAAATGAAAAAATTAAACACTTAATCACGTTCTCTCTTGTTGTTATGCTTTTTTTACTTGCGTTTTTACAATGACATTATGGGTCTATTTATACATGCATAGAACCCTAATTCTTGTTGTACAAGTAAGGAAAGGTTGTAGAATTTAACTAGGACTTAATGAAGTCACGCTTATCTCCTTTCCTGTTTCATAGATCTCGTGCATTAAATGACTTCGATTCGTTGCATGATTCGAACTCTGATATTTTCTGAGGAAATAAGTTCGTTTATTTGTTAGAGTGTGCTTCTAGATTTTTTGTTTAAGTAGGATTCTTTCTCATCATAATGGAGTTGTATTTGAACTAATGTTGTTGTCTTGATGGATAATTTCTTAATCGACCGGCTATCTTCCCCAACCAGGCTTCTTTTATCTGGCTGGTTCTTACACTCGATCGGGTTTGTCTCATTAAAGTTCTATCTTGATAAATCAGTTCACTCGAACGCTTGATAATGATAAGCAACTGTTGACAATAAAGACTTGATTAGATATTGATTGGTTGTCTGGTTGACTTTTGGTGACGTGGCATACTTAATTACCGATATTTCATTAATAATGTTGACTCGTCAGCTGACCAACTTTTACCAATAACAATACCCTATTGAATACTTGAGCTGAGCATCTTGATCTATTTTCACAAGGGATCTGCTCGGCGAGATGTATTTAATTATGTCTTGAATTTTTGTCTTCTAGACCTTTAATACCCATTAATGCTTATTTTGCCTTAATAGAAATGCCTTTAATTGTGTCGACAACTTTTGCTGCCCCGATGATTGAACATTCTGATGGAAATCTTTTGGTGGCTAATTATCCTCTTTTGATGACAATTGTCAAATCCTGAGTGGGCGCATGAAGGTGCGCTTTGCGAAATGTGCAATGACCCCTGCTTGCACTTTGCTTTTCTTGCTTACAAGATGGTGACGTCATTCTACATGTCTTTAAAAGATTTTAAACTCTTCATTTTCCCTCTTTTCACACTTTCATCAAAACCTTTTACAACACCTCTCTCAAAACCCTAACTTTTCACAACTCACTCTTTTTTAACAGAGAATCTTTGCAAGTTTTTAGGTTTTCAGACTCATCTCGCACCTTTTCTTTATATCATTTTGCTTCAGTTACTGCATCAAGTTTTCAGGTGCATACTTATGGAACTTTGAACTCGCCACCACATCATTAATTTATTGATTAAAGCCATTGAAATAGGCGATGTTGAAACTGTGAACACCATTGATTTTATTTTGAAGAATAACCCTCCAGTTTTTAACATGCCACCACAGCATGTTGCATTGAATATTGATTATTCTGATTTTAGGTCTACTCTTAGGCCTTCTTCTTCTACTAATCTTGTTACTTCTCCCGTTAAATCCTATCCAGAAATGATAAGATCAACCAACATGGGTCAGAGTATCAAACTAGCTACTAAAGCTTCTCCCTTAAAGGATTTGAAGATTAAATCGCAAACTGTTTGGTTAGTGGAGGTCGATAAGAAGCATCGAACACATCTACTGAGATTCTCCGCCGTTCAGCCCTCTACCTATGACACCGAGGTTAATGCGATCACTGATTAAGAAATTCATGAGTACGCTAATTGGTTTGATATTCCTCATTATGTCAGGCTTTTTCATAATGAGACCCGAGCCATTTGGAATCCACCCCCGGATGCCATTTCTATATACGGAGCCATGCTCACTTCAGGGTTACTTTTTCTTTCTAGCCCTACATTGCCAGATTTTTAGAAGATGTTGGGATCGTGCCTGCTCAGCTGACTCCTAATTCATATAGGATATTAATTTTCTTGTGGAAGTTGTGGAAGAATATCAGTGAAAAGGATCCACCAACCCCAAAGAGATCAGCCATTTTTACACCCTTAGCTGATCAGACATTGAAGGTACTTTCTATCTTCAGTCCAATTGCATAAATCACTAGGTCTCTAAGGATGTGGAGACCACACCTCAGCCTCCTACCCTAAAGGATCATAAAGGCTTAATTTGGAGGCTCACTTCATCAAATAAGTTTTGGAAGAATAGTTGGTTCTTCGTTTTAGGTGATTGGGGTCAGGTGATAGTCGAAGATGCTTCTCAATAGTTGACGAAAAACCATGTCCCAAGGTATTTTGTCAACCCAGATGCTTGGTATAAGTCTCTTTTGTTGCTAAGCGAGGAGAAGGCCGAGAGCGTGATTATAGATGTCACACAATCTTGGAACGACAAGGATCACTGCTCACTTATGTAGAAAGACGCAACTATCTCCAAGTGGCGAAAGCGTTGTAAGTTAATATTACCTTTGATTTGCATTTATGCTCAACATTGCCTTTAATCAAACTAATATTACCCCAATGAATTTCAGTGTTTGATTATGATGTGGTTGCTGGTGACCAAGCCGAATGAGTTAAGGGCATGGATAAGGTTGGCCAAAAAGAGGCTGCTGAGTCGGTAACCCAAGGGATTGCTCCTCTCGAGCACGATTTTATGGAGCACACTTATATTCCTGACTAGAATGCTCCTCCAGTACCTACTGAGACTACTGCTGATCAGGTACAAGTATAGCAAGCTCAAATACATCCTAGATATCCAAAGAGAAAAATGAACAGGAAGACCACTGCTAGAAAGATTGCGAAGAATGTAGATGGGGCTTCTATCTCTAATGATCCTCATCCTGAATCATTGATTTATGATATTGAGGAAGAAGTAATCGGGGTTGAGGGCGAACTGACCATTCCTTGGGGGTACTCAAGCTAACCTTACTATGGAAACTAAGGTAGGATCGAATACACCTCTAGGTACTCGACCTAACCTCGTGTTTGGGTTTGGGGAAGAGGATGATGATTAAGGACCATTAAGGGACTCGTTGACAAGAGACAAGCACTCAAAAAGTATGTAAGTTTGTTAGGTTGATAATTAGTGTTGGCATTAATTCCATATCAAAACGTGTTTTACTTGTAATGTTTAGTGGTTAGTAATTGAAGGATTTCGAAGACGAAGGACGTCTCAACCATTATTCGTTCAAGTTGCCGGCTTTTAAGAGTTTCGGACATTATCGGTCTACAAAGGTATTCAAAGACCTCTTATCTCTTACAAGGCTAGGCACACACTCACACATATCATTCTTGTGTGTCCCTTCATGATTTTATTTCATTTACATTTCACTTTCACACACTTGGCAAAATATGCTCATGCATTCACATTTAGTTAATAAACTTTGTGTTTTGCATTTTCTAGGACTATGTCTGGAAACTAGCATATGTGTGTGTATTTGTGTTTGTATGTTTCTGTATTTTGTGTTTAGGACTTGAACATGTTCTTATTCAATGCCTTATTGAGTTTCGGTCGTTTCGGTTACTCATTCATAAGGTTTCGAGTCCAAACGTGTTGACTATGCCACTTTACGTTCTCTTACGTTGTGTTGACTTCATCGATGATTTCCGAGATGATTTCTCAAACATTTTTCAAAGTTGTATAGTTGTCATCGTGTGTGAGAGAGTCACAGTTCGTAATCCAAAAACGGATTCTAATTTGGAGTTCGGACGCCCGAGATACGGGCCGACGAACCGAGGGAGCGCGCGAGAGGACAGCCCAGGCCGTGGGCCACAAGGGCTGGCCTTGGTTGAGGCCGTGGGCCCCACGGCCTGGAGCAACCTCTGCTCCCGTGTGGGCCACGCACCCCCCACGGCCAGGGGGTGACGTGGCACCACGTGGTTGGCCGGTTTCCTCCTTCTCTCTCCTCCTATTTCTTCCCTCTCTCTCTCCATTTTGAATTTCTAAGAAGAAAATTTCAGTTTTCCCGCATAGAGTTCTCTCCAATTTATCCAAACTTCAAAACACCATATCTTCCTCATCCGGAGTCGGATTTGAGTGATTCAAGTTGGAGAGTGTTTGCATTTGAGTCCTCTAACATCTCCAAGTGGTTTGGTGGCTATTTGATCGTGATTTCCAGTGGTTGACCACTGATTTCCGAACCAGCTGCAGAATCCGAGGTATGAGTCTCATCTTTGGGATTTCTTGTTATTTGACCTTCCATTTGCTTGGGGTTTCTTCTTCTATATCTATGTTATTTTTTGGTAAAAGCTATTTGGAAAGATAGCTTGATTATCATTCTAATTGAAACTCAATTTGTGAACTTATGTTGACTAGATTTTATGATTCTAGGTTTTACATTTGTTTGTGAGTTGTATTGTGATTAGAATGGCATCTTAGGTTGTTTGATACTTAATTGAATTAATTTTGTGTTAAAATGATTTTGAGATTTGATTTGGTCCTTTGATTATTGAAATCTAGGATTTGTGTATTTTATGTGATTTAGAGAATGTAGGTTTTGATTGATGTAAATCTCAAAACCTTGCTCTATATTTTTGTCTAGTATATTGATTGATTTTAATCTCATATATCTAGCTTTTAATTGTATATTGATAGCATCTTGAATTTGTACTTAATGAACATTTTTGTGATTCAAGTGTTATGTGTGTGAATGAGACTTTGAGTATATGTGTTAGGTGTTTCACATGCTTAGGTTTCTATTCATGTATTTTTGCATCTAGACTTGATTAATTGTGATATCACATGTTTAGGTCTATTTGTGCCATAGAATGTATTGATCACATGTTCTATGTTGTATTGAATGTTTGCATCATTTGCATTCACATGATCACACTAGGAAGTCCTTGTAAAAGGTATGAAGTCTTGGTTAGAGTCGGGATGACTCGGATAGCCAAGCAAGAAGTCTTGCCTAGAGTCGAGATGACTCGGATAGGTAAGCAAGGAGTCATGGCTAGAGTCGAGAGGACTCGGATAGTCATGCATGGGAGGCTCTCTAGAGGCAAGAGTGCCTTGGATAGGGAGTTGGCTATTGTATTGGTAGGCCTAGGCGTATGGTTAGACATAGAGTCTGATAGAGCGGGTACACGGGAGGTGTATGCACTCTTGAGGAATTTCTAATCTACCATCGATGTTGGTTGAGTGTGTTGTCCAATATATGGTGGTTCTGCATCATTGAGGGATTTCATACTTTCCAATAGGGTTGGGTAGGCTTAGACTTCACTAGGTTGGGTGAGCTAAAGATTGGTCACTTTGTGAATGTTCTATGTTTGCTTTCCAATAATATAGTACCCAATGGTTATAGTTCAACCCATGGATGTTTCCTCCTTGGAGGTTTTACCACGTTAAAAAATCCCTTGTGTTAATTCTTTCTATCTCTTTCTCTTATATTTTAATTGTATATTTTATTGTCTTGATTCACAATATCCACATGTGATATATTGTGAAGCAAGTCTTTGTATAGTGTGATTAGTATATTCATTCTATAGATCAATTTGTATCTTTGATTCTTTTATATATTGTAATTTTTGTATAGTGACATTTTGATCACTCTTGTAACACATTGAACATCTTATGATATACAAGCTTATTTTGTTGTTATGTTTATTTGCTATTTTACCTCACATGACTTGTTGATATACTTAGACATTTCTCTTATGATTGTAACATCGTATTGTCTATGTATGTCTTCCTTGGCTTATTGTGTTGTGTGTAAGGCTACCTTGAGGGACAAACGAATGTTTGTTCAAGGGTTTGAAAAAAGGTGTAAAAACCTATTCACCCCCCCCCCCCCCTTTAGGTATGCTTTAAGCAATTTAACTTCGTTTGTGTACATTCAAAGTTCCTCAAGTTTGATTGGCTAATTTCAGTGACAAACCACAACTGGGGTTTGAATTATAAAGGGTAGCTTAGGTGTTGGAGATAAAGCTCAAAGGCCCTCTCAAGACCTCAAGTTGATAAGCACTCTAAAGGTATATCTTGTGCTTAGTTTTCATTAAAGAGATCTAGTTGCACACACACACTTCTCATGCTTGCATATTGTGTTCATTACTCTTGTGTGCATTCTCTTCACATTTCACGCTTGCACTTCTTTGTTGTATCTTGTTAGTGTGTCTAGTAATTCGTTTCCCGAAGTTTGTTCGGAAACGTCTGCGCATGCACGTTAGTGTGCTTGGTTTAGCGCGAGGATCACCTTAGGAGAATGCTCTTGGCTTTCTCCTTTGGTTTTACCTCAATTGGTGAAACGACGGTTTGATTGGCAACCTTGACCGCTGAATGAAACCACCATTTAAGTCCAGAAGTTTCTGAAGTAGATCTACTGTTATGATCGACAGCCCTGACCACTGTTCGAAACCACCATTTAGACTTGATCAATTTTTATCTCTTGGGTTTCTGCGGTTGTGATCGGCGGTTATGAAACCGCCGTTGATCCCCTGTTCCTCTCAGGTTTAATTCATTGGTTGGATTGGTGGTTTTGAAACCACCGAATGAAACGGTCGATTGGCGCGTTTCATGGGCAAACCTGTATTTTCACCAAGCCTTTTGTTTCTTTCTATAAATACACCATTATGTCACTCTCTTTCACTCGGCTCTTTGATCATCAAGAACCCTAAAGAGATATTAAGAGAGACTTGAGAGAAAAATTATAAAGATTGCATCTTTATTTCTTTAAACACATTTCCATATGCATAAATCCATCTAAGCATCATCTAGGATAATCTAGTATGTGCTAATGCATGGGTCTTTTTTAACACACATGTTATGGTAAGTTGAACACTAATTTCATCTAATCTTAGTGTTTTTACTTAGCAATTTATCTCATTTATAACTTGTATGCTCTTAATTAGATTAATTTCTACTTACAAGATTGAGATTATGTGTTGAATGTTTGAGTGTTGTATTTTGATAGCTATACCTAGGATTGCTTTATCTCATATAGCTATGCTTTATGCCATGACATATTGCAATTAATATATATGATTGACTTAATTGACATCTTATAATCTTAAATAAGCATTTAGTGTAACCTAGCATTAATTGCATATTTGGATATCTTTGAATATTCACATAGGTTGTTTAATCTCTTCATTGAGAAGTAAGTCTTGCGGCTAAGGTGGCTTAGGCCGCAAGCAAATTGATCTAGGTTCACTTTTAAAGGCCTGCGGGTAGTAGTGGTGGGTTAGTGACCGTGTAGGGTTTGACGTGGTCAACCTAGGTTGTGGACACCAATACAATTAGTGGATTCGAGGATCGTGTGTGGCGCACACAACAGCCCGTGGTTTTTCTTTGTTGAAGGTTTCCATGAAAATATCAAGTGTCATTTAAATTCCGCACTTTACACTTGATTTATTGTATTGACTAGATTAAGGTTATTTTCGTAAAATTGACTAATTACAAAAATTTTGTAATTACTAGATTAAAATCTATTCACCCTCTCTAGATAGTCTTATATACACCAGCATAATTAGTTTCAAAGTATATATGATCGTCCTGCTGTTGTGCATCCATCCTTGCCTACCGACCAAATTCAAGCTACTGATCAAGTTACTGAATCTGTTGATGAGACTCTTCATCTAGGAGTTCTGGCTTCTCAACCAATTGTCCAATCTCCTCACCCAGCTACTTCTATCCCTCAGCCCACTGACCTGGTCTCTAAGCCTAACAAAGGGGTTATTTAGCTTGCTACCCAGGTTTCGGTTGATTAGCCTGTAGACTGTCCCATTCAATCTTCAAAGTAAGTAGTTAGATAGTTTTTACTGAATCTGACTTTGATGAGAGCCTCCCTAATGTTGAAGAAGTTGATAATCTGGTTGATTAGGCCACGGACCCTTCTACGAAAGCAGCTAGTTCCTCGGGTCAGCAGACTAGGGTTCAATCCAAAGCAACGACCGATGTTTGTGTTGAATATGTTGTAGTGGATCAAGCTGAGCAAGCCAATATGAGTCAAGTCGTTGCTGTATCTACAGGAATTATCCTTGAGGTGGTCATTCAAACTAGACAGGGTAGTGCCAATCAGGTTGCAGCCATTAATAGTTGTGCTAAATTTTGAAATATTTACTTGCAAGTGCACGAGTCTATTGTAAAATAGCTTATGCGAAGTACGAGGTCGATCCCACGAGGATTGTCAAAAACTAATCGAATCAAAATATTATTTATCCTATTCTAGTAAACAAAAAGTGAATTTTGAATTAATTAAAACTAAAAACTAAATTAACATGCAAATAAAACCAAAACTAAATTACGGAACTAAATTTGTAAACTTTGCTCAATGGAAGAAAAGTCTGAGGTTTAGAATCCACCGTTATTGTAAGTTCCTCATTTTTGATGGTTTATTTCGATGACAAACCATAATTAGGGTTATTATGTAAAGGTAGCTTAGGTGCTCAATTGTTGGTGATTAAGCTCAAAGGCCCTCTCAAGACCTCAAGATGATAAGCACTTCAAAGGTAAATCACTTGTGCTTAATTTCAATGAAGAGGTTTAGTTGCACACTCATACAAGCATATCTATGCTTCTTGTCTTCGTTGTGTTTCATGTATGTGCACTCATGTTCTTAACTCTCTTCATGGATATTATATTTGATTGCATCTTGTTTGATAATTGCCATAACACCTTAGGCATTTAGGATGCATGCATTTTATAATAGGCAATGTACATTAGCTGTTGGGCCGCTGTACGTACAACGCCTATTAGAGGTCTTGTAACCATTTTGCTCTTAGGCGTTGTACAGTCGCAATACGTACAGTGCCATACCTGATGGAATTTTTCCATCGCTGTTCAAGCGTTATACATACAGTGGTTGAATAGCGGCTCTCCAAAACCCGAGAGCATCATTTTGGAGTCGTTGTTGAGCCGCCCCCATGAGCAACGCTCACGAAGAACTTGTTCTTCATTTCCCATGTGAGTCATTGTACAGCCTCTTTACGTACAGCGATAGTACGACCAAGGCAAATGTTTTGTAAAATATTCAAAACACTATAGATTCATGTTGACTTCATATATATCTGCCACTTTCTCTCTAGGTTGGTTTTAAGAGTTCAAAATCATATTTTTGAGAGATAGCATTTTCCAAGAGAGAAAATCATCCAAGAACTCACCTTTGATCATTCAAACTCATTCCCATATGCATCAAACATCATCTAGCATCATCTAGCTTCATCTAAGATGTGCTCTTGCATGGGTTTGCTTCAACACATATGACTTGGTAAGTTGAACACCATCTTAATCCATTTTAGTGTTCTTACTTAGCAAGAAATCTCATTTATTACTTGTATGCATCTAGATTAGATTTTATATACAAGATTGAGATTTTTGTGTTGATTGATTGAGTTGTTATATTGTGACAGCTATTGCATCTAAGATTGTTTTTAATCTTATATACCTAAGTTTTATATGACATGTAGTCACATGATATCTAAGATTGTTTTTATTGACATCTTGAATTCCTAGATAAGCATTTAGTGTAGCCTAGCATTATTTGCATTTTGAATATTGTCATAATATTCTCATAGGTTGTTGACCTCTTTTTTGAGAAGTGAAGCCTTGTGATTAAGTTGCTTAGTGCGAAACAAGTAAGTCTAGAATAGCTATTATAGGCCCATTGGGTAAAGTGGAAAGGTTAGTGACCAACAATGGTTGAGGTCAACCTAGGTTGTACACTTTCATTCAAGTAGTGGATTTTAGAACCGTGTGTGGCTAGCATATTAGCCCGTGAGATTTTCCTAGTCATGGGTTTCTCATGTAAATCAATCAACATGCAATTTATTGTTTTCCCCACATAGATTTAGTTGATTGTATTTTTCTTATATTGGGTGTTTTATTGAATATTGACTAATCAAGAGAAATTGGTAATTAACTTGATTTAAACCTATTCACCCCCCTCTAGGTATATTTAGACACACCTTAATAGTTTCAATTGGTATTAGAGCGGGTTTCTAGATATATTTAGGAGATCCTTGCTTTTGGTGTGTTTTGCATTTTGTGTGTTTTTTGATTGATACATACATTTGCATTCATCTCATTCATACATAAACACTATGAGTGGGAATAATGGTGGAAACAAGGGTGCTTCAAGCACAAGACCTCCCTTGCTCACTTGGATAAATTATGCATCTTGGAAAGGCAAAATGGAGTCGTATATTTGTCAAATTCATGACCGTGCTTGGATGGCAATTGAAGACGGCTACACTCCGCCAACAATGACCCCTTTAAGGTTCATGATTTGTATTGGCTTGATTCCATTGCAAAACACTCTATATTTGTAATAGTTGTTGCTTAGGATGTTCTTGGAAGAAAATAAGCTTCAAAGTTGAAGAGCAACGTCTAGTGCAAATATCATCTTCAAGAGGTGAAAGCATCAAAGGTATACTTAGACTTCTATCCTCTAGCAAGGCGTTAGCGCACACACACACAATTCATACATGTGTGTCCCTACATCGTTGTGAAAACATTTGATATAACATATTCACACACTTTTAAGTATGCACATGCATTGGTCTCTTATAGACAAACATTGTAGAATTGCATGTTTTATGACTATCGCGTAGATATGGCATACTTGTGTGACATTGTGTTTATATGTTTATGTTTCTTGTATTTTGGACTTGAACATGTTCTTATTTGATTCCTTATTGAGTCTCGGTCGTTTCGGTTACTCATTCATAAGGTTTCCAGTCCAAACGATGTAGCTACGCTACTTTGCATTCTCATTCGTTGAGTTGACTTCGTCGTCGTTTTTCGAGATGATTTCTCAACCATTTGTCAAAGTTTTATAGTCATCGTTGTGCGTGAGGGAGTCACGATACGTAACCCAAAAATGAATTTGAAATCGGAGTTCGGATGCCTGAATACGGCTGAAGAATGTGAGAGGAGAGCGCGAGAGGCTAGCATGGCCAAAGGCCATGCATTGGCCACCATGTGTGGAGGCCGTGGGGTCCATGGCCAGAGCACCCCTCTGGTCCCGTGTGGCCCACATGCCCCACACAGGGAGTGTGATGTGGCCACCTCCGATTGGGTCATTTTTGTTCCCTCCTTGAATCATTCAAATATGATTTTCCTTTCCTTCAAACATAATTTGAAGAAAATTTGGAAAAGAAAATTCTGTAGAAATCTTCATGATTTTAGTGTTCTTATTTCGATCATAACTTTTTCATACGAACTTGAAATCAAGTGATCTAAAAGCCAAAAATGTTGGTCTCGACAAGAGCTACAAATCCCAAGCATTTCTAGAGGCAGTTGACTTCGTCATTTTTCCCAATGGTCTGATTTCAGTACATGGTTCAACTTTGTATGTGTTACTTGTTCTTCTTTCAATTTCTTTTGATCATCTCTTTTATTCTTTCTATTTGATTGATGAAATGTGTTGAGAAGAATGCTAGGGTTTTATGATTGAGTGTTTGTTTGAGTTTTAGCTATTTGAATTCAATTGAACATATATTGTTAAACTTGACCTATATTGAAATTGATTCTAGAAATATCATATATGTTATGCCTAATGACATTTTCTAGGTTTAATTTCATCATCTAAAAAATAAGATTTTTTGTGTGATATATTGAATATTCATATCTTGTTCTTATTGATTCACATGCTTTGATTTCTAGATAGATTTGTGATTGTGTGTTGAGAGCATAATTCTAGTTTATCACTAAGCATGTACATTTAGCTTGATTGATCATCTAGCTTTATTTGATTGTGTTTGCATCATTTGCATCACTTAGATCTTTGCCTTGTATAAGGTTGAAGTCTCTTGCAAAGTGAGTGAAGCTTTGTGGAAAGAGTAAGATGTCTTGGTTAGGAAAGAGCAAAGAAGTCTTGATTAGAGTCGGGAGGACTCAGAAAGTCAAGCAAGGAGACTTGTCTAGGCTCGGGAGAATCCGGATAGACAAGCAAGAAATCTTCCTAGAGACGTGAGCGTCTTAGATAGGAAATTGCTTCCTAGAGGTGTAGGACACATCTTGGATAGGAAGTAGGCTTGGTAGTTCACTAGCCATTGGGTAGACTAGGAGGTGATAGCTTGAGCGGATATCATGTGTTGATAGCTTGAGTGTGTAAGTCCTTTTCATATAGTGGATTGCTTTGCCAGTGATTGTGGTATCAACCCGTGGATGTTTCTTCTTTGAGGTTTTACCACGTAAAAATCCTTGTGTCAAGTTTCATTTTACTTTTCTTTATCTTCCATATCTTACATTGGTTGCATATCTTGTATATTGATTTACTTTTGTATTAGTTAAATCAATTCATTTGTTAAATCTAATCAAGTGTGCATTTTCTTTGTTATATTCCGCATTATTTTTAATATTGGAAGAGATTTGGGCCTATACCTATTCACCCCCCCCCCCCCCCCTCTAGGTATATTTTACACTATTACTTAAGGGAACTTCAACCCCTACGGGAGGTGGAGAGGATGTTTCCAAGGCGATGCATGCCATCCTATGTGTTATGGACGACAATCAATACAAATTGATTCAAACCACTAGGATCACAAAGGAGGCGTGGGACATCCTAGAGATGGCACATGAAGGAACCGAAGTGGTTAAGGACTCCAAACTCTAAGTCCTCCGAACTCAATTTGAGACCATTAGGATAGAGGAGAATGAGTGCTTCAATGACTTTGAGGTGAAGTTGATGGTGTAGGAACCCAGGGTTACGGATTGTGCAGCGGAAGGGTTTTAAATTTTATTTATGCAATCATAAACTAACCCATTTGTACAGTAATAATCAAAATACAATAAGAAGGAGAAGAAACTATTTCATACCAACATTTGTAGGCTCCTTCTTCTTTTTGATCTACTTCCTGATTTGAACCACAAGATCTTCCACACTATGACCCGGGATTGGTAACGGCGTGTGGGCGCGTCACGGTACTCAGGAACAAGGAGGATGAAGAGACACACAAAGCACTCTCAAGACCTCAAGATGATAAGCACTTCAAAGGTAAATCACTTGTGCTTAATTTCAATGAAGAGGCTTAGTTGCACACACACACACACACAGCTCATGCATATCTATGCTTCTTGTCTTTGGTTTGTTTCATGTATGTGCACTCATGTTCATAACTCTCTTCATGTATATTATAATTGACTGCATCTTGTTTGATAATTGCCATAACACCTTAGGCATTTATGATGCATGCTTTTTATAATAGGCGTTGTACAGTCGTTGTTGGGTCACTGTACGTGCAGTGCCTATTAGTGGTCTTGTAGCCATTTTTCTCTTAGGCGTTGTGAAATTTCCCTTAAGTAGTAGTGCAAAATATACCTAGAGGGGGGGTGAATAGGTATAGACTCAAATTCTTCCAATATTAAAAATAACGCGAAATATAACAAAGAAAATGCACACTTGATTAGATTTAACAAATGAATTGATTTCACTAATACAAGAGTAAATCAATTTACAAGATATGCAATCAATGTAAGATATGGAAGATAAAGAAAAGTAAAACAAAAATTAACACAAGTATTTTTTACGTGGTAAAACCTCAAAGAGGAAACATCCACGGGTTGATACCACAACCACCGGCAAAGCAATCCACTATGTGAAAAAGGACTTACACACTCAAGCTACCAACTCATTGTAGGGAAAAATACCGGTCAACGCAGCGGAAGCGAGACTAAAAAGAGATTTAGTATGTTTTAAAATTTTTCCTTTGATCAATCTTAACCCTTTAAATTAATTAAACATACATATAAACCAACAAAAGAAGAATACCTTTTGTCGCGTGATCCGATTGACTTACGTTGATGGTAATCCGTAAGATCTTCAATCCTAACACGAACGTGAATCACCTAGGAGCGTGGTCTCCCTTTTCTTTGAATTGCGTACCTGAGAATGGACAAACAAACTTTCTTTTTCTTATTGTTAGTCACAAAACAACCAAAAAGACTACAAAGATTATTCCGGTCACTTTTGAGTTCTCAATCTAATAATCAAAACTCGCATGAACCTAATTCGATATTGTACGCACAAGCCTATTGATGAACAAGCAATTAGTGTACTATCAAAAGAATAATCTCTTCTCTTTTTTTTTTGTCTTTGCAGAATAATCAAACACTTTTCTATGAGTATGAGAAGAAGAAGAAATTGATCCAGTAAAACTTAGGGGGTGGCCGAACCCTATATTATGTATTATATAGGGTGGCCGAATTTTACTTCTCATTTAATTAGGGTTGCCGAAATCTCCTTATGATTCTATTAGGGTTGGCCGAAAATCCCCTACAAAAAAGGATTTGTGCTTTACCCTAATTCTCATCAACTTTAGACTCCTAACTGTAATTCAACTCATAAGTGTTTTTATTCTTTTTATTGACTAAATAAAAGACTTTCCTATTTGATTAAATAAATAAAACTTATTATTTATTTTCTTACCAAATAAGTCTTTTACCTTTAGTATAACTCTAGGAAATATATTTCCTGATCAGAAAAAGATTTTGTTTCTTAATTAAATAATTAATTAATTCTCATTTAATCAAACAATAAAATAAAATAATATTTTTGACTAAAAATTTAGCCTTGCCGTCCCACATTATATATATGGGCCAAATATTATTTTCTTATTTTATTTAATCCATTGGACTTTAAATAAAAAGCCCACATGTGAACCAGACCCATTCTTACTGAAAGAAACAAGCCCACATGCCTTTCATTAATATATTAATATAATTGATCAGCCCATTCAACAAATAATGTGCAAATTATATTCTTAATATATTAAATGCAATTCTAGATGGACCCATAAATTGGTCCGGTAGAATATATCAAGTGATCCATGCAAGTCCGTGTGGATTGGGGATCTTGGCGAGCTATCTAAATTTAAGCTTTAATAGACATAACCTAATCACAATCAACAAATGATTCACTTAGGTCCGATCGATTAATTTTAACTCATTCCACTAAAGAGCTAAAATTGAACTCTTAAATAAAGATAGAATAAGAAGATGTTCCTCATTCATACCCTAGACAATCATGTTGGAGATAGTGTTAGGATTATGCTCAATAGCAAGAGTGTAATGTTGTAATTGACAATCTTTTTCATATTAATAAAGTGGTTTCTGGTTTAACAAATCTTATAGCATTTATAGTTTAATATTATAATTGTCAAAAGTAAATAATCATAAGGTCTAAAGACTATGAGAAAAGAAGAATTGTTCGTACATCTGGATATGTATGAGGTAGACACAATTCTTTAGTTAGTCTTGAATAATGTTCACAACTTAAGTTAAAGGTTGGGCACCTTTATCTTGTTAAAGTTGTAGAATTCTTTTGCTAGCATTTGAGTGGGATCAAATGAGATATGATGAGTCTAAAATCATCGGAGTGTCTTCGAGTAAAAGAATCTAGTGCACTGGGTGCATTGAACTGGATCACAATGAAAAACTTTATCTAGAACCGTCAATAGATAATAGTTTTTTTATTATTAGGACAATCGAAGAGTCTATCTTAATCCTGAGATAAATGATGGACTTATGGTTGCAAGTAATATCATTTGAGTTATCAATGCGTACGATTATATAGCATAGTCTATCCTTGATAGTTTGGTGATATTCATTTGTTAATCGATAGAGGACTTCATTTATAGATATGGACATCGTGGCTCCATTTATTAAATGAGAGTATAATATCATCATATGATTGTTTTGAGGTAATTGGATATTAAATCTCAACGTTGAGTTTTCGATAGTGTCTATTGAAAACATGGCTTCTGGACAAGCCAAATATCCAAGTTCAAAACGTGGTCATATGAGTAAATATGGTAACTTGGAGAGTTATAGGCAGTCTATGAACTCTGGGCGATTACTGATATTAATCACGAGGATACACTATCTCCAACATGATTGTCTAGGGTATGAATGAGGAACATCTTCTTATTCTATCTTTATTTAAGAGTTCAATTTTAACTCTTTAGTGGAATGAGTTAAAATTAATGGATCGGACCTAAGTGAATCATTTGTTGATTGTGATTAGGTTATGTCTATTGAAGCATAAATTTAGATAGCCCGCCAAGATCCCCAATCCACACGGACTTGCATGGATCACTTGATATATTCCACCGGACCAATTTATGGGTTCATCTAGAATTGCATTTAATATATTAAGAATATAATTTGCACATTATTTATTTAATGGGCTGCTTAATTATATTAATATATTAATGAAAGGCATGTGGGCTTGTTTCTTTTATTAAGAATGGGTCTGGTTCACATGTGGGCTTTTTATTTAAAGTCCAATGAATTAAATGAAATAAGAAAATAATATATGTCCCATTTTATACATGTGGGGCGGCAAGGTTAAAATATTAGCCAAATATATTATTTTGTTTCATTGTTTGATTAAATGAGAATTAATTAATTTATTAATTAATTATTTAATTAAGAAACAAAATCTTTTTCTGATTAGGAAATATGTTTCCTAGAGGTATACTATATGTATATTAAAAATAAAAGACGTGTTTGGTAAGAAAATAAATAATTAAGTTTATTTATTTAATCAAATAGGAAGTCTTTTTTATTATAGTCAATAATAGAATAAAAATACTTATGAGTTGGATTAGGGTTAGAAGTCTAAAGTTGATGTGTATTAGGGTGCAACACAAATCCTTTTTTGTAGAGGAATTGCGGCAACCCTAATTGGAACACATGTAGATTTCGACCAACCCTAAAGGAAGAGGAGAAGAAATTTCGGCCACCCTATATAACACTTGTTATAGAATTCAGCCACCCCACTGGTTCACTGGACTGGTTCACTGAATCAATTTTTCTTCTTCTTCTCAACTCAAAGAAAGTGTTTGATTATTCTACCAAGACATAAAAGAGAGAAGAGATTATTCTTTTGATGGTACACTAATTGCTTGTTCATCAATAAGCTTGTGTGTACAATATTGAATTAGGTTCACGTGAGTTTCGATCATTAGATTGAGAACTCAAAAGTGACTGGAATAATCTTTGTATTCTTTTGATTGTTTTGAGACTAACAAAAGAAAAAGAAAAGTTTGTTTGTCTATTCTCAGGTTTGCAATTCAAAGAAAAGGGAGACCACGCTCCTAGGTGATTCACGTTCGTGCTAGGATTGAAGATCTTGTGGATTACCATCGACGTAAGTCAATCGGATCACGCGACAGAAGGTATTCTACTTTTGTTACTTGATATGTATAGTTAATTAATTAAAGGGTTAAGGTTCATAAAAAGGAAAAAATTTAAAACATACTAAATCTATTTTTTAGTCTCGCTTCCGCTATGTGTACTACGGTATTTTTCCCTACAATTGGTATCAGAGCCTGGTTGAACCCTTTTAATTAATTAACGTATATATGCGTGAATCTATTTCTTTTTATTGTGATTATGCATGTTTAGAAAGAGATGACACTCTAGGTATTCGCATATATAATTACATGTGGATGTATGGTTTTATATATGTTTATTATGTGGATTGTTGTTGCTCGATTTTGGTCCTAGATTTTCAATATATTTTTTGTTATGGAATTGTAACAAGAAGGGTGGTCTATCATCACCATAATTCCTTCTTGGTAGTTGCTAGGTTTTTTTATTTTATTTTATTGTAATATTAAAGTGCAGTTTTTTAGGTATTAAAAACTATTGCAGTTTTTTTATTTTATTTTAAGTGCAGTGTTTTTTGTAAAAGGTACTGCAGTGAATAAAAAAATTAATACTGCAGTATTTTATTAGTTTATATACTGCTGTAATATGTTCAAGCATTAAAGATTCGAAGACATGAAGAAAAGGAAGCAACCGGAACCAAGAACGAGCACCGTGCGCACCCTAGGAGTGGATTGGGCTGCGCATGGCAAGCCCATATCATGGTGGGCTGTGCACGGCAGCCCTATATGCTCTCATGGGCTGCGCACGGCAGCCCCTTTGTGGGGTTGTGGGCTATGCACGCCTATGGGGCAGCCGATGGATGAGCGGATGGTTGATGGCCACTTGAAGATCTTGTATTCCTATACAATTGTAATTTACTTGTTTTTTCTAGGATGGACCAAAATTGTTGCTATTTATTTTTTGCATAAATATTACAATATTTGTTATTGTATGATAACATGACATATAGAATAGGAGTGCCACTCATATATCTCTTTTGGTATGAACATGCATTGAATGATTTAGGTATCTAAATTAGCATCTAGATAACTTGGTAAATCATTCTATGGGATTTAATCACATGCCTTAAATAATTGAGTGGGAGAAAGTGTTTTTGTAACACCTATGGCCTCCAAGGTTAGTTGAGCTTTATTATTTATTGGTAATCCCCCCAAAGGGCGTCCATGAATGGAATTTAGCAAAATACTTCCTTACAAGGATAGACTAGACTAGACAATGGACTCAAATGAGATCTACTCCCCAAGGAGGGATTTTCGTGAGAGAAAATTGAGGGTCGATATTGAAACTAAACATAGCACAGTGTGTATAAAACTATCTAGAGGGGTGGTAAATAGATTTTAAGCTTATTACCCAATTTTTCGTATTAAGTCAAAATTACAAATTTACCCCTAAATAGATAAAGCAATAAATCAAGTATAAAATGCGGAAATTAAATAATACTTGATTTTTACGTGGAAACCCTCACGGGAAAAACCACGGGCTAGTAAGTAAGCCACACTCGAACCTCAAATCCACTAAATGTGTAAACAATTACAACCTAATCCCGGAAGTAATCACACACCTACCTAATCCTGGTATGAGTGAACCTAGTCCAATTTGCTTGCGATCTAAGCAACCTAATCCCGGATGCTACACACAAGACTTACTTTCTCTATGAAGAGAATAACAACCCTAAGTGAATATATGAATATCCAAATGCAACATAGAGCAAGGGAAACCCTATATGCTTATCTAAGATGATTAATATGCAATTAGAACAATCCTAAATATCACAAACTAAATGACATGTCAAATAGTTTAGCTAATCAAGATTAAGCACAAAACCTAATTAGCTATCACAATACAACTTCTCAAACATACATCACACTAATCTCAAACTTGTATTCAAAGTATATAAAATAACATACAAGTAATTAATTGAGATTACTTGTTAAGAGAAACACAAAATATGTAAGATATTAGTGAAAAGCTTACCAAGCAAAGTATGATGAAGAATCCATGCAAGATGACATCTAGATGATCTAAGATGATGCTAGATGATGATTGATGATCATGAAAAAGTGTTTGAGTTAATAAAAATGAGTTATTGGAATTTTTCTTCTCTTTGAAAAATATCCTAAGTATGAAATCTGAATATGAACTCTTGTAATTGACCTAAAGTCAAAGTGGCATATATATAGGGGGCCAAAACAAAGTGAGGTTGTTTTGATAAGTTGGCCTAATATTTGCCTTGGGCGCTGTACGTAGGGCGCTTCTGTACAGCGCCTGTACAGCGCCCTATACAGCGCTTTATATAGCGCCTGTACAGCGCCCTATACAGCGCTTTATATAGCGCCTGTACAGCGCTCGTACAGCGACCGAATTAAATCGATCAGGTCTGTACAGCGCCCAACGGGGGCTGTTTGTACAGCGCTTCTGTAGAGCGCTTTTGGGAGCGCCCAATGCAAAAAAGCAATCCTAAGTCTAAGCATGACAAGGCAATTGGATATGCAAGATGCAATCAAACTAACATGCAAGAAGAGATGTTAATGAACATTAAAACACACAAATAAGACACACAACATATAAGGATTAAACATATGCATGAGTTGTGAGTGTGTGCAACTATCTCTTCAAGACAAGTAAGCACATAGAAAATTACCTTCGGTGCTTATCAAGAATGAGATCTTCAAAGGGCCTTAGCAATAACACCTACACTTAGGCTACCCTTACAAAGAATCCCCAACATGTGGTTTGCCCACGAAATGAGCCAATCAACAAATGGGAACCTTACAGATATCTTGGTAACACACTCAATGTAATTTTATTGATATCCTCCCAAGAGTTCTTGTCAATAAAATTGCAAGGCTAAAATTGAAAACGCTGGTTGCTATGTTAACAATTAGGTAGGACCTAGTCTAACTAGTAAATGGTGCGAACTCCCAAAGGAGGCGTAATGTTTATGGGTGTTGGATCACCGTTGAATTTTTATGATTGAGTTATTTATTTAATTCAAGATAAATATTTAAAAGTGTTTTATCATGATTATTTACTTATATATGTTTTGTTTTATTCAGAAATCATGACCCCATCACTTATGAACATCCTGAAAGATAACACTTTAACAGGAGATAATTATGTCACATGGAAAAGGAAAATTGGGTTGTTGCTGCAAAGTGAAAAACATAAGTTTGTTCTAACTACTCCTAAACCACCTGCTCCTAATAATGAATCTAGCATAATGTATGGAGATGAGTATGAGCAGTGGAAGACTTCAGATGATATGGCCAAATGTTACATTATGGCCACTATCTCCGACGTGTTGCAACAGCAGCATGAAGGAATGGAGTCCGCTGCTGATATAATGATGTCTCTAGAGGAGATGTTTGCTATGAAGTCCAGGACGACTAAGAGAGAGGCAGTGACTGATTTTATGAATCTTAGGATGAAACCTGGACAGACTGTGAAGGATCACATGATGAAAGTCATAGCACATCTCAACATTGCTAAACTACATGGCGCTGAGATAGATGGTGAGACAAAGATTGATATGGTTGTCAATTCATTGTCAGATTCCTTTGATCAGTTCAAATTGGACTACACTTTGAACAAAAAGGAATACACCTTACAAGGCCTGATGCAAGATGTTCAAAGTGCTGAAAAGATCCTTGTGAAAGGCAAAGGTCAAGAGATTCATATGGTTGGTAAAGTTGCTACTGTTAAGGCTCGTCAAAAGGTCAAGAAACAACAGAAGAAAAAGCAACTTGGGCCTACCAAGAAGGAGACCAAGAAAGTAACCAAGATCAAAGGGAAATGCTTCCTTTGTGGTGAAAAGGGACATTGGAAAAGAAATTGCCCAAAGTCCCAGAATAAGAAGGAAGAAGGTAATGTGAATTATCTTAAAACATGTTTTTCGGCAGATTCTACAGATTCTTAGATCATAGACTCTGGAGCCACTAATCATATTTGTTATTCCTTGCAGGGGTTCCAAGAAAGGAGAAGGCTGAATAAGAATGAAATCAATTTGCACTTGGGCAACGGAACGTTAGTGTCTGCAAGTGCAGTGGGAGATATTAGAGTTTGTTTGGATTCCAGAAGGCATTTAGATTTGACAAACGTTTATTATGTACCTCAATTCAAGAGGAATTTAATTTCAGTTTCTTGTTTGAATAAATTTGGATATTCGGTTACTTTTAATAAAGTTTTTATTATTAGTAAGAATGTGTAAGGTTCACTATTTGTATTGGCTTGATTCCATTGCAAAACACTCTATGATTGTATTAGTTGTTGCTTAGGACATTATTTGAAGAAAGGAAGCTCAAAGAGTGAAGAGCAACATCTAGTGCAAAAGTCGTCTTCAAGAGGTGAAAATCGTCAAAGGTAAAACTTGACTTCCACCCTCTTGCAAGGCGTTAGCGCACACACACACAATTCATACATGTGCGTCCCTGCATCGTGGTTCAAACATTTGGTATAACACATTCACACACTTCATAGCATACTCATGCATTGATCTTGTATTGACAAACATTGTGAAATAGCATGCTTTGTGACTATCTCTTTGATATGGCATGTTTGTGTGAATATGTGTTTATTTGTTCTCGTATTTTGTGTTTAGGACTTGAACATGTTCTTATTTAATGCCTTATCAAGTTCTGGTCGTTTCGGTTACTCACTCATAAGGTTTCGAGTCCAAACAAGTTGACTATGCTACTTTTCGTTCTCATTTGTTGTGTTGATTTCATCATCGGATTCCGAGATGATTTCTCAACTATTTTTCAAAGTTGAGTAGTCATCATCGTGCGTGAGGGAGTCACGGTTTGTAATCCGAAAACGGATTCGAAATCGGAGGTCGGATGCTCAAGATATGGGGCAACGAACCGAGGGAGCGCGCGAGAGGTGTGCAAACCACGTGTGGCCACTTGGCCAGCCCGTGTGGGAGGCCGTGGGCCCCACGGGCAAGGGAGCCTTCTGCTCCCGTGGGCCCCACGCGCCCCCCACGGGGTGCTGATGTGGCAGCACATGATTTGCTCGGAAATCTTCTCCTTTTCCCTCCTTTTAATCAAACCTCCTTCCCTCCACACTTATGTAATTTTTTTGAAGAACACTTGAAATCCCGCATCAGTTTTTCAACAATTTTTGTTTACTTGTTTTGATCATATCTCTCTCATACGAACTCGAACTCATTCGATTCAAAAACCAAAATTGTTGGTCTCGAAGAGAGATACAAACCCCAAGCATTTCCAGAGGTAGTTGACTTCGGCAGTTTTCTCAGCTGGTCCATTTCCAGTCCGTGGTCAGTACTTGATTTTCAACTTCTTCTTTTTCAATTTCATTTTTGATCAACTATTGATTCTTTCCATTTGATTGATGAAATTTGTTAAGAAGTATGTTAGATCACATGCTAGGGTTATTTGATCATTTGTTAATTGAGTTTTAGCTTTGTAATGTGTTTTGAACATATTTGTGCTAAACTTGATTTATCATGAAATTGATTCTAGAAAACATATATGTGATGTGCTTCATGTTATTTTCTATGTTTTATTTCATGATCTAAGAACTAGGTTTTTAGTGTGCTAAATCGAATATTGATACCTTTGTTCTTATTGTTTTGCATGTTTTGATTTCTAGATAACTTTTGTGATTGAGTGTTGAAATCATATTCTAGACTATCATTGAACATGTACATTTTGCTTGATTGATCATCTAACTTAATTTGTTTGTGCTTGCATCATTTGCATCACTTTAGATCATAGCCTTGCATTAGGTTGAAATCTCTAGCAAAGTGAGTGAAGCTTTGTGGATAGAGCAAGGGAGCCTTGATTAGAGTCGGGAGGACTCGGATAATCAAGCAAGGAAGTCTTGTCTAGGGTCGGGAGGATCCGGATAGGCAATCAAGAAATCTTCCTAGAGACGTGAGCGTCTTGGATAGGAAGTTGCTTCCTAGAGGTGTAGGACACATCTCGGATAGGAAGTAGGCTAGGTGGTTCACTAGGCCCGAGGGTAGACTAGGAGTTGATAGCTTGAGCGGATATCATGAGTTGGTAGCTTGAGTGTGTAAGTCCTTTTCATCATAGTGAATTGCTTCGCCGGTGGTTGTGGTATCAACCCGTGGATGTTTCCTTATTGAGGTTTTACCACGTTAAAATCATTGTGTTTAATTTTGCTTTACTTTCCTTTATCTTCCATATATTACATTGATTGCACTTCTTGTAAATTGATTAACTCTTGTCTTAGTTAATTCAATTCATTTGCTAAATCTATTCAAGTGTGCATTTATCTTGTAATTTTCCCCATTATTTTTAATTGGAAGAATTTGGAGCCTATACCTATTCACCCCCCCTCTAGGTATATTTCACTACTACATTGAGGGAAATTTCATTTGGTATCAGAGCGGGTGTCTAGACGCACTTAGATTGATCCTTTCTTTGTAGTATTTTTGTGTTTGTTTTTTGTTTGTGATAAAATCATGATTAAGGAATTGTGTTCCTATGTGGCTTCTTTTATTGAACCTATTGACTTGGATGAGAAAAAGATCAATGATCTTATTCTTGAAAATGAACACTTGTCTAAAGTCAATGTGTCCCTCAATAAGAAGCTTGATAATCATGGTCTTGGCTCAAAAGAATTCAATGAACTTAAAGATAAGATTTTAAGTCTAGAATTGAATCTAAAAGATAGCAATGATAGACTTAGCATCTTGAAGCAAGAAATTGAGCAAAGAGATTGTTCTCTTGTTAATGCTAAGAAACTTGAAAAAGTGCTTAAATGTAAACTTATTGAGCATTTAAATCAAGAGAAAAAGTATGAACAATGGCTTGATAAATCACGTAAAGATGTTATGTTTAGTGATGACATAGCGGAAAAATATGCCATTGAAATTAGGATGCTTCGTGAGAAACTTGATGAGGCTAATAGGATGATTAGCAAGATGTCATCTAGTTCTAACAAAGTTGAAACCCTCATTAAAAGTGGAAAGCGTCCATGTGACAAAAGAGGTTTTGGTTATATCAATGAGAAGGAGACTCCTTCATCTAACAAATCTATTTTTGTCAAAGCAAGCATTGAAACAAATGTAGGTACACTCACTCAAGGTAAAGCTATGAAAGCTACCGGAGGTGCCTCTACATCAACAAGGAAGTTCAATGGAAGAACTCAACAAGATCAAATTCAAAAAGCATCAACCTCAAATGGAAGAGGTGAAGCACCAAGGGTTGCTCTTCAAAGAGGTAAAATTGTGAGAAGACCAAATGCTATGGAAGCAAATGCAAATGGTAAACTTCTCAAATTTATTCCTATTTGTCATCATTGTAATATGATAGGACATATTCGACCTAGATGCTTTGAGTACATTCGGAAATGCAAACTTGATAATGCTTTTCATGATATGTCTTTGAATGGACCTAGGCAATCATCCATGTATGGATATAGAAATAGACCTAGGAAGACCTTGGAAAAGCATGTTGTTGAAAGAGTTGTTGATGACTTGCTTGCTAAATCTTGTGTTGTGCCTCACTCTACTATGCATAAGAAAATTGATAATGCTTTGTTTGATATTTTTGAAGATGTGACCAATGAGGTCAAGGTGCATGTTGAAAAGTCTAATATTGAGTCAAAGCATGTTAGAAGTAAGAGTGAGAAGCATGTTGTGAAAAATGTGTGGATTAGAAAAGACACATCTAAATGTAATGTTGCACAATATGCTTTACGTGCCAACTCCTCCTATTCTTGGTACCTAGATAGCGGTTGCTCTAGGAACATGACCGGGAACAAAGAGTTCTTTAAGAATCTTGTTTTAAAGGATGGAGGTTGGGTTACTTTTGGTGATGGTACCAAAAAGCAAGTTCTTGGCAAGGGAACAATTTGTATCCCCGGATTGCCTAAACTTCGTAATACTTTGTATGTTGATGGGTTACAAGCTAACTTGATAAGCATTACTCACTTGTGTGAAATTTTTCAAGAAGTTAGTTTTAACAAAGATGTATGCACTATAATTGATAAAAAGGGCGATGTCGTCCTAAGAGTCAAAAGGTCTATAGACAATTGCTATTGTCTTGAGATAGATCCTCTCACATGCAACATGGCACATGAGTGCAATAAGCTTGATTTGTGGCATCAACGTTTGGGTCACATGAATTTTAAAGATTTGAAAAAGCTTGAAAAACATGGCATTGTTAGAGGTCTTCCTAATCTTGGTAAAAAGCTTGAGGTGGTTTGTGAACCTTGCCAATTAGGTAAGCAAACCAAAGTGTCTCATAAGAAAAATTCTTACATAGCTACCAAGAGACCTTTAGAACTTGTGCATATGGACCTAATGGGGCCAATTCAAACCGAGAGCATTAATGGCAAAAAGTACATTTTTGTATGCGTTGATGACTTCTCTAGGTTTACTTGGGTTTATTTTCTTAGAAACAAGACCGAGGCTTTTGATTACTTTAAAAAGTTTTGTAATCAAGTTCAAAATGAAAAAGGTCTTGATATCAAGAAAATATGTCGCATTAGGAGTGATCATGGGACGGAATTTGAAAATGCAAAATTTAGTGAGTTTTGTGATGGTTTAGGGATTTCTCATGAGTTCTCCGCACCTAGAACTCCTCAACAAAATGGTGTTGTTGAGAGGAAAAATCGTGTCTTGCAAGAGATGGCTAGGGTCATGCTCAATAGCAAGAAAGTCCCTAGAAACCTATGGGCCGAGGCGGTCAATACCGCTTGTTATGTGTCAAATCGTGTTTTCAAAAGGCCCGGCACAAAACAAACGTCCTATGAACTTTGGAAAGGCAAGAAGCCTAATGTGAGTTACTTCCACACTTTTGGGAGTAAATGTTATATTTTGAATGATAGAGATCACTTAGGAAAGTTTGATGCAAAAAGTGATGTTGGTCTGTTTCTTGGGTATGCTATTAATAGTCGTGCATATAGAGTCTTTAACTTGACTACTAAGACTATCATGGAGTCTATCAATGTGAAGATAGATGATCTTAGCATGCTTAATTTGTGTGATGATAATGGTGTAAATGAACCTAAAGAAAACATGTTAAATGACACTAATACACCTATTGATGTGGCTAGTAGTGTTTCTAGTCAAGATGATGAAATTGATAGTCATATTGAAGTTGTAAGTCAAGGGTTGGAAAATGCTTTAAATGATAATCAACAAAATGACCAAGTTATTGAACATTCTCACCCAAGACTTAGAAACTTACACTATCAAGGAGACATCATAGGTGATTTAAATGAAGGGGTTAGAACAAGAAATCAAATTGCTAACCAAATATCCTATGCTTGCTACACTTCTCAAATTGAACCCAAAAACATTAATGAAGCAATTGTTGATGAATATTGGGTTGGGGCTATGCAAGATGAACTTAATCAATTTGAGAGGAATGAAGTGTGGTCCTTAGTTCCTAGACCCAAAGATATAAATGTAATTGGCACTAAATGGGTGTTTAGGAATAAGACCGATGAAAGTGGCAAGATTGTGAGGAATAAAGCTAGATTAGTGGCTCAAGGTTACACTCAAGTGGAAGGTGTTGACTTTGATGAGACGTTTGCCCCGGTTGCTCGTCTCGAGTCCATTAGACTTTTGTTGTCCATTGCATGCATTAAAAAGTTCAAATTATTTCAAATGGATGTCAAAAGTGCTTTCCTCAATGGATATCTTCAAGAAGAAGTGTATGTTGAACAACCTAAGGGTTTTGTAGACCCACACTCTCCTAATCATGTGTTTAAATTGAAAAAGGCTCTCTATGGCCTTAAACAAGCTCCAAGAGCTTGGTATGATAGGTTGACTCAATATCTTATTGACAACCAATATAGGAGAGGTGGCATTGATAGAACTTTGTTTATCAAACATCATGATCATGATATTTTTGTTGCACAAATATATGTTGATGACATTGTTTTTGGGTCTACTAATAAAACCAAGGTTGATGAATTTGTTAGTGTTATGTCAAGTGAATTTGAAATGAGTATGGTGGGTGAGTTGAATTATTTTCTAGGAATGCAAGTGAAGCAAACTAGCATGGGCATAATGTTGAATCAATCTAAATATGCTAAAAATCTAGTTAAGAGATTTGGCCTAGAAAATGGAAAAGATTTTGAAACTCCCATGAGCACCACTTTAAAACTTGACAAAGATGAAAAAGGGAAAAGTGTTGACCAAAGCTTTTATAGAAGCATGATAGGTAGTCTACTTTACCTAACGGCTAGTAGACCCGATATTTACTTTAGTGTTGGCTTGTGTGCTAGATTCCAAGCAAATCCCAAGGAATCTCACTTAAAAGCCGTCAAGAGGATCATTAGGTACATCAAAGGAACTCATAGTCTTGGTCTATTCTATTCATTTGATACCAATGATATCCTTGTAGGCTATTGTGATGCGGATTGGACGGGAAACATAGATGACCGAAAAAGCACATCGGGCGGTTGCTTTTATGTTGGTAATAACTTGGTTTCTTGGTCAAGTAAGAAACAAAATTCGGTTTCCCTTTCCTCTTCCGAAGCCGAATACATTGCGGCCGGAAGTGCTTGCACACAATTACTTTGGATGAAACAAATCCTTAAGGATTATGAGATAGAACAAGGAAAAATGACACTTTACTGTGATAACTTAAGTGCCATTAATATCTCTAAAAATCCGGTTCAACACTCCCGCACTAAACACATAGACATTAGGCATCATTTCATTAGAGATCTAGTTGAACATTCTATTGTTACTCTAGAGCATTTGCCTACTAAAAATCAACTTGCGGACTTGTTCACTAAGCCCTTGGACAAAGAGAGGTTTAAAACTCTTAGAATGTCTATTGGCATGATTTGTGTTGATTGATGTCTTTGTGTGATTGTGAGTGGCTTGATGAGCAAAACTTTAATTATATATCATTGTCTTTGAGAGCTACTCACTTGAGAAGTAATGATCTTTAACAAGTATCTTTTATTGTTTTTAGATCATGCACTTGAGCTTGAAAATCTTATTTTTGAAAAGTGCACTAATGCTTCTCTTGTATGTTTTAGTTTTTGAGTTTATGTGGTTGAATATGTGTAGATAATGGATGCATCTAGAAGTTTATTGTTAAGTACATGATAGATGACCTATGGTATGTATCAATTTTGCTTCGGCACTACATAGTAATCAACGAGCACCCTCATGGAAAGGGCTACACACCTTGGTTGTGAAGCCACCCAATGTAGGAAAGGGCTACGCCATTGTGATGAGTGAAAGCCGCCATGAGGAGTATATGTTTTTGTTAGTAAAATCAAAGAAGTGTTGAAATGAATCATTTAAAAATAAAAAATAAAAAAATTCTTTGATTCTAAGCCTAAAAGAAATGAAAAAAAAATAAAAAGGCTTATTGGTGTATAGTTGAGAATTGTGAAATAGCTCGGGTTGACAAATAGAAACGGGAAAACGAGCCACATGCACACACACGCTCATATGTTGATATCTATTCATTTTAAAAGCAAAAACCGGATGAATATCGGTTTGACCTATTTTTGGAAAGGCTTTAGATGGATAGGTGTGGATAGAGTTTGCATGTTGATATCACAATTACTCCTACTATATATTTGAGAAGCATTCACACACACACACTTTGCTTATGTGCTTGATTCATTAGCAATGTGAGAATATTTTTGAGAGATTAATGAAAATCTATGATTCTCTCTTGAACTTTGACAAGTTATGAAATATTTTCTCTTATTGCTTGATTGTGTGATTGTGTGATGTCCCTTGTGAACAAATCTACTTGTTGATAATGTGTGGAGCATATGTTAAGGGGGAGCTTTAGTTTATTCAACTTTCGCTTTCTATACGATTTGTTTGCTTAATATCTCATTCTTTATCTCTTGTGTCCCTTGTCTATTCCTTGACAAAAAGGGGGAGAAAATGTATACCTCACCATGTTTGATATTGGGGAGTTTTTGTATACTTCACACCTTGTATGGAAATTGTTCCAATTGTGTGAATATTATTCCTCTTTGTGCTTAATTGTGACTTTGTCTTAAGGGGGAGAATTCTTGTCTTAAGGGGGAGAAAGAATTCTTTCTTGACAATGTTAAGGATAGTTGGTTCTTGGAAATTGGGAAACTAAGGGAATGCTTTAACTTGAACATATTTTATTCACTTGAGATAATGCATTTGTGTATGAGATAAGGGATATCTTCTATGTTTGTTGTTTGGTTAAATAACTCACCATTCTTCTTTAGAGAAGATCTCTTGTTTGGTTGCTATTTTCTCTCATAGGTACTTTGAAGACCGAAAGAGGAATTCTTGAACACTTGAAGATTTTTAGTCTAGGAATTTCTTTGTATTGTGAGATTGAGAGTATGCTATCATCTTGAGTTTATTTGAGTGAAACATTGTATGGTGAGGTTGAGTGTTTTTGCCAATGGAATAGCCAAAGGGGGAGATTGTAAGGTTCACTATTTGTATTGGCTTGATTCCATTGCAAAACACTCTATGATTGTATTAGTTGTTGCTTAGGACATTATTTGAAGAAAGGAAGCTCAAAGAGTGAAGAGCAACATCTAGTGCAAAAGTCGTCTTCAAGAGGTGAAAATCGTCAAAGGTAAAACTTGACTTCCACCCTCTTGCAAGGCGTTAGCGCACACACACACAATTCATACATGTGTGTCCCTGCATCATGGTTCAAACATTTGGTATAACACATTCACACACTTCATAGCATGCTCATGCATTGATCTTGTATTGACAAACATTGTGAAATTGCATGCTTTGTGACTATCTCTTTGATATGGCATGTTTGTGTGAATATGTGTTTATTTGTTTTTGTATTTTGTGTTTAGGACTTGAACATGTTCTTATTTAATGCCTTATCGAGTTCCGGTCGTTTCGGTTACTCACTCATAAGGTTTCGAGTCCAAACAAGTTGACTATGCTACTTTTCGTTCTCATTTGTTGTGTTGATTTCATCATCGGATTCCGAGATGATTTCTCAACCATTTTTCAAAGTTGAGTAGTCGTAGTCATGCGTGAGGGAATCACGGTTCGTAATCCGAAAACAGATTCAAAATCGGAGGTCGGATGCTCAAGATATGGGGCAACGAACCGAGGGAGCGCGCGAGAGGTGTGCAAACCACGTGTGGCCACTTGGCCAGCCCGTGTGGGAGGCCGTGGGCCCCACGGGCAAGGGAGCCTTCTGCTCACGTGGGCCCCACACGCCCCCCACGGGGTGCTGATGTGGTAGCACGTGATTTGCTCGGAAATCTTCTCCTTTTCCCTCCTTTTAATCAAACCTCCTTCCCTCCACACTTATGTAATTTTTTTGAAGAACACTTGAAATCCCGCATCAGTTTTTCAACAATTTTTGTTTACTTGTTTTGATCATATCTCTCTCATACGAACTCGAAATCATTCGATTCAAAAACCAAAATTGTTGGTCTCGAAGAGAGATACAAACCCCAAGCATTTCCAGAGGCAGTTGACTTCGGCATTTTTCTCAGCTGGTCCATTTCCAGTCCGTGGTCAGTACTTGATTTTCAACTTCTTCTTTTTCAATTTCATTTTTGATCAACTATTGATTCTTTCCATTTGATTGATGAAATTTGTTAAGAAGTATGTTAGATCACATGCTAGGGTTATTTGATCATTTGTTAATTGAGTTTTAGCTTTGTAATGTGTTTTGAACATATTTGTGCTAAACTTGATTTATCATGAAATTGATTCTAGAAAACATATATGTGATGTGCTTCATGTTATTTTCTATGTTTTATTTCATGATCTAAGAACTAGGTTTTTAGTGTGCTAAATCGAATATTGATACCTTTGTTCTTATTGTTTTGCATGTTTTGATTTCTAGATAACTTTTGTGATTGAGTGTTGAAATCATATTCTAGACTATCATTGAACATGTACATTTTGCTTGATTGATCATCTAGCTTAATTTGTTTGTGCTTGCATCATTTGCATCACTTTAGATCATAGCCTTGCATTAGGTTGAAGTCTCTAGCACAGTGAGTGAAGCTTTGTGGATAGAGCAAGGGAGCCTTGATTAGAGTCGGGAGGACTCGGATAATCAAGCAAGGAAGTCTTGTCTAGGGTCGGGAGGATCCGGATAGGCAAGCAAGAAATCTTCCTAGAGACGTGAGCGTCTTGGATAGGAAGTTGCTTCCTAGAGGTGTAGGACACATCTCGGATAGGAAGTAGGCTAGGTGGTTCACTAGGCCCGAGGGTAGACTAGGAGTTGATAGCTTGAGCGGATATCATGAGTTGGTAGCTTGAGTGTGTAAGTCCTTTTCATCATAGTGAATTGCTTCGCCGATGGTTGTGGTATCAACCCGTGGATGTTTCCTCATTGAGGTTTTACCACGTTAAAATCATTGTGTTTAATTTTGCTTTACTTTCCTTTATCTTCCATATATTACATTGATTGCACTTCTTGTAAATTGATTAACTCTTGTCTTAGTTAATTCAATTCATTTGCTAAATCTATTCAAGTGTGCATTTATCTTGTAATTTTCCGCATTATTTTTAATTGGAAGAATTTGGAGCCTATACCTATTCACCCCCCCTCTAGGTATATTTCACTACTACATTGAGGGAAATTTCAGAATGACAAAATTATTTGCCAAGGTACATTGGAAAACGGTCTATACTTTTTGCATAGAAATATCTCTCACTCGTTAGACAAAGAAATAACGGAACCTAATCATAAAAGAGTAAAATTATCAACAGATGAAACCTACCTTTGGCATTTACGCTTAGGTCATATTAACCTTAATAGGATTAAAAGATTGGTATGTGACGGACCTTTGAGTGACTTAAAGGTTGATGATCTACCAACTTGTGAATCTTGTTTGGAAGGTAAAATGACCAAAAGGACGTTCTCTGCCAAAGGTGCAAGAGCCACTGAATGTTTAGGATTGATACACACTGATGTATGTGGACCTATGAGCATTCAAGCTAAAGGTGGATATGAGTACTTCATCACCTTCACAGATTATTACTCGAGATTTGGTTATGTGTATCTCATGCGACATAAGTCGGATGCTTTTGACAAGTTCAAAGCATTCAAAGCTTTCAAAGCTGAAGTGGAAAATCAGCTTGAGAAACACATAAAAATCTTGAGATTTGATCGTGGTGGAGAATATCTATCTGGTGAGTTTCAGCAATATCTTATTGATAATGGGATAGTTTCTCAGTTTTCTGCACCAGGTACACCTCAACAGAATGGGGTAGCAGAAAGGAGAAATAGAACTCTTTTGGATATGGTTAGGTCTATGTTGAGTTATTCAACGCTTCCTATTTCTTTTTGGGGATATGCTTTACAAACTGCTATATACATTCTAAACGATGTACCATCTAAGTCTGTTCCTAAAACACCGCATGAGTTGTGGACTGGGCGCAAGCCTAGTTTACAACACTTAAGGATATTTGGTTGTCCTGCGCATGTGTTAAAAGGAAAGACAGAAAAGATGGAGTCCCGTTCAAAAACATGTATATTTGTAGGGTATCCAAAAGAAACTAAAGGATATTATTTCTATAGTCCTTCAGATCTTAAAGTATTTGTTTCGACAAATGCTAAATTTCTGGAAAAGGACTATATGAATGATTTTGTGCCTAGAAGTAGAATTGTCCTGAATGAGATGTCAGGAGATACAATTCCACGAGAGGTTACACAACCTAACCCAATTATAATTTCCGATCCAACACAAGATCAACAGCCTACCATTCCTTATCGTAGTGGGAGGGTTAGAACACAACCCGAAAGATACATCGGTCTGGGAGAATCAGTGGAGAATCTCCCGGACGACGATGATCCCTATACGTACAAGGAAGCTATGGAGGATGTTGATAGTCGCCATTGGCAAAAGGCAATGCAATCCGAGATTGAATCTATGTTCGATAACAAAGTCTGGTCCCTTGTAAACTTGCCTAAAGGGATAAAACCCATTGGGTGCAAGTGGGTATACAAGAGGAAAAGAGGTATGGATGGAAAGGTGGAAACCTTTAAAGCTAGATTGGTAGCTAAAGGGTATACACAGAAAGAAGGTATCGATTACGAGAAAACCTTCTCTCCTGTGGCCATGCTTAAATCCATTAGGATACTCTTATCCATTGCAGCATCTTTAGATCTAGAGATTTGGCAAATGGATGTCAAGATAGCTTTCCTAAATGAAAGTCTTGACGAAAGCATCTACATGATGCAACCAGAGGGATTCATTGAAAAGGGCCAAATGGATAAGGTATGCAAGTTGCAGAAATCCATATATGGATTAAAGCAAGCATCCAGATCCTGGAACATAAGGTTTGATCAAGCTGTCAAAGGTTTTGGATTTATTCAGAATCCTGACGAACCTTGTGTATACAAAAGGATTAAAGGCGACAAGTTGGTTTTCCTGATTCTTTATGTTGATGATATACTACTCATTGGAAACGATGTAGGTGTATTGATATGAAGGACTTAGGAGAAGCAAGTTTTATTCTAGGTATCTAAGTAATAAGGGATAGAAAGAATAGAACGATTGCATTATCCCAAGCTTCATACATAGACAAGATCTTGTCTAGGTTTTCCATGCAGGATTCCAAGAAAGGTATGTTACCTTTCAGACATAGAATTAAGCTTTCTAAGGAACAAGTTCCTAAGAATGAGCATGAAGAGCAATTCATGAGTAGAGTTCCATATGCCTCGGCAGTTGTAAGTCTCATGTATGCAATGCTCTGTACTAGACCAGATATTTGTTTTGCTGTTGGCATAGTTAGCAGGTTTCAATCGAAACCTGGTCCTGATCACTGGACGGCAGTCAAGCATATTTTTGTAGGGAAAAATACCGTAGTACACGCAGTGGAAGCGAGACTAAAAATAGATTTAGTGACTTTTAAAAAATTTTCCCTTTTATGAACCTTAAACCCTTTAATCAATTAAACATATATATTATCTAACAAAAGAATAATACCTTTTGTCGCGTGATCCGATTGACTTACGTCGATGGTAATCCGCAAGATTTTCAATCCTAGCACGAACGTGGATCACCTAGGAGCGTGGTCTCTCTTTTCTTTGAATTGCAAACCTGTGAATGGACAAACAAACTTTTCTTTTATTTGTTAGTCACAAAAACAATCAAAAGATGACTAAGATTATTCCGGTCACTTTTGAGTTCTCAATCTAGTGATCGAAACTCGCGTGAACCTAAATCGATGTTGTACACACAAGTTTATTGATGAACAAGCAATTAGTGTACCATCAAAGAATAATCTATTCACTCTTTTATGTTTTAGTAGAATAAAATAATCTCTCTATGAATTAAGAAGAAGAAGAAAAATTGTCTCTCAAGCACAAAACCCTTAGAGTAGCCGAATTCTATAAGTCCACTTATATAGGTGGCCAAATTTTCTTCCTCCTTTCCTATTAGGGTTGCCGAATTCTTTAATAAAAAGGGACTAGGGTTGCCGCACACACAAGCCAAAAAGAGTTTGTGTTGCACCCTAATCTCCTTCTAGTTTAAGACTTCAAACCCTAATACATTACATAGATATTTTATTCTTTTATTTGACTAAATAAAAAGACTTCTTATTTGATTAAATAAATAAAATTAATTATTTATTTCCTTATCAAACAAGTCTTTTACTTTTACTTTAGGAAATATATTTCCTGATCAGAAAAGATTTGTTTCTTAATTAAACAATTAATTAATAAATTAATTAATTCTTATTTAATTAAAACAATGAAACAAAATAATATATTAGGTTAATATATTAACCCTTGCCGCCCCACTTAAAATAAATGGGCCATATATTATTTTCTTATTTCATTTAATCCATTGGACTTTAAATAAAAAGCCCACATGTGAACCAGACCCATTCTTACAAAAAGAAACAAGCCCACATGTCTAGGGATGGCAACGGGGCGGGTCGGGGACGGGGAATGCTTTTCCATCCCCATCCCCGCCCCCCAAAACCATCCCCATCCCCGTCCCCATCCCCGCATTAAGAGAAGCGGGGCCGGGATCGGGGATTCCCCGTTGGAGGGGCCTTCCCCATACCCGCCCCATTCCCCGTCTAATATAACTATACATTCAAAAATTGCAACTTAAAACAAAGAATAAAATAGAAATTTATATAATCTAAAATCAAAGATTCCATAATCTTAGAGCCACAAAAGGTCTCATACATCAAAACAATACTAACTTATAAACATAAGCAAACCAAATCTTAGCAAAAGAGTCAAAAAAGGTCTCATGAAAAATAACAAAATCTGAAAACTAAAGCAATTATTAACACATAATCAAAGACAGCTTGAAAATATCAAAACATAAACATAAAATTCTCCTTCCTTGTCTATTCCTCATAGCTTTAATATTTACTTCATCATTGCTCAAGCTATTTCTTCTCAAGCATCATACTTCACAAAACTTGGATCCTGACAATATACAACAACATGTTATTAATTTCATTTCCTTAAATTAGTTTAAATCACACAGTAAGCAAATACATCATTTACCTCATCAGCTTTGATTGTTTCTTCCTTGGTTGAATAAAGGGGAGAGCTTGTTGAACCTGAAAAATTACAAGACAACAAGCAAATAAGATTAGTAGATTACCTTATTGAAATTAAAAAAATCATCAATTTAAATAATAAAAACAATTTGTTCATACCTTCCATAGTTGTCCATAACCAATCTTGGGCACAAATTAAAGCTTCTAAAGTCTTAGGATTAAGCCTATTTCGATATGGAGACAAATGTCTACCACCGGTGCTAAAAGCTGACTCGGAAGCTACAGTAGAGATAGGGACAGCCAAGATATCCTTAGCAACATGCTGTAAAACTGGATATTTAATTCCATTGGTCTTCCACCAAGCTAGGATATCAAAACTAGCAGCCCTAGGCAAGACAGGCTCTTCCAAATAATAGTCTAACTCATACTTGACACCATCAACATTAGAAGTACTACTAACAAAGAGATCATATGCTGCCAAAGGATCCACAATATCATGTTCATGCACATCTTCCATGGAGGGAACTTGAAGGTCCATAGGCAGAGTGTCTTGCCCATCACTATATTTCACTTGATATTCATTAACCAAATCATAACACATCTTTCTAACTCTATCAATATGTTTTTGACTGTCATTGCCATATATTTTAGGAAAATAATACTCAATCAACTTCAATTTGAATCTAGGATCCAAAACAGTTGCTATGGCTAATAATCCATGAATCACCATCCAATATTTATCAAATTTTCCCACCATATTGGCTGCCATAACATTTATCTCCTCAACATTTGATAACAAACATTCATCAAGCAACAATCTGATCTCACAAACCTTAGGGAAGTACAAATTTGATGTAGGATATTTTGTTCCAGAAAACATTTCAGTAACAGAATAAAATAATTTCAACTTATCACACATATTTTTTGCTAACATCCAATCACGATCAGAAGGCAAAGTTTTATAAGCAGACTCACGTTGTTTAAGGCAAGCAAACACATCTTTGTAAATTAGTGCAGTAGTAAGCATAAGGTAAGTGCTATTCCACCTGGTAACACAGTCAAGTGCCAATTTCTTGGTGCAAGGAACCTTCAGTTGTCGTGCGGCCTCATCAAACTTTTCTACCCTCTTTGGCGTTGCAGTCCAAAAAAGCAACACTGTCACGAACAGCCTCAATACCGGTGTCAATTGCACTCAATCCAGCCCTTACAATCAAATTGATAATGTGCGCACAACACCGCATATGAAATAAGTCACCACCCAACATCAATGAGTTACTTGGCAACTTATCACATATCATATGGATCATGGCATCATTAGTAGTGCAATTATCCACAGTCAAAGTAGATAACTTACGATCGATGTTCCAGTCCAACAAGCAACTCATTAATGCCTCCAAAAGGGTTTCAGCTGTGTGTGGGCATGGCACATAAATGAAACTGACAATTATATAAAAGAAAAAAAAAATTAGTAAAGATTACTACAAAAAAATAATGCAAACTAGAATATGAAAAATAAAATGATCCAATTAGATATATTACCTGATAATTCGACTTTGTAAAGTCCAAGAGTCATCAATGAAATGTGCAGTGACAGTCATGTAACCTCTCTTCTGATTTGAAGCAGTCCATAGATCAGTGGTTATTGCAATTCTTCCCTGGTTGCCTTCCAAAACTTGTTGTGTTTTAGACTTCTCCACTTCATAAATTTCCAAGATATCTTTCTTGATAGTATTTCTTGACACATGAGAAAACAAAGGCTGTAGAGAGTTGACAAATGTCCTAAAACCGCGATGTTCAACCATCGAAAGTGGGTACTCATGGAGGATAATCATGTTGGCAAGCTCATGTCTAGCATAATCTTGATCATATGAATAGGTCCCGATTGATATTTTCCCATCTTTTGACTTGTTGGGATTCAAAAGTGATTGCTTTATGTCCTTATTCTGCCTTAGAGGACATATCCTGAAATGATCATGCAAATGCTTTGTCCCAGCTCTACTTGATCCAGCCAACTTCTTCTTGCAGTAATTACAGACAGCCTTGTTTAGACCTTCGATTTTTTGCTTGCTGAAGTGGTTCCAAACAACTAATTTCAATTTCCTCTTCTTAGTATCATCATGTTCAGGTTCATCTACATCTATTGGAGTATTGACATTAGTAGTAGCGTCAACGCATCATCAAGATTAATTGGTTCAGGTCGTTCCAACTTTGGAATGGGTTTTGGTACTGTAGCATCAACTAGTTCAACTCCAGTAGTAGTAATAATAGTGTTATCACTCTTTTTAGGATCCATACTGATTTACTGACTGAAAAGTGAAAAACATACCAATGTATCAATAATAAAACAAATACAAAGCAAAATACATTTTCAGTAAAAACAAAGGTAAAAAATAATAATGTAAAGCAAAATACATATTCAATATAATATACATGTAAAGCAAACTTGCAAATAAAACAAACAATTATTTTTTTAACTGCAGAAATTTATTCAAGGCAAGAAGCCAAAAGCAGAACTACCCCTGAAAGCAGAGGGTAACAAACACGCAAGCCACAGCTACACAAAACTCCCAGCCAAGCAGCAGAAAGCAAAAGGAAAAGAGACAACAAAAGAACAGCAACATAACAAAAACGCAAAAGGAAAAAAGACATAAAAACAGGACAGCAGCAAAACAAAAACATACAGGCCACAACTACACAAAACACCACCCACACACCCAAAAAACAGCCATCATGACACATCCCATGAGACAATATTAGTAGTTTTTATGTCAGTAGTATGCAGTATCCTTTATCAGCCATGAAAACTATATAATTTGTATTATTGTGTATATATATATATATAGTGCAGTATGCCAGTATCCTTAATCAGCCACGAAAACTATACAATTTGTAATTTTGTATTATACTGTCAAGTTATTCTCACACACACACACACACACATATATATATATATATATATATATATATATAATGTAGTATCCTTTATCAGACACAAAAACTATATAATCTGTACTATACTGTCAAGTTGTTCACACACATGCATACACACACACATATATATATATATATATATTATGCAGTATCCTTCATCAGCCATGAAAACTATATAATTTGTATATATATATATATATTATGCAGTATGCCAGTATCCTTTATCAGCCACGAAAACTATACGATTTGTATTATACTGTCAAGTTGTTCAAATTAATTCATTATAATCTTTCAGCCAATGAGCCAAACCACAAACATATTACCAATCATTTTCTTTTTCCTTTGTCCTTTTAAGGCTACAATAACATCAACACTTGAGAAAATCTACTGCATAAATATATTATTCCATAGAAGTTAATTTATTTTCACCTCCTCTAACTCAGTACCATTGTTTTGTTTTCTTGTCTTCTTCTTATATTTTAACTTATTTTTTTAATGGGTTTTTTCTTTATTTTTTATTTTGTGTTTCAGTCTTTCAGACTTCATCAGTATCTGTCTTGTTTGTTTGTTGATTGCTTAAATGCTTACAATTTTTTTTTAATACCAAACTTTATTAGCAATGAACGCCTAAACGGCACAAAGCACCAAGAGAAAAAACAAAATGAATAAAAGCAACAGGGGCAACATGCAACAGAAGAAGGCAAACAGAGTCAGCCTAACTGCCACAGAACAGCAAAGAAAAAAGCATAAACAAGGGATTCAGTAAACCACATACAGATAATAAAATTATCTAATACAATTTAAAAAAAATCTAACAATTATCTAGATTTATTAAATATGAATATATGATTAAATCTACTTTGACCAAAAGAAAATCAATTAGATAATAAAATCAATACACAATTCGAAAAACATCAAATGAGGAATACACACCTGCTGTCTAGAAAATTAGAAAGGTCTTCACTTCGACACTTCTCAAACACTCAATCAGTCAATCAACAAAGAACTCGTATGGATGAGAACAATGAGGGTTAAGGATATGAGGAGAAAAGAGGAGGGAATCAGATGAGCATATTCTTTTTTGCTTGATTTGCAGAATTGCAGGAGAAGTGAGAAGTCTGATGGATAGTCTAACTGATTGATGAGCATATTGGGGAATAGCAATAGCTATATTGGGGAGAGAGTAGGCCAATTAGGAATCAGGACTTAGGAGATGAAGAGTTTTTCTGTTTTTCACGTTAATAGAGATGGCAGGACTCATGAGTCAGTTTTTTAGATTTTTTTATTCTTAAAAAAATATATTAAATGATTTTAAGAAACTAAATATAATATAAATATATATATATATATATATATCGGGGCGGGTACGGGGCGGGGAGTGCTTCCCCCATCCCCGCCCCGCTTCACATTCGGGGACAAATATTATCCCCATCCCCGTCCCCATCCCCGAATATTAACCCCCATCCCCGCCCCGTTCGAGGCGGGGCCCCGCGGGGCCCCGGCCCTATGGGGAATACTGCCATCTCTACACATGTCTTTCATTAATATATTAATATAATTGAGCAGCCTATTAAATAAATAATGTGCAAATTATATTCTTAATATATTAAATGCAATTCTAAATGGACCCATAAATTGGATTAAGATATATCAAGTGATCCATGCAAGTCCGTGTGGATTGGGGATCTTGGCGGGCCATCTAAATTTAAGCTTCAATAGACATAACCTAATCACAATCAACAAATGATTCACTTAGGTCCGATCCATTAATTTTAACTCATTCCACTAAAGAGCTAAAACTGAACTCTTAAATAAAGATAGAAAAGGAAGATGTTCCTCATTCATACCCTAGACAATCATATTGGAGATAGTGTATCCTCGTTATTAATACCAGTAATCGCCAAGAGTTCATAGACCGCCTATAACTCTCCAAGTTACCATATTTACTCATATGACCACGTTTTGAACTTGGATATTTTGACTTGTCCAGAAGCCATGTTTTCAATAGACACTATCGAAAACTCAACGTTAAGATTTAATATCCAATTACCTCAAAACATCCATATGATGATATTATACTCTCATTTAATAAATGGAGCCACAATGTCCGTATCTATAAATGAAGTCCTCTATCGATTAACAAATGAATATCACCAAACTATCGAGGATAGACTATGCGATATAATCGTACTCATTGATAACTCAAATGATATCACTTGCAACCATAAGTCCATCATTTATCTCAGGATTAAGATAGACTCTCCGATTGTCCTGATAATGAAAAGACTATTATCTATTGACGGTTCTAGATAAAGCTTTTCATTGTGATCCAGTTCAATGCACCCAGTGCACTAGATCCTTTTGCTCGAAGACACTCCGATGATTTTAGACTCATCATATCTCATTTGATCCCACTCAATGCTAGCAAAAGAATTCTACAACTTTAACAAGATAAAGGTGCCCAACCTTTAACTTAAGTTGTGAACATTATTCAAGACTAACTAAAGAATTGTGTCTACCACATACATATCCAGATGTATGAACAATTCTTCTTTTCTCACAGTCTTTAGACCTTATGATTATTTACTTTGACAATTATAATATTAAACTATAAATGTTAAACGATTTGTTAAACCAGAAATCACTTTATTAATATGAAAAAGATTGTTAATTACAATATTACACTCTTGCTATTGAGCATAATCCTAACAATTTTCAAGTATCTCAAGAGAACGAGAGATAATATGCTTGTATACTCTGGAGGGGATTTGGTTCCCGTTAGGTATACAGATTCTGATTTCCAATCAGATTCTGACTCCAGAAAATCCACATCAGGGGCTGTGTTTACTATTGGAGGAGGAGCAGTTATATGGAGGAGTATCAAGCAATCTTGTATTGCTGATTCCACCATGGAAGCTGAGTATGTTGCTGCATGCCAGGCTGCCAAAGAGGCTGTTTGGCCCCGCCAATTCTTGATTGACTTGGAAGTGGTTCCTAGTGCGAATAAGCAGATCACTATCTACTGTGACAACAGTGGAGCAGTGGCTAATTTGAAAGAACTAAGAAGTCACAAGATAGGTAAACACATTGAAAGAAAGTATCATCTTTTAAGGGAGATTGTTCAAAGAGGTGACGTGACGATTACCAAAATCGCGTCAGCAGAAAATCTAGCGGATCCCTTCACAAAGGCTATACCTCAGAAGAGTTTCGATGGGCATGAGAGATATGACACATTTGCTATAGCGCAAGTGGGAGATTTTTAGGATTATGCTCAATAGCAAGAGTGTAATATTGTAATTAACAATCTTTTTCATATTAATAAAGTAATTTCTGGTTTAACAAATCGTATAGCATTTATAGTTTAACATTATAATTGTCAAAGTAAATAATCATAAGGTCTAAAGACTATGAGAAAAGAAGAATTGTTCGTACATCTGGATATGTATGTGGTAGACACAATTCTTTAGTTAGTCTTGAATAATGTTCACAAATTAAGTTAAAGGTTGGGCACCTTTATCTTGTTAAAGTTGTAGAATTCTTTTGCTAGCATTTGAGTGGGATCAAATGAGATATGATGAGTCTAAAATCATCGGAGTGTCTTCGAGCAAAAGGATCTAGTGCACTGGGTGCATTGAACTGGATCACAATGAATACTTTATCTATAACCGTCAGTAGATAAAAGTCTTTTCATTATCAGGACAATCAGAGAGTCTATCTTTATCCTGAGATAAATGATGGACTTATGGTTGCAAGTGATATCATTTGAGTTATCAATGAGTACCATTATATCGCATAGTCTATCCTCGATAGTTTGGTGATATTCATTTGTTAATCGATAGAGGACTTCATTTATAGATATGGACATCGTGGCTCCATTTAATTAAATGAGAGTATAATATCATCATATGGATGTTTTGAGGTAATTGGATATTAAATCTCAACGTTGAGTTTTCGATAGTGTCTATTGAAAACATGGCTTCTGGACAAGTCAAAATATCCAAGTTCAAAACGTGGTCATATGAGTAAATATGGTAACTTGGAGAGTTATAGGCGGTCTATGAACTCTTGGCGATTACTGATATTAATCACGAGGATACACTATCTCCAATATGATTGTCTAGGGTATGAATGAGGAGCATCTTCCTTTTCTATCTTTATTTAAGAGTTCAGTTTTAGCTCTTTAGTGGAATGAGTTAAAATTAATGGATCGGACCTAAGTGAATCATTTGTTGATTGTGATTAGGTTATGTCTATTGAAGCTTAAATTTAGATGGCCCGCCAAGATCCCCAATCCACACGGACTTGCATGGATCACTTGATATATTCTACCGTACCAATTTAAGGGTCCATCTAGAATTGCATTTAATATATTAAGAATATAATTTGCACATTATTTATGTAATGGGCTGCTCAATTATATTAATATATTAATGAATGACATGTGGGCTTGTTTCTTTTAGTAAGAATGGGTCTGGTTCACATGTGAGCTTTTTATTAAAGACCAATGGATTAAATGAAATAAAGAAAATAATATATAGCCCATTTGTTTAAGTGGGGCGGCAAGAAGGTTTTATAACCTAATATATTATTTTGTTTCATTGTTTTAATTAAATAAGAATTAATTAATTTATTAATTATTTTTTTTTTTAATAAAAATTGAACTGATCTAAAGGGAAAAAGCATCACAAACGATCATATGCTGAAAAACCCCTAGACAGTATCCATATATATAAAAGATAAAAGAAAAGAAAAAAGTGACAAAAAGCAATAAAGCACAAAGACCCAAAGGGAAAACAACCCCAAACAAAAAGAGGCGCGCAGGCCACACCAAAAAAGAAAAAGAAAACATCAAGAAAAACGAAAAGACTCCCGGCCCATGCAGTCATTGCCAACTAAAGAAGAACAGAACGGCGGGGCAAAGAACCACCAAGAATCAGCCTGAAGCTCTAAAGCATGCTTAGAAAGCGTATCTGCAACCTGATTCCCCTCCCTGAAAATATGGGAAACCTGAAAATCCATATGCGAGATCTGGAAGATGCAGCGCTGCCACGCCTGACGAACCCTCCAAGGAACCATTTCAGAACGAGAAGAAAGAAGCTGAACCACATAAGAAGAATCGCTCTCCAGCCAGATACGATGCCACCCATACTTCCAAGCAAAATTAATGGCCAATGAGGCCGCTAGAAGCTCGGCCTCAAACGCGAAAACCTGACCAAGAGGAATAGCAAAACAACCCTTCACAAAGGCTCTACAGTTCCGAAAAATACCACCACAACCACCAACCCCCGGAGAGCCTAAGGCAGCGCCATCTGTATTCACTTTGATCCAACCAGGGGCCGGAGGCGACCAAACCACACTCTTGATCACTGGGGCTTTAGAAGGGCGACCCTGAAGACCAAAACGACGAAGAATCAAAAGGTCGTCCATACAATTATGCATACAACCAATCTCTAGGCGATTAGCCTTGAAACTGCACGCCAAACCAAAGAAAAAACGAATCTAAAGTCCACTGACTTCCCTTCAAAGATCCACTGATTATGGGCAGTCCACATCCCCCATATCACTGTATGGATAGCCACTTTCCATAAAATCCTAACCTGCTCACTAAAGGAAACCGACATGGCCTGTAAGAAGAAGGATTGCCAAGTATTGGTAGAGACACGTCGCTGGAAAGTCGAGAAAACTGCCTCCCAAAGAGCAACCGCCAGGGAACAATGAAGAAAAAGATGATCTGCAGATTCACTACTAACCCTACAAATACTGCAACGAGAAGCCAACTGGAACCCAGACCTGCAAAGGCGATCCTCAGTAGGAAGCCTGTTCAACATCAGACGCCAGGTCAAAGCTGAACGAGAAGGGGGAATAAAACGGGACCAAACATCCCTCCACCAAACAACCTGAGGAATATCACGGAGAAACTGGGAATAAGCAGCCTTGCAAGAAACATGACCATCCCGAGAATTAGCCCAAACAAGAGAATCCACAACAGGAGAAATTGCAATCCGATCAATCCGAAAACACAGATCCGGGAATCGCACGCGGAAACAACCGTCTAGCACCCATTTACCCTCATGAATAAAATCTGAGACCTTCTCCCGGAGCGGATTAGCTAAATAATCTGGAATCCCTAAAAGCTCCAAAATGGGAACCCCCAACCAATTATCCCGCCAAAAGTCCCTCTGAGAGTTCTCTCCAATAAGCCAAATACCCTCCTTAAGAAGGGAACTATAATTCATCCGAAGAGAAGACCAAATCGAGGAGGTGACATACCCTCCACGAGGCTTCTGCAAATGCCTGAGATACCTCTCTCGAAGAAAAGTGAAAGCAAAACTATCAGAAGTCATAAACTTCCAAGTGAATTTCCGCAACAAAGAGTCATTCAGCAACCTAAGATCTTTCAGACCAAGACCACCCTGAGAGTAAGGCCTACAACAACGATACCAAGCGACCCGAACCAACTTAGTCTCCTCACAGGAACCAGTCCACAAAAAGTTTCTCAACTTGCAGTTAATCAGAGACAGTAAAGAAGAAGGCCACTTGTAAATCATGAAAGAGTGCACAAAGGAACCTAGTGATAACCGACCTGATCAGAGTAGCACGACCAGCCAGAGAAGGGACTTGCCCTTCCATTTAGCGAATTTAGACAAGATCTTATCCTCAATAGGGCGTAACACAGCTTTTCGAGGCTTACCCCGAAATAAAGGGACTCCCAAATAAGAAAACGGAAGCTGCCCAATCTGCATACCAACCAGAGAGTGCAAACTACCAATCCGAGAGGGGGAGATAGAAGATCATTTATTAATTAATTGTTTAATTAAGAAACAAATCTTTTCTGAATAGGAAATATATTTCCTAGAGTAATACTATTGTAGTAGTTTACTAAAAGTAAAAGACTTGTTTGAAAAGAAAATAAATAATTAATTTTATTTATTTAAATCAAATAAGAAGTCTTTTTTATTTAGTCAAATAAAGGAATAAAAGATTTATGAATTAAATTAGGGTTTGAAGTCTTAAACTAAATAGGAATTAGGGTGCAATACAAACTCCTTTGGGCTTGAGAATTGCGGCAACCCTAGTCCCTTTTAGGTTAGGATTTTAGGCCACCCTAAAGAGAAAGAAGAGAAGAAAATTTGGCAACCTATATATACACTCTTATAGATTTCGGCCAACTTAATGCTTGGTGCTTGAGATTCTATTTTCTTCTTCTTCTCAATTCATAGAGAGATTATTTTATTTCTACTAAAACATAAAAGAGTGTTAGATTATTCTTTGATGGTATACTATTTGCTTATTCATCAATAAGCTTGTGTGTACAACATCGATCTAGGTTCACGCGAGTTTCAATCATTAGATTGAGAACTCAAAAGTGACCTGGAATAATCTTAGTATTCTTTTGATTGTTTTTGTGACTAACAAATAATAGAAAAGTTTGTTTGTCCATTCACAGGTTTGCAATTCAAAGAAAAGGGAGACCACGCTCCTAGGTGATCCACGTTCGTGCTAGGATTGAAGATCTTGCGGATTACCATCGACGTAAGTCAATCGGATCATGCGACAAAAGGTATTATTCTTTTGTTAGATAATATATATGTTTAATTGATTAAAGGGTTTAAGGTTCATAAAAGGAAAAAATTTTAAAAGTCACTAAATCTATTTTTAGTCTCGCTTCCGCTGCGTGCACTACGGTAGTTTTCCCTACAATTGAGTCCCGGTCATTTCGGTTACTTATTCATTAGGTTTCAAGTCCAAACGGTGTAGGGCGGATTGAAAAATCAATCAGGTTCCCGCTCTACGTAGGGCGGGAGAAAGGCGGAATGGGTGCGACAGTGCATCAGCTTCAACTTCAAGTGCCTCCAAACATGACCAAACGACATCGAAACCTTTCATATGATATATCGTTGGAAAGGTATGAATGTCTACTTTCTACTCCAATTTATGGAATGACATTTCGATATCTGTAGAAAACGTTATGGTCAATAGAGTGACCAAAGGTCAGAAACGGTCAACAACATAGTTGCCCTGTTTTGGTGGTCACTTTGGAGATTTCAAAACCAATCCAAACGGTCATGAAATATTATGAATAGTATACTGTTGGAAAGGTATGGGTGTCTAGTTTGTCCATAATTTTACAAAACTCAATTTAAATCTTTTTATAAAAAGTTATGGTCACAAGACCATACAAAGGTCAGTTTTGAAAAAACATTAAAATTCAATCTTTTGAAACTAGACACATTACTCCAAACAACCAAACCAAAACTACCACTTATCCAAGAGAAGAATGAGACCTTCTCAAGTGGTCAACCATCGCACTAAGACATGCACACCATCGTGCAAGCGCGGACATTTCTGATCACACAAATGGAAACGAATTACACCACACTTAATATTAATCATAAAGTGCAAGTGTGGGAATTGAATGCATCATAATGCCTATCATGTCATGGCATTTCATAGAACAAGATGCAATCAATTTAATACAAGAAGAGATATTGAATAATCAATAAAGCACAATGCACACAAAATATAAACACAACATTCAAGAATAAGAGTTATGCATGTTGTGTGTGTGTGCAACTATATCTCTTCAAGGCAAAGTAAGCACAAGATATATACCTTTGGTGCTTGTCCTCTTGAGGTCTTGGAAAGGGTCTTTGATCTTCAACCTTAAACACCTAGACTACTCTTACAACCAAACCCCAACATGTGGTTTGTCCACGAAATAAGCCAATCAATTAATGGGAATCCTTACAATCTCCCCCTTTGGCTATTTCGTGACAAAACCACCACTCACAATGATTCCTCACAACAAAATAGAAACTACGGGTCTATAATGATTTTCTAAAATACAAAGAGATAAGATTAAATAAATCTTGAGGTCTTCAATCTCTTGTAGAATAATCAATCCTTGAAAAACAAAGTTTCTATACTTTCCAATACAAGAAAAGGTGAGAAGAATCAAGTGAGATAAATCAAGCATTTGCATTTAAGAATTTAAGCACAACATCATGCAATGTATGTAATGTACAAATGCTCCCCCTCAAAGGGTTACTCCCCCTCAATAAGTATTCTCCCCAACATGCACAATTGCTACTACAATTTGCAACTCCTCTTACCACAACCTACTCCCCCTTTTTGTCATGATATAGACAAAGGAGTAGTCCCCAACCGGGTCACTCAAGGCAAGAGAGATAGTAGCATTCTAGATATTTGCATAATCAATATAAGTCACTTTATGCAATCTCAATTAATTGGAGAGAAACAAAGAGATTTATTTAAAGAAAATATGTGAATCAAAAAATGCTTTGCATACAAGACATGTAGCATTTAAGTCCAAAATACCATGGTATTTGGCAAAGCAAATGACAAAGGTTTTTAATATGAATTCAAACCAATTTCACTAATGTCATGAGAGAAGCAGGATATAAGTTTTCATTGATTTCAATTTAAGAACAACTATATCCAACTTTATAAGCTAAACAAGTCATGAGCAACTTTGCACCCTATTTGATTTTTCCGGATAAGATATCCGTATGATAGTGGACATGTTCAACCAATAAAGAAAGAGAGACATTTGGATTGTAAAATCCTTGAATGGATACAAGATCCTTTTTCATTTTAGTCTCATAAGCTTTTTCACACATTATTGCAGTTAAGAATTGCAATCATCAAAACATGCTTTTCAAGATTAACATTTAGCATGTCATTTAGCAATCATCATGTCATGGAGATCATTATAGGTCATTCAAATTATATCCTATGTAAATATCTCCTAGTCCAAAAATGCATGTTTGAACATAAATATGACATGGATTGCAATACAAGCATTGATCACACTTATTGAAAAGAAAAATATATATACAAAGTGTAACCAAGCTTACTCAAGCAACAAAAAGAGAAGCATAAGATATTTCAAATTTTTTGCAAGTGACAAGAATGCAAAATAGCTCTCTTTGCTTAAGTTCCCCATATGGGGTCAATATTCAATATCTCTTCAAAGAAGGGTATGAGGTCCTAAAGACCTTCTAAGTCCATTGGACCTAGTTGAACCTATTTGAGACTTGTTAGTCTCGTAGCAAGCGGGTTCATCATTTTTAATCCACTTAGGTGACACAAGGTCAATCCTAGTGGACAAAGGTTCTAAAGTACAAGATGAAAAAGGATCATGCAAATGATTTTCTTCCTTTTTATGAAGCATCTTAGCTCTAGCCTTTTTCTTGTCAAACATGCTTTTAGCTCTACACATTTCAATGTAATGCAAGCAACTTGGTCTAATATGACCAACAATACCACAAAGATGACAAGTAGGGATAAAGTTAGGAATCATACCATTCCCTTTAGCATGGATAGGTGCTTTCCCTTGTCGTTGTGGTTGTCTTGGTTGTTGGAAAGGATCTCTCCTCCTTTGTTGATAACCAAGACGAGGTTGCTTGCTTGTCTGAGCTTGCATGATTGAACTCTTCCCATTCTGTTTTTGAGTTTGAGGGAAGATAGTGTGAGGAGCCCTTTGGGTGTGAGCTTGAGCTTAACCTTTTGGTGCCTCAAACACTTGGGCACTTCTTGAACACTCTCCTAGGTCCATCTTCTTCCTAGGGTGTTGAGGAGGAGGGGACATATTGAAGTTCATGTCCATGACAAAAGATGTCTTGCTTGTGGAGGAGGTATCCTTGTCATCAATGTAGCCAAGACCTCTCTTGTCACTTGGCTTTCTTCCAACTCCCAACATGTGGTCAAGCATCTTGGTGCTTGAAGTCATCTTAGCCATTAAGACCTTAACTTCTTCAAGCTCTCTTTTCAGCTCTTCTTCTCTCCTCTTAGATAAGGCTAAGTCGTCTTTTAGCTTATCTTCATCCGCCATGGATCTCACCACTTCTTCACACAAGTGGTCTATAAGTGTTGAAAGCTCTAGATTCTCTTCTTTTAATCTTCTAATTTCTTTCTTGTTCCTCATCATCGAGCTCTCAACATTGAATTTGTAGTCATTAGGATCCATACTCTCCACATATCCATTTGGAGAGTTAGATGACAAATATTCAATACTTGTGTCATCTCCTATAATCTCCATTTCACCAATGGAGTCAATTTCTTCTCTCACAAAATCACTCATAGTGTTTGCGTTGAATGAATGCAAATGAGAAGAATGCAAAATGTATGAAATCAATCAAATACATACAAACTGCAAAACACACCAACAATGAGCAAAGGATCACCTAAGTATATCTAGGAACCCGCTCTGATACCAATTGAAAAGAATACGGTGTGTATAATATAAAGCTAGATGACATGTCAAATAGCATAGATAATCATAGATTATAAAAAGAGAGAAATTCATAAGTAGCCATAACACTTATCATACTTTTGTTTTTAACCACTTTTGAATTTTTAATTGTTAATAACCACTTTTTTTAAAAAAATTCAATTTAGTACCATGAATTACCAGAGTACCCCTGAAAATAGTATTCTTTAAACCTCGAAACAAACTTGAAATCATGACTAAATTGAAATACACAAACTTGAAATCATGCCTAACTGGAAATATTAAAACTTGAAATCATGCCTAAAATAGAAATATTAAAACTTGAAATCTGGATTAAATTGAAATTAGGATAAGTTTTTTTTTTTTTTTTTTTTTTTCCCTTCTTCTTCCTCATCTTCTTCCTCAAATTTGAATTAGGGTTAGGTTTAATTTTCAGAAGATCTGGTCGACCACATCACTGGCACACCCTGCTGCCAGAAGACACCCGGTCGTCGCTCCAACCAACGGCGGACGAACCAGCGGGCACGACCCCCGTCGCGGCATCGCTTGGTCGTTCGTGGTCGTCGCTGGTTCGTGCGACCAACCAACACCTGGTTCGTGGTCGACGCTGGTTCGTGGCGTGGCCCAGCTGCTTGTCGGCGCTCGGCGGCCGTCAACCATGCCGGAGAGAGAGAGATCATGGAGAGAGAGGGAGATCGGTGAGAGAGAGAGAGAGCAGAGCAGAGGAGAGGAGAGAGAAAGAAAAAGAAAAGAAAGGAGAGAGAGAGAGCTGATTTGGGGGTTTTTATATGAGGGCTTTTGAGTAATTTCTCAAAAACATGGTTAAAAACAATTAAAAGTATGGATGTGGTTAAAAAAGAAAATCCCATAAGTAGATGGGTCAGTTTTGGCAATTTCCACTTATAAAAACCTAGATATCTATCAAAATACAACACTCAATCAAGAAACAACACACAATCTCTATTTTGTATCTAGATGATATTATAATAAGATACAAATAATATAAGAGATGACAATGATAAATCAAACACTAAAATTAGATGAGATTAGTGAAGAACTTACCAAAGAAAGTGTGTTGACCAAAACCCATGCAAGCAAGCATCCTAACTATGCTAGAAAATGCTAGATGATTTTTAATGCATATGGAAATGGTTTTGAGTGATCAAAGATGATCAAAGATGAGTTCTTGATGAAAAAGCTCTCTTTGAAAATGCTCTCAATCAAAAATATGAGTTTATTGAGTCATTTAAGTGACCTAAGGTCAAAGAGGCATATATATATGATGTCCAATTGAAGCTATGTCGTTTTGGAAATTTTCCAAAAAGTTTCCGTGCAAACCGCTCTACGTAGGGCGGAGTTTGGGCGGATGTAGGGCAGATTGAAAAATCAATCAGGTGCCCGCTCTACGTAAGGCGGGTGAACAGCGGAATGGGCGCGACAGTGCATCAGCTTCAACTTCAAGTGCCTCCAAACATGACCAAACGACATCCAAACCTTTCATATGATATATCGTTGGAAAGGTATAAATGTCTACTTTCTACTCCAATTTATGGAATGACATTTCGATATTTGTAGAAAATGTTATGGTCAATAGAGTGACCAAAGGTTAGAAACGGACAACAACATAGTTGCCCTGTTTTGGTGGTCACTTTGGAGATTTCAAAACCAATCCAAACGGTCATGAAATATTATGAATAATATACCGTTGGAAAGGTATGGGTGTCTAGTTTGTCCAGAAGTTTACAAAACTCAATTTCAATCTTTTTCTAAAAAGTTATGGTCACAAGACCATACAAAGGTCAGTTTTGAAAAAACATTAAAATTCAATCTTTTGAAACTAGACACATTACTCCAAACAACCAAACCAAAACTACCACTTATCCAAGAGAAGAATGAGACATTCTCAAGTGGTCAACCATCGCGCTAAGACATGCACACCATCGTGCAAGCGCGGACGTTTTGAATGTACACAAATGAAGTTAAATTGCTTAAAGCATACCTAGAGGGGGGGTGAATAGGTTCTTACACCTTTTTTCAAACCCTTGAACAAACATTCGTTTGTCCCTCAAGGTAGCCTTACACACAACACAATAAGCCAAGGAAGACGTACATAGACAATACGATGTTACAATCATAAGAGAAATGTCTAAGTATATCAACAAGTCATGTGAGGTAAAAATAGCAAATAAACATAACAACAAAATAAGCTTGTATTTCATAAGATGTTCAATGTATTACAAGAGTGATCAAAATGTCACTAAACAAATATTACAATATACAAAAGAATCAAAGATACAAATTGATCTAAGAATGAATACACTAATCACACTATACAAAGACTTGGTTCACAATTCATCACAAGTGAATATTATGAATCAAGACAATAAAATATACAATTAAAATATAAGAGAAAGAGATTGGAAGAATTAACACAAGGGATTTTTTAACGTGGTAAAACCTCCAAGGAGGAAACATCCACGGGTTGAACTACAACCATTGGGTACTATATTATTGGAAAGCAAACATAGAACATTCACAAAGTGACCAATCTTTAGCTCACCCAACCTAGTGAAGTCTAAGCCTACCCAACCCTATTGGAAAGTATGAAATCCCTCAATGATGCGGAACCACCATATATTGGACAACACACTCAACCAACATCGATGGTAGATTAGAAATTCCTCAAGAGTGCATACACCTCCCGTGTACCCCGCTCTATCGGACTCTATGTCTAACCATACGCCTAGGCCTACCAATACAATAGCCAACTCCCTATCCAAGGCACTCTTGCCTCTAGGGAGCCTCCCATGCATGACTATCCGAGTCCTCCCGACTCTAGCCATGACTCCTTGCTTACCTATCCGAGTCATCCCGACTCTAGGCAAGACTTCTTGCTTGGCTATCCGAGTCATCCCGACTCTAACCAAGACTTCATGCCTTTTACAAGGACTTCCTAGTGTGATCATGTGAATGCAAATGATGCAAACATTCAATACAACATAGAACATGTGATCAATACATTCTATGGCACAAATAGACCTAAACATGTGATATCACAATTAATCAAGTCTAGATGCAAAAATACATGAATAGAAACCTAAGCATGTGAAACACCTAACACATATACTCAAAGTCTCATTCACACACATAACACTTGAATCACAAAATGTTCATTAAGTACAAATTCAAGATGCTATCAATATACAATTAAAAGCTAGATATATGAGATTAAAATCAATCAATATACTAGACAAAAATATAGAGCAAGGTTTTGAGATTTACATCAATCAAAACCTATATTCTCTAAATCACATAAAAATACACAAATCCTAGATTTCACTAATCAAAGGACCAAATCAAATCTCAAAGTTATTTTAACACAAAATTAATTCAATTAAGTATCAAACAACCTAAGATGCCATTCTAATCACAATACAACTCACAAACAAATGAAAAACCTAGAATCATAAAATCTAGTCAACATAAGTCCACAAATTGAGTTTCAATTAGAATGAAAATCAAGCTACCTTTTCAAATAGCTTTTATAAAACAATAACATAGATATAGAAGAAGAAACCCCAAGCAAATGGAAGGTGAAATAACAAGAAATCCCAAAGTTGAGACTCAAACCTCGGATTCTGCAGCTGGTGCGAATTTCAGTGTCCAACCACTTGAAATCACAATCAATCAGCCACCAAACCACTTGGAATGTTAGAGGACTCAAATACGAACACTCTCCAACTTGAACCACTCAAATCCGACTCCGGATGAGGAAGATATGGTGTTTTGAAGTTTGGAAAAATTGGAGAGAACTCTAGACGGGAATTCTGAAATTTTCTTCTTGGAAATTCAAATAGAGAGAGAGAGGGAAGAAATAGGAGGAGAGAGAAGGAGGAAACCGGCCAACCATGTGGTGCCACATCACCCCCTGGCCGTGGGGGGCGCGTGGCCCACACGGGAGCAGAGGCTGCTCCAGGCCGTGGGGCCCACGGCCTCAACCACGGCCAGCCCTTGTGGCCCACAACCTGGGCTGTCCTCTCGCGCGCTCCCTCTGTTCGTCGGCCCGTATCTCGGGCGTCCGAACTCCGAATTCGAATCCGTTTTTGGATTACGAACCGTAACTCTCTCACGCACGATAAAGACTATACAACTTTGAAAAACGGTTGAGAAATCATCTCGGAAATCATCGATGAAGTCAACACAACGTAAGAGAACGTAAAGTGGCATAGTCAACACGTTTGGACTCGAAACCTTATGAATGAGTAACCGAAACGACCGGAACTCAATAAGGCATTGAATAAGAACATGTTCAAGTCCTAAACACAAAATATGGAAACATACAAACACAAATACACACACATATGCTAGTTTCCGGACATAGTCCTAGAAAATGCAAAACACAAAGTTTATTAACTAAATGTGAATGCATGAGCATATTTTGCCAAGTGTGTGAAAGTGAAATGTAAATGAAATAAAATCATGAAGGGACACACAAGAATGATATGTGTGAGTGTGTGCCTAGCCTTGTAAGAGATAAGAGGTCTTTGAATACCTTTGTAGACCGATAATGTCCGAAACTCTTAAAAGCCGGCAACTTGAACGAATAATGGTTGAGACGTCCTTCGTCTTTGAAATCCTTCATTTACTAACCACTAAACATTACAAGTAAAACACGTTTTGATATGGAATTAATGCCAATACTAATTATCAACCTAACAATCTCCCCCTTTGGCAAATTCCATGTCAAAACCCCTAAACAAACACTAAAACAATTACAAAGAAAATTTGGTCACAATGAGTACAATGAGTTACACATATAGACACAAATTATAAATCAAGTCTTGAACTTCATCTTGGTCTTCTCTTGATATCACCTAAAAAAGAACTTGAAAGCACAAGAATATCCAAGAGACAACAAGTATGGCAATATCCAATCTTAGGCAAGAAAATAGTAACATATAAGTTCAAATGGATCAAGTATGCTCCCCCTTAATACATACTATCCATCAATATATTCTAAGCCAAGATTCAACAAAAATATTACATGCCATAGTTCAAGCTAGATACCAAATATACAAAAATATAAAAACAACTAACATAAGACTAAGTAAGCTAGATATCTCCCATATGTTTCTCATATTTCTCCCCCTTTTTTGACATGATATGAAGCCAAAGGGAAAGAGTAAGAAATTATACCTCATGAAGCTCTCTAGCCACTTGTGCCACCAAGGAAAGAAGAACGGTGTGCGGATCTCACATATTGCCTTGTTGGAGTTGATTTTCCTTCCAACTCTTTGATCCTCTCATCTTGAGCAACAAGCTTTGCACTAAGGTCTTCAATCTTCCTTTGTGACGCCTCAATCAATCTATGAGATTCTTCAACCTCTTTCCTCAATTTTAAAGCCCAACTAGGAAGAGCGGGTGAGTTAGGGACATGGTTAGAATCAAGAGAATCACCAAAAAGCCGAAGTACATCATTAGACTTTCCCTTGTCCTTGTACGACATGGTTGCCATACGTTTCTCACTCAACTTCTCTAAGGGAGGAAGCATAACATCACCATCAAGATTCCTCACACCTTTAGCTAAGCACAATTGAGTTATAAACCCCGGAAAAGCCAATTTCTTGTCCAAACGACTAGTACAAGCCGCACTTTGAATTTGCTCCACAAGCAATTCACCAAGGTTTATAGGTTGGTTAGTAACCAAGGCATATACAATCTTAATCTTGTCTTTATTAAGCTCCGAAGCATTAGTAGAAACAACAAGATTGGAGCATACAAATAAATGCCAAAATGCACTAATTTTTGTTAGCTCACCTTGCCTAATAAAAGCACGTTTCCCCCACACAAAATCATCATCATCACATAGAGTCTTACCCATTAAATCAAGGTTTTCCAAGACATCAACATCAAGGAATTCCGATTCAATGTCATCGGACAAGTTAAGAAATTCATTAACCTTCCTTGGGCAAACTCTAAAGACAACTTTCCTTATGCTAAGAGTAGCACTAGTCACAGTAGAACCGAATTTGTAAGCATTATAAAATTCTCTAACAATGGTCTCATTAGATATTCCTAACATGTTGACCCATGAAATCCAATTCCTACTCTTAAGCACATCATAAACATATGATCCAACACAAGAGTCCAAGTCAATACCCCTTTCTTGAATTATCTTTTTGCACCCAAAAATTCCCAATTCATCAACTTTGTTACCTTTGGAAATTTTGGAAGACATGGTAGGTTTGGACTTGGCAATGGGAGATGAAGAAGTGTTTCCACCAACCTTCTTTGCTTTACCCATAATCTTGCAACACAAAACAAACTAAAAACAAAGTGAGAGGAAACAAAGAAACAAATAAGAAACCAATAAACATATACAAAGGCAAAACACTATATTTAATAAATCACCATGCAAGTAAGAATTTATCATAGCATCTTCATGATTTATCAAAAATAAGAATAATGCCAACAATTAACTACCTTGAAGAACATGTGAACATATCATAAAAGAGAACAAGAATTTAGCATATTATGCTCCCCCTTGACAATTGCCTCATCTAAAATCAAGATAGACAAATGTTCACAAAAATCACCACACAATCACATCACAAGCAATTTTTATTAGATTTGCAAATAAGCTTCACATATCTAAGAGAGTTACATCAAGATTTTCAATCACTCTCATATGTCATCAAAAATTGCTAAAGTATCACAAATACTAATTAAGCAAAAGTGAGTGTGTGAAGATTTTGCTTCAAGTATATGAAAAGAAGTAGTTTGATAATCAAGCATGCATACAATTTCAACATCTATTCATCTTAGGCCTTTCCATAAAAAGGTCAAACCGGTTATCATCCGAAATTTTGCTTATAAAGAGAATAGATTTCAACATGTGAGCGTGTGTGTGCATGTGGCTCGTCAACCCATTTCTATTTGTCAACCCGAGCTCATTTGATTATTCAACTATACTCCAAAAGCCTTTTATTATTTTTTTATTTTATTTTTTTTTATTAAGGCCTGAATCAAACTTTTTTTTTTTAAGATTCAATTCAACACTTCTTTGATTTTTCTAACATAAACATATACACCTCATGGCGGCTTTCACTCATCACAATGGCGTAGCCCTTTCCAACATTGGGTGGCTTCACAACCAAGGTGTGTAGCCCTTTCCATGAGGGTGCTCGTTGAGTTTTATGTTGCCGAAGCAAATGGATACCAACCATTGGTCATTTTTAAATGTACTAGTCCTTAGGACTTCAAGGTGTATCCAAAGCGAACATCAATCAAGCTCAACATACTTAACAAAACATACAAGAGAAGCAAAGTGCATTTTTGAAACCAATTTCAAGGCTTAAAAGCACATGATCTAGAAGAAAGTAAAGAGACTTACTTAAGATCTCTACTTCTCAACAGAGTAGCTATCAAAGAATATGAAGCTCACATTATTCAAAAATTAGCCACTCAACAATCATACAAAAAAAAAAAAACACACTTCATGAAATAAGATCAATGTGAACACTTATCACCAAAAGATCTTAAACTAGCAAATGTCAAAGAGTACCATATAAACACTATATTAGTTCTCAATTATGACATGCTTCATGAATGTGATACAAACAATGAGTTGATAGATGAAAAATCAAGTAAGCAAGCAATATGATATAGAGATACCTTCGCAAGCTATTTTCACCAAATACAATGCCTTCACCCTTTTTATGAGTCCTCTTGGCTTGTAAGTCCTCATGACTACAAGTTATAGGTGTGTCGATTCCAAGAGACTAAAGACAATGTAATCCAACTCAAACAAAAAAAAAAAAAATGACTTTCTCTAAAAGCCATAACAATAATGTTATCAAATAGATTCCAAAAAAAAACTTCTCAAAAGTTAATCAACAAATTTTGACTATCAAAACAAACAAAGTGAGATAGCTAAGTTCATGTCAAGTTGTAAAGATACAAAGCAAAAAGCTAAGCTTCTTATCAACGACACTAGTCCTAAAGCTAACTCACATGTGCAACTTATACTAATGGTAAGAGCACTCACCCTTGACAAATTTTGTCTTGGGTGGACATACACAAACATCATCAAGATTCTCTTTGACCACAATGTTGAACCTAGAGTAAAGTTCTTCCACAACTTGATTCACAATAATATCATTAATACTCTTCTTCTCAACATTGTTAGCAACACATGCATGGTCAAACTTTGTAGGATATGCATTCTTCACCTTCCGGACATTCTTAACATGCTTTGACAAATTATCATGCTTTCCATATTCAAAAGCTTTAGCATGCATAGAATTATGTCCAATCTCTCTATTCCTAGATGCATTTTCTAAGTTGCAATATTCAATGAATTTATAGCACTTGGGCTTGATATGGCCTAAGGTATTGCAAAAATGACATATGAGAACAAAAGGAGAGATTTTACCTTCCGGTGGTGGTGGAGGACAAGTGGGAGTTTCAAGGGGTACCTTATTCTTCAATTTGTTCTTCTTCTTGGAACGTCTCTTCTTAGGAGCTTTCTCTTCAATGATAGCTTCACTAGTAGGAAGTGATTCTTCTATGAGCTTCTCTTCAACCACCGCTACACTTGAGCTCTCTAAGTTCATATTTGAGATGATCCTATCCTTTTTAAGCAAAATACCCTCAACTTCGCAAAGCTTCTTTTCAATAGCATTCTTTTCACACAAGAGCCTACGAGTTGTAGCAACAAACTCATCCACTTGAATCTTGATCAAGTCCTCCTTCTCATCAATCTCACTCAAGGCTAATTTCAACTTCTCCTCAAGAAACTTCACCTTAGCCAAAAGATCAATGTAGGATGGATTATCATTTAAACACTCTTGATGACTTTGATCAATCTCCTTATCCAATGAATCTTGATTAACATCCTCTAGAGTAGAGTGAGAAGCCATGAATGCAACAAAGTTGCTCACTAGCTCTTCTTCACTAGAAGACTCATCACTTGAGCTCTCCTCATCACTAGAGGCATCATCTTCACTCCATGTAGCCGCCATAGCCTTTCCCTTCTTGTCCCTCTTAGAATCACCACTAGGACAATCCGAAGCATAATGTCCAAGCTTCTTGCACTTGAAGCATTGAACCTTCCTATTGCTCTTAGCATGGCCACTCCTCTCATGAGGTGGAGTAAAGAACTTCTTGACTTCCTTGTCCCTTGAGTACTTGCCACTTGACTTGGCACCTTTCCTCATGAACTTCTTAAACTTCCTAACCAATAACGCCATCTCCTCATCATCATCGCTACTACTAGCTTCCTTGACAACCTTGAGAGCTAAACCCTTGTTCTTAGCCTTTAGTTTCATGCACGCCTCAAAAGTTTGAAGAGATCCTAGCAACTCATCTATGCTCATGACGTCAACGTCCTTGCTCTCTTCAATGGCGGTAACCTTGGCTTTGAACCTCTTTGGAAGTGATCTAAGAATCTTCCAATTTAGCCTCTCACCGGAGATAGGAGTACCAAGTGCTTGGAATTGGTTGGCGATGTCTAGAAGCTTATCTTGGAAGTCAACAAACTTGTCTTCCTCACCCATTTGCAAAACCTCAAATTGGGAAGTGAGCAATTGAAGACGAGACTTCTTCACCGCTTTAGTCCCCTCATTAGTGACTTGGAGAGCCTCCCATGCCTCCTTAGCGGTTTCTAGGTTTTGAATGTAGGAGAATTGCCTACTATCAACACCTCCAAAAATAGCATTCACCGCCCGATGATGCCATTTTGCTAACTCAAACTCATTAGTAGACCACTCACTCCTAGGCTTGGAAACGGTCACTCCATCCTCAATCTTGTTAGGAGCAAGGTAACCTTCTTCAACGGTCATCCAAGCTCTCTCATCAATAGATCGGATGTAAGCCTTCATCCTCAATTTCCAAAACCCGTAGTTGTGACCCTTGAGAAGAGGAGGCCTAGAATTCGAAGCCCCTTCGGTCATCACATCATCTTGGAAAACCATTCTAGCAAATACCTAAGCAATCCACTCGTAAGTGTAAACCGGATCTCGTCGAGTGCCGTCCGACGACCCGCTCTGATACCAATTGAATGTACACAAATGAAGTTAAATTGCTTAAAGCATACCTAGAGGGGGGGTGAATAGGTTTTTACACCTTTTTTCAAACCCTTGAACAAACATTCGTTTGTCCCTCAAGGTAGCCTTACACACAACACAATAAGCCAAGGAAGACGTACATAGACAATACGATGTTACAATCATAAGAGAAATGTCTAAGTATATCAACAAGTCATGTGAGGTAAAAATAGCAAATAAACATAACAACAAAATAAGCTTGTATTTCATAAGATGTTCAATGTATTACAAGAGTGATCAAAATGTCACTAAACAAATATTACAATATACAAAAGAATCAAAGATACAAATTGATCTAAGAATGAATACACTAATCACACTATACAAAGACTTGGTTCACAATTCATCACAAGTGAATATTATGAATCAAGACAATAAAATATACAATTCAAGTATAAGAGAAAGAGATAGGAAGAATTAACACAAGGGATTTTTTAACGTGGTAAAACCTCCAATGAGGAAACATCCACGGGTTGAACTACAACCATTGGGTACTATATTATTGGAAAGCAAACATAGAACATTCACAAAGTGACCAATCTTTAGCTCACCCAACCTAGTGAAGTCTAAGCCTACCCAACCCTATTGGAAAGTATGAAATCCCTCAATGATGCGGAACCACCATATATTGGACAACACACTCAACCAACATCGATGGTAGATTAGAAATTCCTCAAGAGTGCATACACCTCCCGTGTACCCCGCTCTATCGGACTCTATGTCTAACCATATGCCTAGGCCTACCAATACAATAGCCAACTCCCTATCCAAGGCACTCTTGCCTTTAGGGAGCCTCCCATGCATGACTATCCGAGTCCTCCCGACTCTAGCCATGACTCCTTGCTTACCTATCCGAGTCATCCCGACTCTAGGCAAGACTTCTTGCTTGGCTATCCGAGTCATCCCGACTCTAACCAAGACTTCATGCCTTTTACAAGGACTTCCTAGTGTGATCATGTGAATGCAAATGATGCAAACATTCAATACAACATAGAACATGTGATCAATACATTCTATGGCACAAATAGACCTAAACATGTGATATCACAATTAATCAAGTCTAGATGCAAAAATACATGAATAGAAACCTAAGCATGTGAAACACCTAACACATATACTCAAAGTCTCATTCACACACATAACACTTGAATCACCAAATGTTCATTAAGTACAAATTCAAGATGCTATCAACATACAATTAAAAGCTTGATATATGAGATTAAAATCAATCAATATACTAGACAAAAATATAGAGCAAGGTTTTGAGATTTACATCAATCAAAACCTATATTCTCTAAATCACATAAAAATACACAAATCCTAGATTTCACTAATCAAAGGACCAAATCAAATCTCAAAGTTATTTTAACACAAAATTAATTCAATTAAGTATCAAACAACCTAAGATGCCATTCTAATCACAATACAACTCACAAACAAATGAAAAACCTAGAATCATAAAATCTAGTCAACATAAGTCCACAAATTGAGTTTCAATTAGAATGAAAATCAAGCTACCTTTTCAAATAGCTTTTATAAAACAATAACATAGATATAGAAGAAGAAACCCCAAGCAAATGGAAGGTGAAATAACAAGAAATCCCAAAGTTGAGACTCAAACCTCGGATTCTGCAGCTGGTGCGAATTTCAATGTCCAACCACTTGAAATCATGATTAATCAGCCACCAAAACACTTGGAGATGTTAGAGGACTCAAATACGAACACTCTCCAACTTGAATCACTCAAATCCACCTCCGGATGAGGAAGATATGGTGTTTTGAAGTTTGGAAAAATTGGAGAGAACTCTAGACGGGAATTCTGAAATTTTCTTCTTGGAAATTCAAATAGAGAGAGAGAGGGAAGAAATAGGAGGAGAGAGAAGGAGGAAACCGGCCAACCATGTGGTGCCATGTCACCCCCTGGCCGTGGGGGGCGCGTGGCCAACACGGGAGCAGAGGCTGCTCCAGGCCGTGGGGCCCACGGCCAGCCCTTGTGGCCCACGGCCTGGGCTGTCCTCTTGCGCGCTCCCTCGGTTCGTCGGCCCGTATCTCGGGCGTCCGAACTCCGAATTTGAATCCGTTTTTGGATTACGAACCGTGACTCTCTCACGCACGATAACAACTATACAACTTTGAAAAACGGTTGAGAAATCATCTCGGAAATCATCGATAAAGTCAACACAACGTAAGAGAACGTAAAGTGGCATAGTCAACACGTTTGGACTCGAAACCTTATGAATGAGTAACCGAAACGACCGAAACTCAATAAGGCATTGAATAAGAACTTGTTCAAGTCCTAAACACAAAATATGGAAACATACAAACACAAATACACACACATATGCTAGTTTCCGGACATAGTCCTAGAAAATGCAAAACACAAAGTTTATTAACTAAATGTGAATGCATGAGCATATTTTGCCAAGTGTGTGAAAGTGAAATGTAAATGAAATAAAATCATGAAGGGACACACAAGAATGATATGTGTGAGTGTGTGCCTAGCCTTGTAAGAGATAAGAGGTCTTTGAATACCTTTGTAGACCGATAATGTCCGAAACTCTTAAAAGCCGGCAACTTGAACGAATAATGGTTGAGACGTCCTTCGTCTTTGAAATCCTTCATTTACTAACCACTAAACATTACAAGTAAAACACGTTTTGATATGGAATTAATGCCAACACTAATTATCAACCTAACACGTTTCCGATCAAACAAATGGAAACGAATTACACCACACTTAATACTAATCATGAAGTGCAAGTGTGGGAATTGAATGCATCATAATGCCTATCATGTCATGGCATTTCATAGAACAAGATGCAATCAATTTAATACAAGAAGAGATATTGAATAATCTATAAAGCACAATGCACACAAAATATAAACACAACATTCAAGAATAAGAGTTATGCATGTTGTGTGTGTGTGCAACTATATCTCTTAAGGCAAAGTAAGCACAAGATATATACCTTTGGTGCTTGTCCTCTTGAGGTCTTGGAAAGGGTCTTTGATCTTCAACCTTAAACACCTAGACTACCCTTACAACCAAACCCCAACATGTGGTTTGTCCACGAAATAAGCCAATCAATTAATGGGAATCCTTACAAATCTTTTGCTGGAATATTCATTGAATACATTTTGTACTTCTAGCATTTTTGTGTAGGTTTGTAACATCTTGAATATGTGCTTCATGATTATGATTTATTCAAGTGTTATATGTGTGAATGAAACTATGAGCTTTTGTGTTAGGTGTCTGGATAGTCAAGCAAGGAAGCCTTGGTAAGGACATGAGGTTTGGATAACCAAGCAAGAAGCCTTAACTAGAGTCGGGATGACTTGGATAGTTAAGCAAGAGGTCATGGCTAGGATTGGGAAGGTCTGAATAGTCATGCATGAGAGGCTCTCTAGAGGCATGAGTGCCTTGGATAGGGAGTTGGCTACATTATTGGTAGGCCCAAGCGTTTGGTATGACATAGACTCCAATAGAGTGTGGTACATGAGATGTGTATGCATGCTTGAGGAATTTCTAATCATCCAACGATGTTGGTTTGGTATGGAGTCCAATATATGGTGGTTTCACATCATTGATGGATTTTGTACCTTCAAATAGGGATTGGGTAGACATAAACACCAATAGAGAGTAGATCATAGGTTGGTCACTGATTTGTACATTTATGTACCTATTTTAGGCTCCTGTTTCCTACCTTTTGTGCTCGGTTTAGAGCGTTTTTGTGTATATAATATGTGTTTTAGCCTTGTGTAGGTTTATTTCTTTAAAGTTAGTTGTTTGAACCAAAAGTGAAGGTTTGGAGGCAAAAAGGAGGAAAAAGAGCTAAAATTGAGATGGCTTGTGAAGATTACCTAACTTACGAAAGCCATATCTCCCTCCTTGGATTGAATTGGGTGTCGAACAATAAGTTTTCAGAAAGCTCCGGGAGTCTAGTTTTCACAGAACTTTATGGATCACGATTCCAAGCTTTCTAGAAGAAGTTATGCCCATTTGAGTGACTGGTGCGCAGAGTAGAAAAATCTGCGAGTTGAGGACTGCGAGTTGAGAGCAAAAATCTACGAGTTTGTACTCGTAGAACTTAGTCGTAGATCAATTCTAGACCCTTTTGCGAGTTGAGTACTACGAGTACAAAGTCGCAGTCCAAAGTCGCAGATCTAGGTTGGCCATAAATATCTACTTGCAAGCCACGTGATTTTTGATGGGGAAACTTGACTTTTCAACCCCAGATAATATCCTAACCTTCAACCACTATAAATACACCACTTATTGATCTTTAAAATATCACCTCATCTTAATATTTAGATATTTCATATCCTAGACATCTAACAACACAAAAGAGAGAGAAGAGCTCTCAAAGCTTCCATGGAGGTTCTCCTCCATGGGAAGCTCACTACCACCACCTCTACACTTCATCCATCCATCTTGGTTATCTCTAAACTCTTCTCTTTGTTTTATTTTCTATTTCTTTGATGTGTAATCCCTAATAGGGAATATTTGTAACCCAACACTTGAGCTTGTTATATATGATCTTTACTTAGATTCGATTTGGATTTTGACTATATTCTTTGAGTTTTGCTATATCTCTTTTTTCTTGACATGTATGTTGGTCAATGAGTAGAAATTTATGTGTTTTGCATAAGTGAGACTTCAGATTAAAACAATGATGTAGTGTAACTTAGTGTAAACAAACTTTGTAGTGTAAAAGTAGATTCTCACTCTTGTTTGCATGTTGGTGATGAAAGGGAATCGATATGTATGAATTGATTTAAGTGAAAAAGCACATTCGGGTTCCAATTGACCAATTGTGAAGGGATCTGGATTGTTAACTCTTGAATGGAGAATACTTGATTTATGCATGCCTATGCTAGATTAGGTTGTTTGGTGTTCTTGTGCTTAATGGGTTTTTGACCAGGAGACACAATTGCTCACTCTATGATTTTGGGTGAGTGATTAATGGATTTCGGTATTCCTTAATCAACAAATAATTCGTAATAATAGATGATTTGGTTTTGGAATCCTTAATCAAGTGAACTAGCCCTTGTATCCGAGTTGAATGATGCTTGAATGTTTATGATCAACATGACTTGCTTGTATGTTTGGTGAACTTATGTACGTATTGTAACCACTATCTTGCATCTCTCCAAGCCACCTTTATTTTCATAGCTAGGGTGCTTGGCCTTTAGTTTGTTTGCTTTGCCACTTTAAAATGCTTTGTAGTTTAATTGCCTTGCCTCTTTGCATTGCTTTGTAGTGTAATTGATTTCCATGTAGTTAGATTTAGAAAGGCAAGCGCCCGGTTACTTTTCTATCCTTAGTGTAATTTAATTTAGTTTAGTTTTATTCACACCTCACACACCATCTGCATTATGCATACACTTCACACACACCATTCTCATCACTTCCATGTTCTATTTACATCGCTTTCAATAACGCTTTAGCTAGAAACAGTTACACGAATTCCACCTGTCTGTGGGAACGACCCTTGCTTATTTGCTATACTAGTCCTTTGACTCGTTGCATTCGCGAGGGAATTAGAATAGATAATCTCTTTTTTGGTAGGCGTCAACAATTGCCTCATTAAAAAAATGGCACCGCTACCGGGGATGTGGCTTATTCGTTAATCGTCTCTAGTTTTAGTTAATAATAACGTAGTTTGTGATGTTAGATTGTTTTTGTTTTTGTTTAAAGCAAATGCATTTGATGTTGTTTGAGTTGTTTGTAATAGGAAAAGAAACTTTTTAGGTCGGATGGACCACACAGCTCATGAACCACGTAACAACTCCACCAAGTGAAACGGCAGCGTGTGAAGGCTTAGTTGGTTTAAAAACCAAGGACGTGGGATGCATGTTGAAAATAGAGCATTTTTGGAAGAAAATAAGAAAATATGCGAGTTCATACTCGTAGATCCATGTCGCAGAAGTCAGCCAAATGCACTACGACTTCCTGCTGCTAGAACAACCTTGCAGAGCATAGTTCCAATTTTATTCCAATCGAGACTACGAGAAGATTCTACGAGTTCCAACTCGCTAATCTAACACTGCGAGAACAATCTACAAGTTCAAAGTTGCAGATCAAAGTCGCAAATCTAGTTCAAAGGTCCCTGCGAGATCAAACTAGCAGATCAGATCTACGGATAAATATGCGAGTTCATACTCGCAGATCATGCACACAGAAGAAGAAAAAAGCCAAGCGCAGCCACAAGAGGTAAATGCTCTCCAATTGTTTCCAACATATGATTTTCAGCAGGTAACTCCTCCTAAAGTGTCAACTGTTTCAACATATTTTAAATGCCCTACTTTGATTATGAGCTTTGAGCATATATAGGTAAGTTTTGTGCTTAATTAAATGTTGAAGCATGTTTGGAGTGAGATTGTAGTTGAAATTCAATTTTGTGCTAAATTAAATTGGAAGCATTTGTTTTTAGACTTGTGAACTTATGGGTCGTTATAGTATGGTGGTAAGTATTCCCACCTATGTGCTTAATGATAAAAATGCATGCTTGTTTTATTTGTGATTTTTATTTTTTTGTTTAGATCTAAGAGTGTGAATTGTATTATGCTTAGATCTTAGGATTTGTTTTGTTAGTTTTTGTGAATTGTTTTGTTGTCACTATTTCCAAACTCTAGCTTGCGTTGTCCAATTTTTGAGTGGAGATGGTTCCACGGAGTAACATTGAGGACAATGTTAGGTTTAGGTTTGGGGGTGTGGACAACTTTCGTGATGTTGTCTTTATTTTTGTAGGTTTTGTCGTTGAGAATTTTCAAATCTCTACAAAATTGGTCAAAATTGAAATTTTTGGAATTGAAGTCCATTTTTGATTGAGATAATATCTTTGCATTCCGGTAGAGACATGTCATGTATGCTTTTCGCTTTATGTCTTGACTAGCATTCATGCCATCTATAATTGTTGCATCACTTAAATTTGTGTGTACAGTGCCAATCTTTTGATGTTGAAGTGGATAGAACTCTTTGCTTGTTTAGCTTAGGAGAATAGTAGAGACTACCCTTGTGAAAATTTTGTGCTTTAATGTACATTTTAGAGGGTGTATTTCGTTTCTACTCTTAAACACTTATCTTGTTCTTCATTGTATAGATTGATCTCTATAGGATTTTCCATTGGATATTAAAGACCAATCATTTTATGATAACACATGTTGTTTGCTTTATTTTTGTGTGGGTTGATCCTTGAGAAGTGATGCTAGACAATGTGTGCTTGAACTACAAAATGGCCTAAACACTAATTCCTACCCTTTGTGTGTGCTCCATTAGCCCATTTGAAACCAAACACATAGCCTTTTCTTTCATCACCCGAACTTACAACCAAGCGTCTATAATGAAACCGTACCTAACTAGTTTGAACCATATGGTGATATGATGTTAGAGATTATTGTGGTGTGTTGTAACTACAAATCTTGGGAAGAAATCAATGAGTTTCTTTGAAAGTATACAAACGTAGTTAAATTGCTTAAGGCATATCTAGAGAGGGGGTGAATAGGTTTTTACTCCTTTTCCAATCCCTTGAACAAACTTTTGTTTGTCCCTCAAGGTTGCCTTACATACAACAAATACACTAAGAAAAGACAACACACATAGACAATATGAATAGGTAATCATATAAGCATGGTCTACATATATCATCAAGTTGTATGAGGTAAACAAACAAATAAGTATAACAACAAATAATACTTGTATTTCACTATATGTTCAATGACTTACAAGAGTGATCAAATATCACTATACACAAATACAATATACAAAAGAATCATAGAAATAGATTTGATCAATAAAATGAGTTCACTAATCACACTATACAAAGTCTTGCTTCACAATACATCATAAGAGATAGGAAGAATTATCACAAGAGATTTTTTAACGTGGTAAAACCTCCAAGGAGGAAACATACACGGGTTGAACTAAAACCATTGGGTACTATATTATTGGAAAGTAAACATAGAGCATTCACAAAGTAACCAATCTTTAGCTCACCCAACCTAGTGAAGTCTAAGCCTACCCAACCCTATTGGAAAGTGTGAAATCCCTCAATGATACGAAACCACCATATATTGGACACCACACAAAACCAACATCGATGGTAGATTAGAAATTCCTCAAGAGTGCATACACCTCCCGTGTACCACGCTCTATCGGAGTCTATGTCTAACCATACGCCTAGGCCTACCAATATAATAGCCAACTCCCTATTCGAGACACTCATGCCTCTAGGGAGCCTCCCATGCATTACTATCCGAGTCCTCCCGACTTTAGCCATGACTTCTTGCTTGCCTATCCGAGTCATCCCGACTCTAGACAAGTCTTCTTGCTTGGCTATCCGAGTCACCTCGACTCTAACCAAGACTTCATGCCTTTTACAAGGACTTCCTAGTGTGATCATGTGAATGCAAATGATGCAAACAATCAAATCAACATAGAACATGTGATCAATACATTTTATGGTACAAATAGACCTAAACATGTGATATCACAAGTAAAAAAGTCTAGATGCAAAATACAAGAATAAAACCTAAAGCATGTGAAACATCAAACACATAAGCTCAAAGTCTCATTCACACATACAACACTTAAATCAAAATATATTCATGAAGGACAAGTTCAAGATGCTATCAATATACAATAAAATGCTAGATATATGAGATTTAAATCAATCAATATTCTAGCCAAAAATATAGAGCAAGGATTCAAGATATAAATCAATCAAATCCTAGATTGCTCTAAAACACAAACAAAATTCAATAATCCTAAATTTCATTAATCAAAGGATCAAATCAAATCTCAAGGTCATTTATCACAAAATTGATTCAATCAAGTTCCAAACAACCTAAGATGCCATTCTAATCACAATACAACTCACAAACATATGTAAAACCAAGAATCATAGAAACTAGTCAACATTAGTCTATAAATTGACTTTCAATTAGAATGATAATCAAGCTATCTTTCTCAATAGCTTTTACCAAACATAAACATAGATATAGAAGAAGAAACCCCAAGCAAATTGAAGGTTAAAAAGAAAGAAATCCCAAAGATTAGTCTAATACCTTTGATTCAACAGCTGGTTCGGATTTCAGTGTGCAACCACCAGAAAACTCGATCAATCAGCTACCAAACCACTCAGAAATGATAGAGGACTCAATTATGAAGGTTCTCCAATTCGAATCACTCAAATCCGACTCCGGATGAGGGAGATATGATGTTTGGAAGATGAGAAAATGTAGAGGAGAGGACTGACGGGATTTTTACAAAATTTTCTTCTTGAAAATCAAATGGAGAGAGAGATGGAGGGAAGATAAAGGAGGAGAGAGAAGAGGATTACAGACCAATCACATAAGGCCACGTCACCCCTGGCTGTGGGGGGCGTGTGGGCCTCACGGGGGCAGAGAGCCCCCTTGGCCGTGGGGCCCACGGCCTCCCTCACGGCCAGGCCAAGTGGCCTCACGGCCTGCACCATTTTCTCACGTGCTCCCTCTCGTTCTTCAGCCATATCTTGGGCAGCCGAACTCCGATTTTGAATCCATTTTTGGATTATGAACCGTAACTCTCTCATGCACGACAAAGACTACACAACTTTGAAAAATGGTTGAGAAATCATCTCGGAAAACGACGATGAAGTCAACTCAACAAATGAGAACGAAAAGTAGCGTAGCTACATCGTTTGGACTCGAAATTAAATGAATGAGTAACCGAAACGACCGGAACTCAATAAGAAATCATAATAGATCATATTCAAGTCCAAATATAAAAATACGGAAACATACAATCACAAAGACACACACATATGCTAGTTTCCGGACATAGTCCTAGAAAATTCAATAAACAAAGTTTTACCAATATAGTATGAATGCATGAGCATATTTTGTCATGTGTGTGAAAGTGATACATAAGTGATGTTTAATCATGAAGAAACACACAAGAATGCCATGTGTGAGTGTGTGCCTAGCCTTGTAAGAGATACGAGGTCTTATATTACCTTTGATGATCAATGATGTACAAATCTCTTTAAAGCCGACTTCTTGCATGATTTGTGGTCGAGACATTCTTCGTCTTCTTAAATACAAGAACCACTAAACATTACAAGAGAAACACGTTTTGATATGGAATTAATGCCAACACAAACTATAAACCTAACATTCTTGAATTTGAATTGTAAAGTGTAATTGCATGTACTAAGGATTGAATGTAAGCATCAAAATTTATATGTGAATAGTCATTCAAAAGAAAAAGAAAAGAAAAGAAAATTGAATATATACTCAAAAGAAAAAAGGAGCATAAAAAAGAAAACAAAGGGAAGCCTAGATGCATACTTGTAATAGATTGACTTGAGGATGACTGCAGTGTAGATGGTCAACATTCTTATGATACAATCTATGGTTGAGATACGTTATTGAATTGTAGATAGTTAGCAATCCCATGATATGGTCTTAGGTATTTTGTTTTCCTTTTCCCATTCTTTCTTAGCCTAAACCCATGGCCCCATTACAACCGGAAAAGACCTGGCGGATCTCTTGGTAATCCTTGCTTAATTGTAAAGTTGCATGTGCTCTATCTATGTTCTTAATATTTTGATTCCATGTACCCAAACTCCATTTTGCATATGTCGATGTGTGTTATCGCCTAGTTTCTTAGAGAAAATATGACAGTAATCCGGTGAGGATGTAGGGAAAAATACCAAGAAGTACACGCAGCGGAAGCGAGACTAAAAAATAGATTTAGTGACTTTAAAATTTTTTTCCTTTTTATGAACCTTAAACCCTTTAATTAATTAAACATACATATACAATAACAAAAAGTAGAATACCTTTTGTCGCGTGATCCGATTGACTTACGTCGATGGTAATCCACAAGATCTTCAATCCAAGCACGAACGTGGATCACCTAGGAGCGTGGTCTCCCTTTTCTTTGAATTGCAAACCTGTGAATGAACAAACAAACTTTTCTTTTCTTTGTTAGTCACAAAAACAATCAAAAGAATGACTAAGATTATTCCGGTTACTTTTGAGTTCTCAATCTAATGATCGAAACTCGCATGAACCTAGATCAATGTCGTACATACAAGCTTATTGATGAATAAGCAAATAGTATACCATCAAAGAATAATCTAACACTCCTTTTTGTTTTAGTAGAATAAAATCTTTCTATGAATTGAGAAGAAGAAGAAAAATAGAATCTCAAGCACACAAAGCCTTAGGTGGCCGAATTCTATAACTATGTATATATAGGTTGCCAAACTTTCTTCTCTTCTTTTCTTTTAGGGTGGCCGAATTCTCTAACCCTAAATGGACTAGGGTTGCCGCAACATACAAGCTTAAAAGAGTTTGTGTTGCACCCTAATTCCCATCTAGTTAAAGACTTCAAACCCTAATTCAATTCATAAATCTTTTATTCTTTTATTTTGACTAAATAAAAAGACTTCTTATTTGATTAAATAAATAAAACTAATTATTTATTTCCTTATCAAACAAGTCTTTTACTTTTACTTTTAGGAAATATATTTCCTGATTAGAAAAGATTTGTTTCTTAATTAAACAATTAATTAATAAATTAATTAATTCTTATTTAATTAAAACAATGAAACAAAATAATATTTTAGGTTAAAAATTAACCCTTGCCGCCCCACTTAGAGTAAATGGGCCAAATATTATTTTCTTATTTCATTTAATCCATTGGACTTTAAATAAAAAGCCCACATGTGAACCGGACCCATTCTTACTAAAAGAAACAAGCCCACATGCCTTTCATTAATATATTAATATAATTGAGCAGCCCATTACTAAAATAATGTGCAAATTATATTCTTAATATATTAAATGCAATTCTAGATGGACCCTTAAATTGGTCCGGTAGAATATATCAAGTGATCCATGCAAGTCCGTGTGGATTTGGGATCTTGGCGGGCCATCTAAATTTAAGCTTCAATAGACATAACCTAATCACAATCAACAAATGATTCACTTAGGTCCGATCCATTAATTTTAACTCATTCCACTAAAGAGCTAAAACTGAACTCTTAAATAAAGATAGAAAAGGAAGATGCTCCTCATTCATACCCTAGACAATCATATTGGAGATAGTGTATCCTTGTGATTAATATCAGTAATCGCCAAGAGTTCATAGACCGCCTATAACTCTCCAAGTTACCATATTTACTCATATGACCACGTTTTGAACTTGGATATTTTGACTTGTCCAGAAGCCATGTTTTCAATAGACACTATCGAAAACTCAACGTTGAGATTTAATATCCAATTACCTCAAAACATCCATATGATGATATTATACTCTCATTTAATTAAATGGAGCCACGATGTCCATATCTATAAATGAAGTCCTCTATCGATTAACAAATGAATATCACCAAACTATCGAGGATAGACTATGCGATATAATCGTACTCATTGATAACTCAAATGATATCACTTGCAACCATAAGTCCATCATTTATCTCAGGATTAAGATAGACTCTCCGATTGTCCTGATAATGAAAAGACTATTATCTACTGACGGTTCTAGATAAAGCTTTTCATTGTGACCCAGTTCAATGCACCTAGTGCACTAGATCCTTTTGCTCGAAGACACTCCGATGATTTTAGACTCATCATATCTCATTTGATCCCACTCAAATGCTAGCAAAAGAATTCTACAACTTTAACAAGATAAAGGTGCCCAACCTTTAACTTAAGTTGTGAACATTATTCAAGACTAACTAAAGAATTGTGTCTACCACATACATATCCAGATGTATGAACAATTCTTCTTTTCCCATAGTCTTTAGACCTTATGATTATTTACTTTGACAATTATAATATTAAACTATAAATGCTATACGATTTGTTAAACCCGAAATCACTTTATTAATATGAAAAAGATTGTTAATTACAACATTACACTCTTGCTATTGAGCATAATCCTAACAGAGGATTAGAAGTTTAGGTGAATTCTAGCCCGGGCATTCGAGCTTTGTTGTTTTGTAAACCAAAAACATCTTTTGTATTGGCATACATGCATTGTGTGATGTATTGATTTATATAACATATTTTTAGTCTTAATATAGAGATTTTAGCATGCATGTAGTTTTTTGTTTGGTATGTTTAAGGTGGCATCTCAAGTTTTGCTTTGTAGAGTTGCGTTTGTGGGTACCGTATTGGTAAACCCTCAAGAGACTATACTCCTCCTACTAGGGACACCTAGGGGTTTAAAAGGCTTGTGGCACATACTAAGTGCCATCGTTTCTCCCACGAAAGTGGACTAATAAGTTTTTGCTTGTTTATTGTTTTTATGTGCTTTTAGATTTCTTATTTGTTGTTAGTTTTATTTTTCAATTTTAGTTTTGCTTGAGGACGAGCAAATGTTAGGTTTAGGGGTATTTGATCGGTACATTTAGGTACCTATTTTAGGCTCCAATTTCCAACCTTTTGTGCTTGGTTTCGAGCATTTTTGTGTATGTAATATGTGTTTTAGCCTTGTGTAGGTTCATTTCTCTAAAGTTAGGTGTTTGAGCCTAAAGTGAAGGTTTGGAGGCAAAAAGGAGGAAAAAGAGCTGAAATTGAGATGGCTTGTGAAGATTGCCTAACTTGCGAAAGCCATATCTCCCTCCTTGGATTGAATTGAGTGTTGAGCTACATGTTTTCGAAAAGTCCCAGGAGTCTAGTTTTCACAAAACTTTACGGATCACGATTCCGAGCTTTCTAGAAGAAGTTACGCCCATTTGAGTGATTGGTGCGCGAAGTAGAAAAATCTACGAGTTGAGGACTGCGAGTTGAGACCAAAAATCTGCAAGTTTGTACTCGCTGAACAAAGTTGCAGATCAATTCCAGACCCTTCTGCAAGTTGAGCACTATGAGTACAAAGTCGCAATCCCAAGTCGCAGATCCATACCAGAGCCAACTGCGAGTTGGGACTGTGAGAACGAAGTCACAGATCTAGGTCGGCCACAAATATCTACTTTCAAGCCACGTGATTTTTGATGGGGAAACTTGACTTTTCAACCCCAATTAATATCCTTACCTTCAACCACTATAAATACACCACTTATTGATTTGTCCATTTCTATACATGTTTTAGGCCTCTATTTCCTATTATATATGCTTTGTTCTCGAGTGAATTAGGTTATTTAATGTGTTTGTTGAGCATGTGTAGGTCCATTCCAATCAAGTGGTGTTAAATCTTATTTTGGAAGAAAAGAAGTCAAAAGATGGAGAAAATAAGCAAATTGGAAGAAACAATGAAAAGATGATTTTCGACCAGTGCAGAACCTCTATGTTTCGGGGCCCATATCTCTCAGCTACGATTGAATTATGTGTCTTACCACCAATGTATTGAAAGCCCCAGAAGTCTAGTTTCCAGTGCACTTTTCGGATTGCAATTCCGATATTCCTAGAAGAAGTTATGACTGATTTAGTAACTAAAGGTCAGAGTTGGAAAGTTTACCGCGACCCAAGACCGCCGCCCGTGCAACTTGTCTAGGGAGCGACCTAGGTAGCGACCCAGAACAGAAGAGTTCTGCTTGACGTGCAGCTACCGAGGCAACATGCCTTCGGAGCAACCTAGTGAGTGGTATTACATATTTTTGGTGGATTTCAACTTCGAATTGGTCCAGAGCTGTTCCAAAACTTCCCAAATCAAATCCTAATGACTCTAGAAGACCAATACATGTTTTGGAAACATCCTAAACTCAAATTAGGAGTCAATCATCAAGAGAGGAAATCCAAGTTAGGAAAGGATGTAAGGTTGTTAATTAGTGTTGGCATTAATTCCATATCAAAACGTGTTTATCTTGTAATGTTTAGTGGTTAGTAATTGAAGAATTTTTGAAGACGAAGGACGTCTTAACCACAACTCATTCAAGAAGCCGGCTTTTAATAGATTCGGGCATTATTGGTCGACAAAGGTATTCAAGGACCTCTTATCTCTTACAAGGCTAGGCACACACTCACACATATCATTCTTGTGTGTTCCTTCATGATTGAATTTCATTTACATATCACTTTCACACACTTGGCAAAATATGCTCATGCATTCATATTAAGTTGATAAACTTTGTGTTTTGCATTTTCTAGGACTATGTCCGGAAACTAGAATATGTGTGTGTATTTGTATTTGTATGTTTCTGTATTTTGTGTTTAGGACTTGAACATGTTCTTATTTAATGCCTTATTGAGTTCCGGTCATTTCGGTTACTCATTCATAAGGTTTCGAGTCCAAACAAGTTGACTATGCTACTTTTCGTTCTCATTCGTTGAGTTGACTTCATCGATGATTTCCGAGATAATTTCTCAACCATTTTTCAAAGTTGTGTAGTCTTCATCGTGCGTGAGAGAGTCATGGTTTGTAATCCAGAAACAGATTCAAAATCGGAGTTCGGACGCCCAAGATACAGGCTGAAGAACCAAGGGAGCGCGCGAGAGGACAGCCCAAGCCGTGAGGCCACTTGGGCTGGCCGTTGGTGAGGCCGTGGGCCCCACGGGCTGGAGCAGCCTCTGCTTCCGTGTGGGCCACGCGCCCCCCATGGCTAGGGGGTGACGTGGCCACACTTGATTGGCTGCCTTGGCCCTTCTCTCTCCTCCTATTTCTTCCCTCTCTCTCTCCATTTTGAAAATTAAGAAGAAAAAGTTTCAGTTTCCCGCAATACAATCCTCTCCAATTTTCAGATTTTCAAAACACCATATCTTCCTCATCCGGAGTCGGATTTGAGTGATTCAAGTTAGAGAGTGTTCGTATTTGAGTCCTCTAACATCTCCAAGTGGTTTGGTGGCTGTTTGATTGTGATTTCCAGTTGTTGAACACTGATTTCCGAACCAGCTGCAGAATCTGAGGTAATGGTCTCAACTTTGGGATTTCTTGCTTTTTGACCTTCCATTTGCTTGGGGTTTCTTCTTCTATATCTATGTTTATGTTTGGTAAAAGCTATTGTGAAAGATAACTTGATTATCATTCTAATTGAAACTCAATTTGTGGACTAATGTTGACTAGATTCTATGATTCTAGGTTTTACATATGTTTGTGAGTTGTATTTGTTAGGATTATGCTCAATAGCAAGAGTGTAATGTTGTAATTAACAATCTTTTTCATATTAGTAAAGTGATTTCTGGTTTAACAAATCGTATAGCATTTATAGTTTAATATTATAATTGTCAAAGTAAATAATCATAAGGTCTAAAGACTATGGGAAAAGAAGAATTGTTCGTACATCTGGATATGTATGTGGTAGACACAATTCTTTAGTTAGTCTTGAATAATGTTCACAACTTAAGTTAAAGGTTGGGCACCTTTATCTTGTTAAAGTTGTATAATTCTTTTGCTAGCATTTGAGTGGGATCAAATGAGATATGATGAGTCTAAAATCATCGGAGTGTCTTCGAGCAAAAGGATCTAGTGCACTGGGTGCATTGAACTGGGTCACAATGAAAAGCTTTATCTAGAACCGTCAGTAGATAATAGTCTTTTCATTATCAGGACAATTGGAGAGTCTATCTTAATCCTGAGATAAATGATGGACTTATGGTTGCAAGTGATATCATTTGAGTTATCAATGAGTACGATTATATCGCATAGTCTATCCTCGATAGTTTGGTGATATTCATTGGTTAATCGATGGAGGACTTCATTTATAGATATGGACATCGTGGCTCCATTTAATTAAATGAGGGTATAATATCATAATATGGATGTTTTGAGGTAATTGGATATTAAATCTCAACGTTGAGTTTTCGATAGTGTCTATTGAAAACATGGCTTCTGGACAAGTCAAAATATCCAAGTTCAAAACGTGGTCATATGAGTAAATATGGTAACTTGGAGAGTTATAGGCGGTCTATGAACTCTTGGCGATTACTGATATTAATCACGAGGATACACTATCTCCAATATGATTGTCTAGGGTATGAATGAGGAGCATCTTCCTTTTCTATCTTTATTTAAGAGTTCAGTTTTAGCTCTTTAGTGGAATGAGTTAAAATTAATGGATCGGACCTAAGTGAATCATTTGTTGATTGTGATTAGGTTATGTCTATTGAAGCTTAAATTTAGATGGCCCGCCAAGATCCCCAATCCACATAGACTTGCATGGATCACTTGATATATTCTACCGGACCAATTTAAGGGTCCATCTAGAATTGCATTTAATATATTAAGAATATAATTTGCACATTATTTATGTAATGGGCTGCTCAATTATATTAATATATTAATGAAAGGCATGTGGGCTTGTTTCTTTTAGTAAGAATGGGTCTGGTTCACTTGTGGACTTTTTATTTAAAGTCCAATGGATTAAATGAAATAAGAAAATAATATTTGGCCCATTTATTTTAAGTGGGGCGGCAAGGTGGTTTTTAACCTAATATATTATTTTGTTTCATTGTTTTAATTAAATAAGAATTAATTAATTTATTAATTAATTGTTTAATTAAGAAACAAATCTTTTTTGATCAGGAAATATATTTCCTAGAGTAAAAGTAAAAGACTTGTTTGATAAGAAAATAAATAATTAATTTTATTTATTTAATCAAATAAGAAGTCTTTTTATTTAGTCAAATAAAAGAATAAAATATCTATGTAATGTATTAGGGTTTGAAGTCTTAAACTAGATGGAAATTAGGGTGCAACACAAACTCTTTTAAGCTTGTGTATTGCGGCAACCCTAGTCCATTTTTAGTGTAGAATTCGGCAACCCTAATAGGAAAGAGGAAGAAAATTTAGGCCACCTATATATTCACATGTATAGAATTCGGCCACACCTAATGCTTTGTGCTTGAGAGACAATTTTTCTTCTTCTTCTTAATTCATAGAGAGCATTATTTTTATTATACAAAAACATAAAAGAGTGAATAAATTATTCTTTGATGGTACACTATTTGCTTGTTCATCAATAAGTTTGTGTGTACAACATCGATTTAGGTTCACGCGAGTTTCGATCATTAGATTGAGAACTCAAAAGTGACCGGAATAATTTTAGTCTTCTTTTGATTGTTTTTGTGACTAACAAAGAAAAGAAAAGTTTGTTTATCCATTCACAGGTTTGCAATTCAAAGAAAAGGGAGACCACGCTCCTAGGTAATCCACGTTCGTGCTAGGATTGAAGATCTTGCGGATTACCATCGACGTAAGTCAATCGGATCACGCGACAAAAGGTATTCTCCTTTTGTTAGATAATATATATGTTTAATTGATTAAAGGGTTTAAGGTTCATAAAAAGGAAAAATTTTAAAAGTTACTAAATCTATTTTTTAGTCTCGCTTCTGCTGCGTGTACTTCTTTAGTATTTTTCCCTACAATTGGTATCAGAGCCCAGGTTGAACCCTTTTAATTAATTAACATATATATACGTGGATCGATTTCTTTTTATTGTGATTATGCATGTTTAGAAAGAGATGGCACTCTAGGTATTCGCATATATAATTACATGTGATGTATGGATTTATATATGTTTTATGTGGATTGTTATTGCTTGATTTTGGTCCTAGATTTTCAATGTATTTTTGTTATGGAATTGTAACAAGAAGGGTGGTCTATTATCGCCATAATTCCTTATTGGTAGTTGATAGGTTTTATTTTATTTTATTTTTTTAAAAAGGTGCAGTATTTTTTTAAGTTTACTGCTGCAGTTTTTTTTTTATTTAATTTTTAGTGCAGTTTTTATGTGTAAAAGTACTGCAGTGAATAAAAAAAAAATAAAATAAAATTAATACTGCAGTATTTATTATTTTATACTGCTGTAATGTATTTGGGTGTTGAAGATTCGAAGACACGAAGAAAAACGAAGCAACCGGAACCAAGAACGAGCACCGTGCGAACCCTAGGAGTGGATTGGGCTGCGCATGGCAAGCCCAAACCTTGGTGGGCTGCGCATGGCAGCCTTGTGTGGCCTTATGGGCTGCGCATGGCAGCCCCTTTGTGGGGTTGTAAGTTGTGCACGCCCGTGGGTTGGGCCAAAGGATGAGCGTATGGTTGATGGGCCACTTGAAGAACTTGTATTCCTAAACAATTGTAATTTACTTGTTTTTCTAGGATGGGCCAAAATAGTTGCTATTTAATTTATGCTTAAATATTACAATATTTGTTATTGTATGATAACATGACATATAGAATAGGAGTGCCATTCATATATCTCTTTTGGTATGAACATGCATTGAATGATTTAGGTATCTAAATTGGCATCTAGATAACTTGGTAAATCATTCTTTGGGATTTAATCACACGCCTTAAATATTTGAATGGGAGAAGGTGTTTTTGTAACACCTATGGCCTCCAAGGTTAGTTGAGCTTTATTATTTATTGGTAATCCCCCCAAGGGGCGTCCATGAATGGAATTTAGCAACATACTTCTTTACAAGGATAGACTAGACAATGGACTCAAACGAGATCTACTCCCCAAGGAGGGATTTTCGTGAGAGAAAATTGAGGGTCGATATCTTGGTAACACACTCAATGTAATTTTATTGATATCCTCCTAAGAGTTCTTGTCAATAAAATTGCAAGGCTAAAATTGAAAACGTTGGTTGTTATGTTAACAATTAGGTGGGACCTAGTCTAACTAGTAAATGGTGCGAACTCCTAAAGGAGGCGTAACATTTATGGGTGTTGGATCACCGTTGAATTTTCTGATTGAGTTATTTATTTAATTCAAGATAAATATTTAAAAGTGCTTTATCATGATTATTTACTTATATATGTTTTGTTATATTCAGAAATCATGACCCCATCCCTAATGAACATCTTAAAAGATAATATTTTAACCGGAAATAATTATGTCACATGGAAAGGAAAATTGGGTTGTTGCTGCAAGCTGAAAAACATAAGTTTATTCTGTGTGCTCCTAAACCACCTGCTCCTACTTATGAATCTCAGATTCATATGGTTGGTAAAGTTGCTACTGTTAAGGCCCGTCAAAAGGTCAAAGAACAACAGAAGAAAAAGCAACTTGGGCCTACCAAGATGGAGACCAAGAAAGTAACAAAGATCAAAGGGAAATGCTTCCTTTGTGGTGGAAAGGGACATTGGAAGAGAAATTGCCCAAAGTCCCAGAATAAGAAGGAAGAAGGTAATGTGAATTATCTTGAAACATATTTTTTGGCTGATTCTACAGATTCTTGGATCATAGACTCAGGAGCCACTAATCATGTTTGTTATTCCTTGCAGGGGTTCCAAGAAAGGAGAAAGCTGAGTAAGAATGAAATCAATTTGCGCTTGGGCAACGGAACGTTAGTGTCTGCAAGTGCAGTGGGAGATATTAGAGTTTATTTGGATTCTAGAAGGCATTTAGATTTGATAGACGTTTATTATGTACCTCAATTCAAGGGGAATTTAATTTCAGTTTCTTGTTTGAATAAATTTGGATATTCGGTTACTTTTAATAAAGTTTTTATTATTAGTAAGAATGACAAAATTATTTGCCAAGGTACATTGGAAAACGGTCTATACTTTTTGCATAGAAATATCTCTCACTCGTTAGACACAGAAATAACGGAACCTAATCATAAAAGAGTAAAATTATCAACAGATGAAACCTACCTTTGGCATTTACGCTTAGATCATATTAATCTAAATAGGATTAAAAGATTGGTATGTGACGGACCTTTGAGTGACTTAAAGGTTGATGATCTACCAACTTGTGAATCTTGTTTGGAAGGTACAATGACCAAAAGGACGTTCTCTGCCAAAGGTGCAAGAGCCACTGAATGTTTAGGATTGATACACACTGATGTATGTGGACCTATGAGCATTCAAGCTAGAGGTGGATATGAGTACTTCATCACCTTCACAGATGATTACTCGAGATTTGGTTATGTGTATCTCATGCGACATAAGTCGGATGCTTTTGACATGTTCAAAGCATTCAAAGCTGAAGTGGAAAATCAGCTTGAGAAACACATAAAAATCTTGAGATCTGATCGTGGTGGAGAATATCTATCTGGTGAGTTTCAGCAATATCTTATTGATAATGGGATAGTTTCTCAATTTTCTGCACCAGGTACACCTCAACAGAATGGGGTTGCAGAAAGGAGAAATAGAACTCTTTTGGATATGGTTAGGTCTATGTTGAGTTATTCAACACTTCCTATTTCTTTTTGGGGATATGCTTTACAAACTGCTATATACATTCTAAACGATGTACCATCTATGTCTGTTCCTAAAACACCGCATGAGTTGTGGACTGGGCGCAAGCCTAGTTTACAACACTTAAGGATATTTGGTTGTCCTGCGCATGTGTTAAAAGGAAAGACAGAAAAGATGGAGTCCCGTTCAGAACATGTATATTTCTAGGGTATCCAAAAGAAACTAAAGGATATTATTTCTATAGTCCTTCAGATCTTAAAGTATTTGTTTCGACAAATGCTAAATTTCTGGAAAAGGACTATATGAATGATTTTGTGCCTAGAAGTAGAATTGTCCAGAATGAGATGTCATGAGATACAATTCCACGAGAGGTTACACAACCTAACCCAATTGTAAGTTCCGATACAACACAAGATCAACAACCTACCATTCCTCGTCGTAGTGGGAGGGTTAGAACACAACCCGAAAGATACATCGGTCTGGGAGAATCAGTGGAGAATCTCCCGGACGACGATGATCCCTATACGTACAATGAAGCTATAGAGGATGTTTATAGTCGCCATTAGCAAAAGGCAATGCAATCCGAGATTGAATCTATGTTCGATAACAAAGTCTGGTCCCTTGTAGACTTGCCTAAAGGGATAAAACCCATTAGGTGCAATTGGGTATACAAGAGGAAAAGAGGTATGGATGGAAAGGTGGAAACCTTTAAAGCTAGATTGGTAGCTAAAGGGTATACACAGAAAGAAGGTATCGATTACGAGGAAACCTTCTCTCCTGTGGCCATGCTTAAATTCATTAGGATACTCTTATCCATTGCAGCATCTTTAGATCTAGAGATTTGGCAAATGGACGTCAAGACAGCTTTCCTAAATGGAAGTCTTGACGAAAGCATCTACATGATGCAACCAGAGGGATTCATTGAAAAAGGCCAAATGGATAAGGTATGAAAGTTGCAGAAATCCATATATGGATTAAAGCAAGCATCCAGATCCTGGAACATAAGGTTTGATCAAGCTGTCAAAGGTTTTGGATTTATTCAGAATCCTGACGAACCTTGTGTATACAAAAGGATTAAGGGCGACAAGTTGGTTTTCCTGATTGATATACTACTCATTGGAAACGATGTAGGTGTATTGACATCAGTAAAAGAATGGTTAGCAAAACAATTTGATATGAAGGACTTAGGAGAAGCAAGTTTTATTCTAGGTATCCAAGTAATAAGGGATAAAAAGAATAGAACGATTGCATTATCCCAAGCTTCATACATAGACAAGATCTTGTCTAGGTTTTCCATGCAGGATTCCAAGAAAGGTATGTTACCTTTAAGACATGGAATCAAGCTTTCTAAGGAACAAGTTCCTAAGAATGAGCATGAAGAGCAATTCATGAGTAGAGTTCTATATGCCTCGGCAGTTGGAAGTCTCATGTATGCAATGCTCTGTACTAGACCAGATATTTGTTTTGCTGTTGGCATAGTTAGCAGGTTTCAATCGAAACCTGGTCCTGATCACTGGACGGCAATCAAGCATATTTTCAAGTATCTCAAGAGAACGAGAGATAATATGCTTGTATACTCTGGAGGGGATTTGGTCCCCGTTGGGTATACAGATTCTGATTTCCAATCATATTCTGACTCTAGAAAATCCATATCAGGGGCTGTGTTTACTATTGGAGGAGGAGCAATTATATGGAGGAGTATCAAGCAATCTTGTATTGCTGATTCCACCATGGAAGCTAAGTATGTTGCTGCATGCGAGGCTGCCAAAGAGGCTGTTTGGCTCCGCCAATTCTTGATTGACTTGGAAGTGGTTCCTAGTGCGAATAAGCAGATCACTATCTACTGTGACAACAGTGGAGCAGTGGCTAATTCGAAAGAACCAAGAAGTCACAAGAGAGGTAAACACATTGAAAGAAAGTATCATCTTTTAAGGGAGATTGTTCAAAGAGGTGACGTGACGATTACCAAAATCGCGTCAGCAGAAAATCTAGTGGATCCCTTCACAAAGGCTCTACCTCAAAAGAGTTTCGATGGGCATCTAGAGAACATGGGCTTGAGAGATATGACACATTTGCTATAGCGCAAGTGGGAGATTGTTAGGATTATGCTCAATAGCAAGAGTGTAATGTTGTAATTAACAATCTTTTTCATATTAGTAAAGTGATTTCTGGTTTAACAAATCGTATAGCATTTATAGTTTAATATTATAATTGTCAAAGTAAATAATCATAAGGTCTAAAGACTATGGGAAAAGAAGAATTGTTCGTACATCTGGATATGTTGTGGTAGACACAATTCTTTAGTTAGTCTTGAATAATGTTCACAACTTAAGTTAAAGGTTGGGCACCTTTATCTTGTTAAAGTTGTAGAATTCTTTTGCTAGCATTTGAGTGGGATCAAATGAGATATGATGAGTCTAAAATCATCGGAGTGTCTTCGAGCAAAAGGATCTAGTGCACTGGGTGCATTGAACTGGGTCACAATGAAAAGCTTTATCTAGAACCGTCAGTAGATAATAGTCTTTTCATTATCAGGACAATCGGAGAGTCTATCTTAATCCTAAGATAAATGATGGACTTATGGTTGCAAGTGATATCATTTGAGTTATCAATGAGTACGATTATATCGCATAGTCTATCCTCGATAGTTTGGTGATATTCATTGGTTAATCGATAGAGGACTTCATTTATAGATATGGACATCGTGGCTCCATTTAATTAAATGAGAGTATAATATCATCATATGGATGTTTTGAGGTAATTGGATATTAAATCTCAACGTTGAGTTTTCGATAGTGTCTATTGAAAACATGGCTTCTGGACAAGTCAAAATATCCAAGTTCAAAACGTGGTCATATGAGTAAATATGGTAACTTGGAGAGTTATAGGCGGTCTATGAACTCTTGGCGATTACTGATATTAATCACGAGGATACACTATCTCCAATATGATTGTCTAGGGTATGAATGAGGAGCATCTTCCTTTTCTATCTTTATTTAAGAGTTCAGTTTTAGCTCTTTAGTGGAATGAGTTAAAATTAATGGATCGGACCTAAGTGAATCATTTGTTGATTGTGATTAGGTTATGTCTATTGAAGCTTAAATTTAGATGGCCCGCCAAGATCCCCAATCCACACGGACTTGCATGGATCACTTGATATATTCTACCGGACCAATTTAAGGGTCCATCTAGAATTGCATTTAATATATTAAGAATATAATTTGCACATTATTTATGTAATGGGCTGCTCAATTATATTAATATATTAATGAAAGGCATGTGGGCTTGTTTCTTTTAGTAAGAATGGGTCTGGTTCACATGTGGGCTTTTTATTTAAAGTCCAATGGATTAAATGAAATAAGAAAATAATATTTATTTTCTTATTTCATTTAATCCATTGGACTTTAAATAAAAAACCCACATGTGAACCAGACCCATTCTTACTAAAAGAAACAAGCCCACATGCCTTTCATTAATATATTAATATAATTGAGCAGCCCATTACATAAATAATGTGCAAATTATATTCTTAATATATTAAATGCAATTCTAGATGGACCCTTAAATTGGTCCGGTAGAATATATCAAGTGATCCATGCAAGTCCGTGTGGATTGGGGATCTTGGCGGGCCATCTAAATTTAAGCTTCAATAGACATAACCTAATCACAATCAACAAATGATTCACTTAGGTCCGATCCATTAATTTTAACTCATTCCACTAAAGAGCTAAAACTGAACTCTTAAATAAAGATAGAAAAGGAAGATGCTCCTCATTCATACCCTAGACAATCATATTGGAGATAGTGTATCCTCGTGATTAATATCAGTAATCGCCAAGAGTTCATAGACCGCCTATAACTCTCAAAGTTACCATATTTACTCATATGACCACGTTTTGAACTTGGATATTTTGACTTGTCCAGAAGCCATGTTTTCAATAGACACTATCGAAAACTCAACGTTGAGATTTAATATCCAATTACCTCAAAACATCCATATGATGATATTATACTCTCATTTAATTAAATGGAGCCACGATGTCCATATCTATAAATGAAGTCCTCTATCGATTAGCAAATGAATACCACCAAACTATCGAGGATAGACTATGCTATATAATCGTACTCATTGATAGCTCAAATGATATCACTTGTAACCATAAGTCCATCATTTATCTCAGGATTAAGATAGACTCTCCGATTGTCCTGATAATGAAAGACTTTTATCTACTGACGGTTCTAGATAAAGGATTTCATTGTGATCCTGTTCAATACACCCAGTGCACTAGATTCTTTTACTCAAAGACCCTCCGATGATTTTAGACTTATCATAACTCATTTGATTTCACTCAAATGCTAGCAAAAGAATTCTGCAACTTTAACAAGATAAAGGTGCCCAACCTTTAACTTAAGTTGTCAACATTATTCAAGACTAACTAAAGAATTGTGTCTACCTCATACATATCCAGATGTACGAACAATTCTTCTTTTCTCTTAGTCTTTTGACCTTATGATTATTTACTTTTGACAATTATAATAATTAAACTATAAATGCTATAAGATTTGTTAAACTAGAAATCACATTATTAATATGATAGATTGTCAAAAACACTATTACACTCTTGCTATTGAGCATAATCCTAACAAGTCAAAATTTGTTGATTAACTTTTGAGAAGTTTTTTTTTTTTTGGAATCTATATGGTAACATTATTGTTATGGCTTTTAGAGAAAGTCATTTTTTTTGTTTGTTTGAGTTGGATTACATTGTCTTTAGTCTCTTGGAATCGACACACCTATAACTTGAAGTCATGAGGACTTACAAGCCAAGAGGACTCATAAAAAGGGTGAAGGCTTTGTATTTGATGAAAATAGCTTGCGAAGGTATCTCTATATCATATTGCTTGCTTACTTTATTTTTCATCCATCAACTCATTGTTTGTATCACATTCATGAAGCATGTCATAATTGAGAACTAATATAGTGTTTATATGGTCCTCTTTGACATTTGCTAGTTTAAGATCTTTTGGTGATAAGTGTTCACATTGATCTTATTTCATGAAGTGTGTTGTTATTTGTATGATTGTTGAGTGGCTAATTTTTGAATAATGTGAGCTTCATATTCTTTGATAGCTACTCTCTTGAGAAGTAGAGATCTTAAGTAAGTCTCTTTACTTGCTTCTAGATCATGTGCTTTTAAGCCTTGAAATTGGTTTCAAAAATGCACTTTGCTTCTCTTGTATGTTTTGTTAAGTATGTTGAGCTTGATTGATGTTCGCTTTGGATACACCTTGAAGTCCTAAGGACTAGTACATTTAAAAATGACCAATGGTTGGTATCCATTTGCTTCGGCAACATAGAACTCAACGAGCACCCTCATGGAAAGGGCTACACACCTTGGTTGTGAAGCCACCCAAAGTAGGAAAGGTCTACGCCATTATGATGAGTGAAAGCCGCCATGAGGTGTATATATTTTTTTGTTAGAAAAATCAAAGAAGTGTTGAATTGAATCATAAAAAAAAAAAAAAATCTTTGATTCAAGCCTAAATAAATAAATAAAAAAAGGCTTTTGGAGTATAGTTGAATAATCAAATGAGCTCGGGTTGACAAATAGAAATGGGTTGACGAGCCACATGCACACACACGCTCACATGTTGAAATCTATTCTCTTTATAAGCAAAATTTCGGATGATAACCGGTTTGACCTTTTTATGGAAAGGCCTAAGATGAATAGATGTTGAAATTGTATGCATACTTGATTATCAAACTACTTCTTTTCATATACTTGAAGCAAAATCTTCACACACTCACGTTTGCTTAATTAGTATTTTTGATACTTTAGCAATTTTTGATGACATATGAGAGTGATTGAAAATCTTGATGTAACTCTCTTAGATATGTGAAGCTTATTTGCAAATCTAATAAAAATTGTTTGTGATGTGATTGTGTGGTGATTTTTGTGAACATTTGTCTATCTTGATTTTAAATTAGGCACTTGTCAAGGGGGAGCATAATATGCTAAATTCTTGTTCTCTTTTATGACATGTTCACATGTTCTTCAAGGTTGTTATTTGTTGGCATTATTCTTATTTTTGATAAATCATGAAGATGCTATGATAAATTCTTATTTGCATGATGATTTATTGAATATAGTGTTTTGCCTTTGTATATGTTTATTGGTTCTTTATTTGTTTCTTTGTTTCCTCTCACTTTGTTTTTAGTTTGTTTTTGTGTAGCAAGATTATGGGAAAGCAAAGAAGATTGGTGGAAATACTTCTTCAACTCCCATTGCCAAGTCCAAACCTACAATTTCTTCCAAAATTTCCAAAGGTAACAAAGTGGATGAATTGGGAATTTTTGGTTGCAAAAAGCTAATTCAAGAAAGAGGTATTGACTTGGACTCTTGTGTTGGATCCTATGTTTATGATGTGCTTAAGAGTAGAAATTGGATTTCATGGGTGAACATGTTAGGAATCTCTAATGAGACCGTTGTTAGAGAGTTTTATCATGCTTTCAAATCCGGTTCTACTGTGACTAGTGCTACTCTAAGCATAAGGAAAGTTGTCTTTAGAGTTTGTTCTAGAAAGGTTAATGAATTTCTAAACTTGCCCGATGATATTGAATCGGAATTCCTTGATGTTGACATCTTGGAAAACCTTGATTTAATAGGTAGGACTCTATGTGATGATAGTAATTTTGTGTGGGGGAAACGTGCTTTTATTAGGCAAGGTGAGCTTACAAAAATTAGTGCATTTTGACATTTATTTGTGTACTCCAATCTTGTTGTTTCTACTAATGCTTTGGAGCTTAATAGAGACAAAATTAAGATTGTATATGCCTTGGTGACTAACAAACCTATAAACCTTGATGAATTGCTTGTGGAGCAAATTGAAATTGCGGCTTGTACTAGTCGTTTGGACAAGAAATTGGCTTTTTCGGGGTTTATAACTCAATTGTGCTTAGCTAAAGGTGTGAGGAATCTTGATGGTGATGTTATGCTTCCTCCCTTAGAGAAGTTGAGTGAGAAATGTATGGCAACCATGTCATACAAGGACAAGGGAAAGTCTAATGATGTGCTTAGGCTTTTTGGTGATTCTCTTGATTCTAACCATGTCCCTAGCTCACCCGCTCTTCCTAGTTGGGCTTTAAAATTGAGGAAAGAGGTTGAAGAATCTCGTAGGTTGATTGAGGCGTCACAAAGGAAGATTGAAGACCTTAGTGCCAAGCTTGTTGTTCAAGATGAAAGGATCAAAGAGTTGGAAAGAAAATCAACTCCAACAAGGCAATATGTGAGATCCGCACACCGTTCTTCTTTCCTTGGTGGCACAAGTGGCTAGAGAGCTTCATGAGGTATATTTTCTTACTCTTTCCCTTTGGCTTCATATCATGTCAAAAAGGGGGAGAAATATGAGAAACACATGGGAGAAATCTAGCTTACTTAGTCTTATTTTAGTTGTTTTATATTTTTGTATATTTGGTATCTAGCTTGAACTATATGGGATGTAATATATTTTTTTTGTTGAATCTTGGCTTAGAATATTTTGATGGATAGTATGTATTAAGGGGGAGCATACTTGATCCATTTGAACTTATATGTTACTATTTTCTTGCCTAAGATTGGATATTGCCATACTTGTTGTCTCTTGGATATTCTTGTGCTTTCAAGTTCTTTTTAGGTGATATCAAAAGAAGACCAAGTTGAAGTTCAAGACTTGTTTTGGTTGTTAATTTGTGTCTATAAGTGTAACTCATTGTACTCATTGTGACCAAATTTTCTTTGTAATTGTTTTAGTGTTTGTTTAGGGGTTTTGACATGGAATTTGCCAAAGGGGGAGATTGTAAGGTTGTTAATTAGTGTTGGCATTAATTCCATATCAAAACGTGTTTATCTTGTAATGTTTAGTGGTTAGTAATTGAAGAATTTTTGAAGACGAAGGACGTCTCAACCACAACTCATTCAAGAAGCCGGCTCTTAAGAGATTCGGGCATTATTGGTCGACAAAGGTATTCAAGGACCTCTTATCTCTTACAAGGTGTTAGGATTCCCGTTGTTTTTAATTGGCTTATTTCGTGATCAAACCATATGTGGGGATGCTTTGTAAGGGTAGCTTAGATGTTGTTGTTATTGCTTAGGCCCTTTTGAAGACCTCACTATTGACAAGCACCAAAGGTAAAACTCTAAGTGCTTACTTGTCTTGAAGAGATAGTTGCACACACTCACAACTCATGCATATGTTTAATCCTTGTATGTTGTGTGTCTTATTTGTGTGCCTTAATGATCATTAACATCTCTTCTTGCATGTTAGTTTGATTGCATCTTACATTGCCCATTGCCATGACATGTTTAGAACTTAGGTTGCATTTTGTAGAAGTATGGGCGCTGTTCAACCGCCCTACAGGCGCCCTACGAACAGCGGTTCCACTGGTGATGTTTTTCACACCTGATGGTCCGCCCAAAAATCGCCCTACGAACAGCGGGTGAAGGGCGGCTCTCCAGACCCGAGAGCAACCGCCCCTAGGTCGCCTGGAATCTGCCCTACGTAGGGCGGTCATGAAGAACATGTTCTTCACAATCCCAGGCGAACCGCTGTACACCCGCCCTACGTACAGCGGGTGAACAGCGGCCAAGGCAAATATTGGTGTCACTTATCAAAACGACCACACTTCATCTTGACACCCTATATATATGCCACTTTGACTTTAGGTCAATCACAAGAGTTCATATTCAGATTTCATACTTAGGATATTTTTCAAAGAGAAGAAAAATTCCAAGAACTCATTTTTAATCAATCAAACACTTGTTCCATGATCATCAATCATCATCTAGCATCATCTTAGATCATTTAGATGTCATCTAGCATGGATTCTTCATCATACTTTGCTTGGTAAGCTTTTCACTAATATCTTACATATTTTGTGTTTCTCTTATCTAGCAATCTCATTTTAATTACTTGTATGTGATTTTATATTCTTTGAATACAAGTTTGAGATTAGTATGATGTATGTTTGAGAAGTTGTATTGTGCTAGCATATTAGGTTTTGTGCTTAATATTGATTAGCTAAACTAATTGCCATGTCATTTAGTTTTGATATCTAGGATTGCTCTTAATTGCATATTAATCATCTTAGATAAGCATATAGGGTTTCCCTTGCTCTATGTTGCATTTTGGATATTCACATATATTCACATATATTCACTTAGGGTTGTTTTCTCTTCTAGAGAAAGTAAGTCTTGTGTGTAGCAACCGGGATTAGGTTGCTTAGATCGCAAGCAAAATTGGACTAGGTTCACTCATACCGGGATTAGGTAGGTGTGTGATTACTTCCGGGATTAGGTTGTAATCGTTTGCACATTTAGTGGATTCAAGGTTCGAGTGTGGCTTACTTACATAGCCCGTGGTTTTTCCCGTGAGGGTTTCCACGTAAAAATCAAGTGTTAATTTAATTTCCGCACCATATTACACTTGCTTGTTTATTTTATCTTGAGGGTAATTTCATAATTTTGGCTAACACGAAAAATTGGGTAAAAAGCGTAAAATCTATTCACCCCCCCTCTAGATAGTTTTATACACACCGTGCTATAATTAGTTTCAATTGGTATCAGAGCGGGTTCCTAGACATACATAGGTGATCCTTGCTTATTTTGGTGTGTTTTGCATTTTGTGTGATTTTTGATCATTCATACATTTGCATTCATTTCATTCATTCATAAACACTATGAGTGGAAACGGTGGAAATGGTGGTAGCAACGAAGGTGCTTCTAGCACAAGGCCTCCTCTTCTTACCGGATTGAACTATTCCCAATGGAAAGGGAAGATGGAATCCTACATATGCCAAATTCATGACCGTGCATGGATGGCGGTGGAAGACGGATATGATCTCCCTATGATGACTCCCGCGGGTGGAGGAGAAGATGTTTTGAAGCCTAAGGCGCAATGGAACGCGCAAGAGTTTGATGCTTCAAAGTGGAATAGGAAGGCGATGCATGCCATCTTGTGTGCTATGGACGAAAATCAATGCAAGTTGATTCAAAATACTAGGATAGCTAAGGAGGCTTGGGACATCCTAGAGATTGCACATTAGGGAACCGAAGTGGTGAAGGACTCCAAGCTTCAAGTCCTCCAAACTCAATTCGAGACGCTTAAGATGGAGGAGAATGAGTGCTTCAACGACTTCGAGATCAAGTTGATGGATATAGTCAACCAAAGCCATCAACTTGGTGATCCATATTCGGATAGGAGAATCAAGCAAAAGATTATGAGATCTTTACCCGATAGGTTTGAATCGAAGGTGACGACTTTAGAAGAAAATAGTGATTATAAGGATATGAAGCCGAGTGAGGTGATTAGGAGACTTCTAGCTTATGAGTCTAGGAAGGGGCCTATCTCCACACCCACCAAAAAGCAAAAAGGAATTGCTTTAAAAACCTCCAAGGATGAAAAGGAGGAAAAGAAGGTTGACTCGGATGAAAACCTTGCCTTGTTTGTAAAAAGGTTCAACAAGGTTATGAAGTTTAGAAGAAAGAACTTTGGATCAAAAGGACAAGATTTGAAGAAAAAGGGTTCTTTCAAGAAGTTTGAACCTAGGCAAGAGAGGACCGAAAGGAAAGGGGTCCGATGTTTCGAGTGTGGTGGCATAGGTCATTTTGCCCCCGATTGTGCAAATCATGTTGAGAAGAAAAAGGGGAAAGTGATGGCCGCCACTTGGAGTGGAAGTAGTGATGACTCCTATGAGGGAGATGAGTCTTCGGATGATGAAGAGCTCATGGCTAATCTCCTAGCTTTTGCCTCCTCCCATAAAAGCAAAAGTGCTAGTGAAAGAGAGGAAATGAGTCAAGAGGAAAATGACTCAAGTGAAGTAGAGAGTGATTCCTCTTCTAACTCCATAAATGGATTTGTGGAGAAAAAGGTGCTTGCTAAATATCATGCCGAATTTAATGATTTAGCAATCAAGAGCACAAGAAAGATCAAGATGTTGAGAGAAGAAAATCTTGAGCTTGCATCTCATAATAACCACTTAAGTGAACAAGTGGAAAAATTCAAGAAGATGGAAGATAAGCTAAAAGAGGAGTTAGTCTTATCTAGGAGGAATGAGGATAGTCTAAAGAGGGAGCTTGAAGAAGTTAGAGAATCTATGACTAGGATGGATTCTAGCACCAAGAAGCTTGACCATATGCTTGGTGTTAGAAAGAGTCCATGTGACAAGAGGGGTCTTGGGTATGAAGATGGCAAGAAGATCTCAACCTCTAACAAGACCGTGTTTGTCAAGAGCTTGAAGAAAGAAGAAACTTCATTTGTGCAACTTCCTAGGAAGAAGTTAGAAATAGGACAAAGTTCAAATGCTCAAGTGAAGATGGGGCCAAGAAGGCAACCTCAAGCTCAACCCCCTAGGGTTCCTCAAGCCAACATTCCTCCTCAAATGGCTCACAATGGAAAGAGGCCTATCATGCAACCTCAAGCTTGGAAGCAACCTAGACCGGTTCAACAACGAAGACGCATTGAACCCTTTCATCCACAAAGACAAGGACAAGGTATGATTCCTTATTTTACTCCTATTTGTCACTTTTGTGGATTTGTTGGTCATATTAGACCTCAATGCTTTCGCTATTTAAAAATGTACAAAACTAGAAGCATGATAGAGAAGAAAAAGAAAAGAGCCATGATGCATGTTCCTAGGAATGATAATATTAATTTGCATGATCCTAGGAATAGTAGAGCACATGTACCAAAGACCACTAAGAAAGCTAAAATTGTTGCTAAGTGGATTAGAAAGAATGAAAATGTTTGCCATGTTGCACAAATAGCCTTGAAGGCAAATTCTTCTAATTTTTGGTATTTGGATAGTGGGTGCTCTAGGCACATGACGGGAAACAAGAGTTTCTTCGAGACTCTTGTTATGGAGGAAGGTGGATATGTCACTTTTGGTGATGGATCCAAAAAGAAGGTTGTAGGGAAAGGATCCATTTCCGTTCCCGGTTTACCCTCCTTATCCGATGCTTTATTTGTTGATGGCTTGAAAGCCAATTTAATAAGCATTTCACATCTAAGTGATGAAGGATATTCCGTCTTGTTTAATAAAAATGATTGCTCAATCCTAAAGCCCGATGGACAAACCTTGTTGAAAGGTATGAGATCTAGCGACAACTGTTATTGTCTTGAAGCTAGAATAGTCTCAAACAATGTGTCCATGGATGAGCAAGTTGAGTTGTGGCATGAAAGACTTGGCCACAAGAACTTTAGGGATTTAAGAACCCTTGGAAAGTTCGAGTGTGTGCGTGGCCTCCCTAAGCTTGGGAAGAAAGCCAATGGTATTTGTGGACCTTGCCAACAAGGAAAACAAACCAAAAGCATGCACAAAAAGGGGAAGTATCTCTCCACCAAGGAGCCTCTTGAGCTTCTCCACATGGACCTCATGGGTCCCATGCAAACCGAAAGTTTGGGTGGAAAGAGATACATTTTTGTTTGTGTTGATGATTTCTCTAGATTTACATGGACATATTTTCTTAGAGAAAAATCCGAAACTTTTGATAAGTTTAAAATGCTTTGTACTAAATTGCAAAATGAAATGAATTCTAACATTAGAAGCATTAAACGGATTATAAGTGACCATGGGAGGGAGTTTGAGAATGCCTCTTTTGAAAGCTATTGTGATAGCTTAGGCATCTCCCATGAGTTTTCGGCTCCTAGGACACCTCAACAAAATGGAGTTGTTGAGAGGAAGAATAGGGTCCTCCAAGAGATGGCCTGAGTGATGTTGCTTAGCAACAATGTCCCTAGGAACCTATGGGCCGAAGACGTCAATACGACTTGCTATATAGGGAATAGAGTATTCCTAAGGCCTGGATCTAGAAACACCTCCTATGAACTATGGAAGGGTAGGAAGCCAAATATTAGCTACTTTCACACATTTGGAAGCAAATGCTACATTTTAAATGACCGTGATCAACTTGGCAAGTTTGATGCTAAGAGTGATGAGGGTATCTTTATTGGCTATGCCTTGAATAGTAGAGCCTATAGAGTTTTCAACTTGAAGACTCAAACTGTCATGGAATCATCGAATGTTATCATTGATGATACAAGGCTCAAGTCAAATGAACATGAGGAGGAGGATGTTTTAGAGGATGACTCTCCTTTGGAGAGGGTTGTGGTGACTCCCAATGTTGGGACATCTAATGAAGTCACACAACCTAGTACTAGAGTTCCTAACTTGGACTCTAATGAACCCGCTCCATGGGTTAGAAGACTCCATAACAAAGAGGATGTTATTGGAGATGTTAATGAGGGTGTTAGGACTAGGCGCCAAATAGCTAATCTAATTAGCTTTACATGCTACACCTTTCAAATAGAACCCAAAAAGGTTGATGAAGCCTTGAATGATGAATTTTAGGTTCTTGTCATGCAAGAAGAGCTAAACCAATTCGAAAGGAATGAGGTTTGGACTCTAGTTCCTAGGCCTAAGACCACTAATGTCATAGGCACAAAATGGATATTTAGGAACAAATCCGATGAGGATGGCAACATAGTGCGAAACAAGGCTAGACTTGTAGTACAAGGGTACTCTCAAATTGAGGGTATCGACTTTGAGGAGACTTTTGCTCCCATTGCCCGCTTAGAGTCCATTAGGCTTCTCTTGTCCATCTCTTGTGTGCACAAGTTCAAATTGCACCAAATGGACGTCAAGAGTGCCTTCCTTAATGGCTTCTTGCAAGAGGAAGTGTTTGTTGAACAACCTAAGGGGTTTGTGGATTCACACCACCCCAACCATGTCTATCGCCTCAAGAAGGCACTATATGGGTTGAAACAAGCACTGAGGGCTTGGTATGAGCGCCTCACTCAATTTCTTGTTGACAACAACTACACAAGAGGTAGTGTTGACAAGACGCTATTCATCAAGAGAGACAATGATGAGCTTTTCATAGCTCAAATATATGTTGATGATATAGTTTTTGGTTCCACCAACAACACCAAGGTCCAACAATTTGTTGATGTTATGTCTCATGAATTTGAGATGAGTCTTGTTGGTGAGCTAAGTTACTTCCTAGGTTTGCAAATTAGGCAAATGAATGATGGGATTTTCATAACCCAAGCCAAATATGTTAAGAACCTAGTGAAGAAGTATGGTTTAGAGAATGCCAAACGTTGTGATACACCCATGAGTACCACTTTGAAGCTAAGCAAGGATGCTAGTGGTAAAAGTGTGGAACAAACGTTATATCGTGGCATGATAGGAAGCTTGCTTTATTTGACCGCAAGTAGGCCCGATATATCCTTTAGTGTGGGTGTGTGTGCTAGGTACCAAGCGGATCCTAAGGAGTCCCACCTCTCTTCCGTGAAGAGGATCATTCGCTATGTGAATGGGACATCCAACTATGGGATTTGGTACTCTTTTGACACTAATGCTAGTCTTGTAGGCTTTAGTGATGCGGATTGGGCAGGAAATTGTGATGATAGGAAGAGCACATCGGGCGGTTGCTTCTTTCTAGGCAACAACTTGGTGTCTTGGTTTTGCAAGAAGCAAAACTCAATTTCCTTGTCCACGGCCGAGGCCGAGTACATAGCCGCGGGGAGTGGATGCACACAACTCCTATGGATGAAGCAAATGCTAGTAGACTACGGATTCAACCAAGGTACTCTCACTCTCTTTTGTGATAACATGAGTACTATTAATATTTCCAAGAATCCGGTGCAACATTCTAGAACTAAGCATATTGACATCCGACATCACTTCATTAGAGAGCTTGTTGAAAATAAATGCATAGTACGTGAACATGTAGGTACTAATGATCAACTTGCGGACCTATTTACTAAACCCTTAGATGCTACTCGATTTAAAACTCTTAGTAGATCTATTGGGATATGTCTTATGGAGTGATGTATTCTATGATTGACCCCATATGGGGAACTCAAGCAAAGAGAGCTATTTTGCATTCTTGTAACTTGCAAAATATTTGAAATAACTTATGCCTCTTCTTTTGATTGCTTGAGCAAGCTTGGTTGTACATATGTATATATGCTTTCAAATTCTATAAGTGTGAACCTTGCTTGATTACAATCCATGTCATATTTATGTTCAAACATGCATTTTTGGACTAGGAGATTTACATAGGAAGTATGATGTGAATGACCTATAGTTATCTCCATGACATGATGATTCTTTTTAACATGCAAATGATAAATGAAAAAGCATGAAATTCATACAACATGCTCTCATGAAAAGCATGAATTGATGATTGCATATTCTTAAAATGCAAAACGTGTGTGAAAGCTTATGAGACTCAAAATGAATAAAGGATCTTGTATCCGTTCAAAGGAATTTATATTCCAAATGTCTCTCTTTCTTTATTAGTTGAACATGGTTACTATCATACGGATATCTTATCCGGAAAAATCAAATAGGGTGCAAAGTCGCTCATGCCATGTTTCGCTTATAAAGTTGGATATAGTTACTCTAAAATTTGAAATCAATAATCTCTATATCCTTGCTTTTCCCATGACATTGGTGAAATTGGTTTGAATTCTTATTTGAAACCTTTGTCATTTGTTTTGCCAAATACCATTGTATTTTGGACTTGAATGCTATATGTCTTGTATGCAAAGCATGTTGGATTCACACATTTTTCTCAAATAAATCTCCTTGTTTCTCTCAAATTAATTGAAGTGCATAAAGTGACTTATATGTATATGCAAATCTTGCATGCTTCTATCTCTCGTTGCTATGAGTGACCCGGTTGGGGACTACTCCTTTGCCTATATCATGACAAAAAGGGGGAGTAGGATATGGTAAGGGGAGTTGCAAAATATAGAAGCTATTGTGCACTTTGGGGAGAACATACAATGAGGGGGAGTAACCCGTTGAGGGGGAGCATTGCATACACATACATTTCATAATGTTGTGCCTAAATTTTTAATGCAAATGCTTGTTATTGTTCTCACATGATTAATCTCACACTTTACTTGTATTGGAAATGCTAGAAACTTTATTTTCAGGGCTTGATTGTTCTACAAGAGATTGAAGACTTGAAGTTGTATTTACTTATCTCTTTGTAATGTAGATAATCATTGTAGTCCCGTAGTTTCTAATTCTTTGTGAGGAATCAATGTGAGTGGTGGTTTTGTCACGAAATAGCCAAAGGGGGAGATTGTTAGGATTCCCGTTGTTTTTAACTGGCTTATTTCGTGATCAAACCATATGTGGGGATGCTTTGTAAGGGTAGCTTAGATGTTGTTGTTATTGCTTAGGCCCTTTTGAAGACCTCACTATTGACAAGCACCAAAGGTAATACTCTAAGTGCTTACTTGTCTTGAAGAGATAGTTGCACACACTCACAACTCATGCATATGTTTAATCCTTGTATGTTGTGTGTCTTATTTGTGTGCCTTAATGATCATTAACATCTCTTCTTGCATGTTAGTTTGATTGCGTCTTGCATTGCCCATTGCCATGACATGTTTAGAACTAGGTTGCATTTTGTAAAAGTATGGGCGCTATTCAACCGCCCTACAGGCGCCCTACAAACAGCGGTGCCACTGGTGATGTTTTTCACACCTGATGGTCCGCCCAAAAATCGCCCTACGAACAGCGGGTAAAGGGCGGCTCTCCAGACCCGAGAGCAACCGCCCCTAGGTCGCCTGGAATCCGCCCAATGTAGGGCGGTCACGAAGAACATGTTCTTCACAATCCCAGGCGAACCGCTGTACACCCGCCCTACGTACAGCGGGTGAACAGCGGCCAAGGCAAATATTGGTGTCACTTATCAAAACGACCACACTTCATCTTGACACCCTATATATATGCCACTTTGACTTTAGGTCAATCACAAGAGTTCATATTCAGATTTCATACTTAGGATATTTTTCAAAGAGAAGAAAAATTCCAAGAACTCATTTTTAATCACTCAAACACTTGTTCCATGATCATCAATCATCATCTAGCATCATCTTAGATCATCTAGATGTCATCTAGCATGGATTCTTCATCATACTTTGCTTGGTAAGCTTTTCACTAATATCTTACATATTTTGTGTTTCTCTTATCTAGCAATCTTATTTTAAAAACTTGTATGTGATTTTATATTCTTTGAATACAAGTTTGAGATTAGTATGATGTATGTTTGAGAAGTTGTATTGTGCTAGCATATTAGGTTTTGTGCTTAATATTGATTAGCTAAACTAATTGCCATGTCATTTAGTTTTGATATCTAGGATTGCTCTTAATTGCATATTAATCATCTTAGATAAGCATATAGGGTTTCCCTTGCTCTATGTTGCATTTTGGATATTCACATATATTCACTTAGGGTTGTTTTCTCTTCTAGAGAAAGTAAGTCTTGTGTGTAGCAACCGGGATTAGGTTACTTAGATCGCAAGCAAAATTGGACTAGGTTCACTCATACCGGGATTAGGTAGGTGTGTGATTACTTCCGGGATTAGGTTGTAATCGTTTGCACATTTAGTGGATTCGAGGTTTGAGTGTGGCTTACTTACATAGCTCGTGGTTTTTCCCGTGAGGGTTTCCACGTAAAAATCAAGTGTTAATTTAATTTCCGCACCATATTACACTTGCTTGTTTATTTTATCTTGAGGGTAATTTCGTAATTTTGACTAACAAGAAAAATTGGGTAAAAAGCGTAAAATCTATTCACCCCCCCTCTAGATAGTTTTATACACACCGTGCTATAATTAGTTTCACAAGGCTAGGCACACACTCACACATATCATTCTTGTGTGTTCCTTCATGATTGAATTTCATTTACATATCACTTTCACACACTTGGCAAAATATGCTCATGCATTCATATTAAGTTGATAAACTTTGTGTTTTGCATTTTCTAGGACTATGTCCGGAAACTAGCATATGTGTGTGTCTTTGTGTTTGTATGTTTCTGTATTTTGTGTTTAGGACTTGAACATGTTCTTATTTAATGCCTTATTGAGTTCCGGTCGTTTCGGTTACTCATTCATAAGGTTTCGAGTCCAAACAAGTTGACTACGCTACTTTTCGTTCTCATTCGTTGAGTTGACTTCATCGATGATTTCCGAGATGATTTCTCAACCGTTTTTCAATGTTGTGTAGTCATCGTCGTGCGTGAGAGAGTCACGGTTCGTAATCCAGAAACAGATTTGAAATCGAAGCTCAGACGCCCAAGATACGAGCCGAAGAACCGAGGGAGCGCACGAGAGGACAGCCCAGGCCGTGGGCCACATGGGCTGGCCGTTGATAAGGCCGTGGGCCCCACGGCCTGGAGCACTCTTTGCTCCCGTGTGGGCCACGCACCCCCCATGGCCAGGGGGTGATGTGGCACCACATGATTGGCTCCCTTGGCCTCTCTCTCTCTCCTCCTATTTCTTCCCTCTCTCTCTCTCCATTTTGAAATTCAAGAAGAAAAGTTTCAGCTTTCCCGCAAGAACATCCTCTCCAATTTTTAGATTTGCAAAACACCATATCTTCCTCATCTGGAGTCAGATTTGAGTGCTTCAAGTTGGAGAGTGTTCGTATTTGAGTCCTCTAACATCTCCAAGTGGTTTGGTGGCTGTTTGATCGTGATTTCCAGTGGTTGAACACTGATTTCCGAACCAGCTGCAGAATCCAAGGTAATGGTCTCAACTTTGGGATTTCTTGCTTTTTGACCTTCCATTTGCTTGGGGTTTCTTCTTCTATATCTATGTTAATGTTTGGTAAAAGCTATTTGGAAAGATAGCATGATTATCATTCTAATTGAAACTCAATTTGTGGACTAATGTTGACTAGATTCTATGATTCTAGGTTTTACATATGTTTGTGAGTTGTATTGTGATTAGAATGGCATCTTAGGTTGTTTGGAACTTAATTGAATTAATTTTGTGATAAATGACCTTGAGATTTGATTTGATCCCTTGATTGATAAAATCTAGGATTTGTGTATTTGTTTGTGATTTAGAGAATATAGGTTTTGATTGATGTAAATCTCAAAACCTTGCTCTATATTTTTGACTAGTATATTGATTGATATTAATCTCATATATCTAGCATTTAATTGTGTATTGATAGCATCTTGAATTTGTACATCATGTACATTTTATGATTCAAGTGTTATATATGTGAATGAGACTTTGAGTGTATGTGTTAGGTGTTTCACATGCTTAGGTTTCTATTCATTTATTTTTGCATCTAGACTTGATTACTTGTGATATCACATGTTTAGGTCTATTTGTGCCATAGAATGTATTGATCACATGTTCTATGTTGTATTGATTGTTTGCATCATTTGCATTCACATGATCGCACTAGGAAGTCCTTGTAAAAGGCATGAAGTCTTGGTTAGAGTCAGGGTGACTCGGATAGCCAAGCAAGAAGTCTTGCCTAGAGTCGGGATGACTCGGATAGGTAAGCAAGGAGTCATGGCTAGAGTCGGTAGGACTCGGATAGTCATGCATGGGAGGCTCCCTAGAGGCAAGAGTGCCTTGGATAGGGAGTTGGCTATTGTATTGGTAGGCCTAGGCGTATGGTTAGACATAGACTCCGATAGAGCGGGGTACACGGGAGGTGTATGCACTCTTGAGGAATTTCTAATCTACCATCGATGTTGGTTGTGTGTGGTGTCCAATATATGGTGGTTCCGCATCATTGAGGGATTTCACACTTTCCAATAGGGTTAGGTAGGCTTAGACTTCACTAGGTTGGGTGAGCTAAGGATTGGTCACTTTGTGAATGTTCTATGTTTGCTTTCCAATAATATAGTACCCAATGGTTGTAGTTCAACCCGTGGATGTTTCCTCCTTGGAGGTTTTACCACGTTAAAAAATCGCTTGTGTTAATTCTTCCTATCTCTTTCTCTTATATTTTAATTGTATATTTTATTATCTTGATTCATAATATTCACATGTGATGTATTGTGAAGCAAGACTTTGTATAGTGTGATTAGTGAATTCTTTCTATAGATCAATTTTTGTTTCTTTGATTCTTTTATATATTGTAATTTTTGTATAGTGACATTTTGATCACTCTTGTAACCCATTGAACACTTATTGAAATACAAGCTTATTTTGTTGTTGTGTTTATTTGTTCTTATACCTCACATAACTTGTTGATATACTTAGACTTTACTCTTATGATTGTATTATTGTATTGTCTATGTATGTCTTCCTTGGCTTATTGTGTTGTGTGTAAGGCTATCTTGAGGGACAAACGAATGTTTGTTCAAGGGTTTGAAAAAGGTGTAAAACCTATTCACCCCACCTCTAGGTATGCTTTAAGCAATTTAACTTCGTTTGTATACTTTCAGGTTCAATCCGTCTTCGTTGTTGAACCGGTCTAGATTGCTTCCTAGCTTGAGGTTGCATGATAGGTCTCTTTCCTTTGTGAGCCAAGTGTGGAGGAATGTTGGCTTGAGGGACCCTAGGGGGTTGAGCTTGAGGTTGCCTTCTTGGCCCCATCTTCACTTGTGCATTTGAACATTGTCCTATTTCTAACTTCTTCCTAGGAATTTGCACATATGAAGTTTCTTCGTTCCTCAAACTCTTGACAAACACGGTCTTGTTAGAGGTAGAGATCTTCTTGCAATCTTCATACCCAAGACCCTTCTTGTCACATGGACTCTTTCCAACACCAAGCATATGGTCAAGCTTCTTGGTGCTAGAATCCATCCTAGTCATAGCCTCTCTTACTTCTTCAAGCTCCCTCTTTAGACTTTCTTCATTCCTCCTAGATAATACTAACTCCTCTCTTAGCCTATCTTCCATCTTCTTGAATTTTTCCACTTGTTCACCTAAGTGGTCATTTTGAGATAAAAGTTCAAGATTTTCTTCTCTCAACATCTTGATCTTTCTTGTGCTCTTGATTGCTAAATCATTAAACTCGGCATGGTATTTAGCAAGCACCTTTTTCTCCACAAAACCATTTATGGAGTTAGAAGAGGAATCACTATCTTCTCCACTTGAGTCATTTTCCTCTTGACTCATTTCCTCTTTCTCACTAGAACTTTTGCTTTTATGGGAGGAGGCAAAAGCTAGGAGATTAGCCATGAGTTCTTCATCATCCAAAGACTCATCTCCCTCATAGGAATCATCACTACTTCCACTCCAAGTGGCGGCCATCACTTTTCCCTTTTTCTTCTCATTGTGATTTGCACATTCGGGGGCAAAGTGACCTATGCCACCACACTCGAAACATCGGACCCCTTTCCTTTCGGTCCTTTCTTGCCTAGGTTCAAACTTCTTGAAAGAGCCCTTTTTCTTCAAATCTTGACCTTTTGATCCAAAGCCCTTTCTTCTAAACTTCATAACTTTGTTGAACCTTTTTACAAACAAGGAAAGGTCTTCATCCGAGTCAATCTTCTTTGCCTCCTTTTCATCCTTGGAGGTCTTCAAAGCAATTCCTTTTTGCTTTTTAGGAGGTGTGGAGATAGGACCTTTCCTAGACTCATAAGCTAGAAGTCTCCCAATCACCTCACTCGGCTTCATATCCTTATAACCACTATTTTCTTCTAAAGCCGTCACCTTCGATTCGAACTTATCGGGGAGAGATCTCATAATCTTTTGCTTGATTCTCCTATCCGAATATGGATCACCAAGTTGATGACTTTGGTTGACTATGTCCATCAACTTGATCTCGAAGTCGTTGAAGCACTCATTCTCCTCCATCTTAAGCATTTCGAATTGAGTTTGGAGGACTTGAAGCTTAGAGTCCTTCACCACTTCGGTTCCCTCATGTGCAATCTCAAGGATGTCCCATGCCTCCTTAGTTATCCTAGTATTTTGAATCAATTTGTATTGATTTTCGTCCATAGCACATAAGATGGCATGCATCACCTTCCTATTCCACTTTGAAGGCTCAAACTCTTGCGCGTTCCATTGCGCCTTAGGCTTCAATACTTCTTCTCCTCCACCACCGGGAGTCATCATGGGTAGATCATATCCGTCTTCCACCGCCATCCATGCACGGTCGTGAATTTGGCATATGTAGGATTCCATCTTCCCTTTCCATTGGGAATAGTTCAATCCGGTAAGAAGTGGAGGCCTTGTGCTAGAAGCACCTTCATTGCCACCATCATTTCCATCGTTTCCACTCATAGTGTTTATGAATGAATGAAATGAATGCAAATGTATGAATGATCAAAAATCACACAAAATGCAAAACACACAAAAATAAGCAAGGATCACCTATGTATGTCTAGGAACCCGCTCTGATACCAATTGAAACAAATTATAGCACGGTGTGTATAAAACTATCTAGAGGGGGGGTGAATAGATTTTAAACTTATTACCCAATTTTTCGTGTTAAGTCAAAATTACAAAATTACCCCTAAATAGATAAAGCAAAAAATCAAATATAAAATGTGGAAAATAAATAACACTTGATTTTTACGTAGAAACCCTCACGGGAAAAACCACGGGCTAGTAAGTAAGCCACAGTCGAACCTCGAATCCATTAAATGTGTAAAACGATTACAACCTAATCCCGGAAGTAATCACACACCTACCTAATCCCGGTATGAGTGAACCTAGTCCAATTTGCTTGCGATTTAAGCAACCTAATCCCGGAAGCTACACACAAGACTTACTTTCTCAATGAAGAGAATAACACCTTAAGTGAATATATGAATATCCAAAATGCAACCTAGAGCAAGGGAAACCTTATATGCTTATCTAAGATGATTAATATGCAATTAGAACAGTCCTAGATATTAAAAACTAAATGACATGTCAAATAGTTTAGCTAATCAAGATTAAGCACAAAACCTAATTAGCTATCACAATACAACTTCTCAAACATACATCACACTAATCTCAAACTTGTATCCAAAATATATATAATAACATACAAGTAATTAATTGAGATTGCTTGTTAAGAAAAACACAAAATATGTAAGATATTAGTGAAAAGCTTACCAAGCAAAGTATGATGAAGGATCCATGCTAGATGACATCTAGATGATCAAAGATGATGCTAGATGATGATTGATGATCATGAAAAAGTGTTTGAGATGATAATAATGAGTTCTTGGAATTTTTCTTCTCTTTGAAAAATATCCTAAGTATGAAATCTGAATATGAACTCTTGTAATTGACCTAAAGTCAAAGTGGCATATATATAGGGGCCATAAGTGAAGTGAGGTCGTTTTGAAAAACACACCAGAAATTGCTCTGTGCGCTGGTGAGCCTACGCTGGATGACAGGCACACGACCAGCGCATAGGTAAAAATTACACAGGCGCTTGACGACTAGCGCTCAGAAGGGCGCACGACCAGCGGCACACCACTGGGCGATTTGCGCTGGTGTGGACCAGCGCACGACCAGCAACAGACCACTGGGCAATCTGCGCTGGTGTGGACCAGTGCACGACCAGCGACAGACCACTCGGCGATCTGCGCTGGTGAGCTGCGCTGGTCTGGCGCTTGACGACCAGTGCACAGCCCACTCCTTTGAACCCCACAAGAAAGCTTGCAAGGGGTAAAAACGTAAAGGAAGATTCATCCTAAAAGCCTAAAATGCTATGGCATTATAATCACAAGATGCAATCTAAATAACAAGCAAGAAGAGATGTTAATGAACATTAATGCACAACAATAAGAAACACAACATACAAGGAATAAACATATGCATGAGTTGTGAGTGTGTGCAACTATCTCTTCAAGACAAGTAAGCACATAGAAATTTACCTTCGGTGCTTATCAATAATGAGGTCTTCAAAGGGCTTGAGCAATAACAACAACACCTAAGCTACCCTTGCAAAGAATCCCCAACAAGTGGTTTGTCCATGAAATGAGCCAATCAACAAATGGGAACCTTACACACATCATCTTCTACCAATCTTTGCATTAGGAGCAAGCACTAAAAAAGGAGGGCCAAGAGTGATTTCCTTATCTATCACTTCCTTTTTATTTGATTATGACTATGTGTAACTAAAGACCTAATCTAGGGGATAGATGTGAGGAACAATTGGTTGTGGGTATTTGCTAAGCTATTTGAATAGATCATATTCACTATATGATTTGCATTGTATATCACTCGTAGATTATAATCTTACCTAGGATAACATGTTGTGAAACCAATCTTGGATTGACACCCTTGATTGGTTAAGAGCATAGTGATTACTATAGGTTAGTGGTGGGAATATCAACCCCATTAATCTAAACCTCAATTTGTAACTAATTGATCCCACCTTGACCCCTTTTCCTTTATCGGTTAGGCATCTTGGTGGAAAGATACTTAGGGTTCATGGTGATGACTGATCGGTCATTTATTGTATATGTTTTTGATCCCCATTCCTCCTATCAATTGCTTGTTTCTCGTGCCTTTTTGAGGTTTAATGTGTGTTTGTGAGCATTTTCAGGAGTTTGGATCCAGATGAATACATCGAAGAATATCAGGCATAAAGTGCTATTTTGAAGACTTCAGGGGCTTTCATGCAATTATCCAACAATGCAGCTAAAAGATCTCCCAATTGTTTAGCAGCGATGCAGCAGCGCTCTAAGAACAGTGCCCACCGCTGCCTATACCGCTGCCTCACCGCTGCCGATGCTGCAGCGGTTCTCCGTCTCTCGTCAAGACCGCTGCCGCGCCGCTGCCACTCTGGCAGCGGTCACGATAGCGGTTGTGCGATAAAAGGCCATTCAAGGGTTGCTTTTCATAGTCAGATTGAGCAGTGCCTATAAATAGGTTATGATATCTTTTAGGGCAGGGGCTCGCTCATTCACTCTAACTTTTCTCTGGCTTTTAACTGGTTCGACAACTCTCCCATTCAGACATTCCACACTTTTTGCTCATCACATAAATTCATCATCCACCTTTACTCATAGAAGATTCAAAGACGAAGGAGTTCATCGAGGAGCTGAAGAATTTGTTGAAGCTTTCAATGGGTTTAATCTTTTCTCCCTCTTGTTTCTTTGTTTCTAATATGTGTAACTAAACTCCATACTAGGGAATCAATGTGAACCTCTATGAATACTCTTTGTTAGAATTGACTATATTTCTATTAATTCAGGTTTTGATTCATTCAATTCATCCTATAATTTAATTCTTTATTCTTGTTGATGCATAGTTTTATGCTAGGTAGGAATTTAGGGTTTTTGATTGTGATTTATATCTCAAGTTTTTGAGTTAAATTAAATTATAATTGAGTGCTAATATTTAATTGAATGAATAAAATTAGCAACCCCAAGTTTTTGGGACGCAATTTTGGTTCACTTGTTCTTGTGCTTAATGGGTTTTTGGTTTTGATTCATATCTCAAGTTTTTGAGTTAAATTGAATTGCAATTGAGAACACTTGATTCATCCCAGGATCATACGGTAATAATCATAAATAAAATAAGAACGAACCCGTAACTTGAGTTACATCTTTTATCAAAAGTCAATTTGAAGCATTGAGTAGACATAGTTGGGGAGCATTGATGACCTAGTCCTCTCACCTCTTGATCACATTCACACATTCTTTTTAATTGTTTTCTTAGTTTAATTTAGTTAATCGATACTCAATCAATCAATCAATCTCAAATCTCTTGGATACTGTTAATTGCTTAACTTAAATTAGAACTAGTTTAATTGGTAAATCACTTTTCCTCGTGGGAACGATCCCTACTTGTCATTGTACTTATCTCACGATTCGTGCACTTGCGAGTTAGGTTTTTATAACACAATTTTACACATCAAGTTTTTGGCGCCGCTGCCGGGGAATAGTTGAATTTATTGGTTATTTCTAGTTTTAGTTTTAGTTAATAGGTTTACTTAAGTTTAGGTAGTCGAGTCATTAATTTTTAGTTTTTCTTTAGAATTTTCTTTTTCTTTATTTCTTTCTATTCGCTGTTTATTTGTGTGCTATCTTTTCTAATTTCAGGTGTTGACAGTAGATGCAAGGTAGAAGATCTCAACAGGGAGAATTGTTACCTTTGAACGATAACATCCATCGCATCAGAAATCAGACAATGGAAGGCGAGGAAATTCAGAATCGAGATGGGAATAACCTGGAGGCTGATCCAATGCCCAACCTTGTCCCGAATCTAGTTTATGAGCCAGAGCCTATCAGAACTATGAAGGATTACAGTAGGCCGGTGGTGAGCAACCACCCCTTGTGCATTGTGCTAGAACCTGCAGCTAGGAACTATGAACTGCGAAGTAGCCATTACAACCAGCTGCCTGTGTTCCGAGGTCTACCAGATGAAGATGTACTTCTGTTCTTTAGAGAGTATTATGCAGCAATACAATCCTTGCCCAACCATAGGATAACAGAAGACCAGCTGCGCATGAGATGAATTCCACATGCATTGAAGGATGAGGCGAAGACATGGTTGCTGACATTGCCTCCAGCATCTTTGAGAACATGGGATGAAATAAGGGAGAAAATCACTGACCAGTATTATGCACCTCAGAAGACCAGTGAAATCCGAGCAAAAATTTCAAGTTTCTACCAACAAGACAATGAGTCTTTTTATGAGGCATGGGAGCGTTTCAAGAAGTACACCAGAGATTGTCCTCAGCACGGTTTTCTTACAAATCAGCTTTGTCAGTGGTTTTATGATGGTCTAACGGAAGTATCAGGTCTTCTAGTGAACAACGCATGTGGAGGTTCCATGTATGACAAACAACCAGAAGAGGTATATTCTATCTTTGAGAAATTAGCTCAGAATTCTCGTCACAAGAATTCAAGGAGAAAGAAGGGAATTTATACAGTGGATGCCAATACAGAAAGTTCCATTCAAATGACACAAATCATAAAGAAAATGGATGCTTTAGCTACTGATATGGGGCAGATGAAGAGTTGGCAACAAAAAGTATTTATGGGAGAACATCAAGCAGGATGTTCAGGTTCTAGAGAAGAAGAAGAAGAAGTTCAAGCCATGAACAATTTTAATCCTAGGCCACGGAATGACCCATTTTCCAACACTTACAATCCAGGTTGGAGAAATCACCCCAATTTTTCATGGTCCAACAACAATCAGAATTCTGGGAACCAATGGGGTAACAATACTCAAGGTACTGGGAACCAATGGGGCAACAACAATGGAAATCAAAGGCAATTTAACGCCGGAGCCCAACAAAATGCCGAATCCCAACCTAAGAAGCCATCAATAGAAGACATGCTTGTACAAATGCAGCAACAAATACAGCAGCAAATGCAGCAGATGAATCAAAAGAATGAGGTACAATTTCAGAACATTCATGCTTCGCTAAGGAAGACAGAAACTCAAGTTGGGCAATTAGCTGAAGCTCAACAAAAGATGGAACAAGGGAAATTTCCAAGTTTCACTGAGCAAGCAAAGGCTATGACAGTTCTTCGTAATGGTAAGGTTCTAACTGATACTAAACCCGCTGAACTTTCTGATAAATTTGCTACTGTTTCAGGGTCTTCGAAAGATAACAACATACCCAGGAGGAAGAAATAGTGGTGGAAAATTCCAAGGTTTCACCACTTCTCCACAAGTCAGCCAATCCATACATTCCTCCAATTCCATTCCCAGGGAGGTTGCAAAAGGGCAAGTTGGAGAAATCATACAAAGACATATATGACATTCTTTCGAAAGTCAATGTCAACTTGCCCTTACTAGAGATGATTCAAAAGATGCCCGCATATGCCAAGTTTTTCAAGAGTCTTCATACTTACAAGACAAGATTTGGGGAGAATCATCAAGAATTCATGACCGGAAGTGCTAATGCTGTTCTTCAAAAGTCGTTGCCACCTAAATTACAAGATCCAGGTAGTTTTTGCATCAACATTACTATAGAAGGTACCACTTTAGAGAGAGCCATGTTAGATTTAGGAGCTAGCATTAATTTAATGCCCTACTATATATATGAGCAACTGGGATTGAATGACCTGAAGAAGATATCTATGTCACTTGTGTTGGCTGATGGTTCTGTAAGATACCTAAGGGGTTATGTTGAAGATGTATTAGTGCAGGTAGATAATCTCATCATCCCTGCTGACTTTGTTGTCCTAGACATGGATGAAGGATCTAAAGATAGGAACTGCAAACCTATCATGTTAGGGAGACCTTTTATGGCAACAACAAAGACTTTTATAGATGTCCAGAATGGAAAGCTAACGATGACTGTATTAGATGAAATAGTAGAGTTTAAAGTCTTTGAGTCTCTTAAGTTCCCTGAAGCAGCAGATGACAGTTACTCAGTTGACTGTAATTCAATTGAAGTGGTGAATTCAGCAGTACAAGATGAGTTGACCGGAGATATGTCTGAAGAACTACTAGATTGGATTTGTGATGCAATAGAAGATGATGAAGAAATTCAACAAGGTGAGGTTTCAGAAGAAGATTCTGACATTGAGGAAGTGAGTGCTGAAGTAGAAGATGCGATCAACAAGTCGTTAATCCCATCTGTGAGTTCTCCCCCTGTATTAGAACTCAAACAACTTCCTTCTAACCTCAAATATGCCTTCCTAGGGAAGAATGATACTCTACCAGTGATCATAGCTTCTGACTTAGAGACAGAAAAAGAAGAGAAACTGTTGAAGGTGCTACAAGAGTATAAGGCCGCCATTGGATGGACCATAGCGGACATTAAGGGAATAAGTCCTACCACATGTATGCATCACATTTTTTTAGAAGAAGGAATGAAGCCATCTAGAGAGGCTTAACGAAGACTTAACCCGAATTTGAAAGAGGTCGTGAAAGAAGAGGTCCTGAAGCTACTTAAGGTGGGTATTATATATCCTATATCTGACAGTAAATGGGTGAGTCCGGTTCATGTTATGCCAAAGAAGTCTGGGATAACGGTGATAGCTAATGAGAACAATGAGTTGATTCCTACAAGGAAGACAACTGGATGGAGAGTGTGCATAGATTACTGCAACCTCAACACGGCAACTAAAAAGGATCACTTTCCTTTGCCATTCATTGATCAGATGCTCGAGCGTTTGGCAGGACATGCTTATTATTGCTTCTTGGATGGATTTTCAGGATACAATCAGATTGCCATAGCTCCAGAGGACCAAGAGAAGACGACGTTCACATGCCCTTTCGGGACCTTTGCATACCGAAGAATGCCTTTTGGGCTGTGCAACGCCCCTGCCACCTTCCAGAGATGCATGATGTCTATTTTCTCTGACATGCTAGAGAAGTATATTGAGGTATTTATGGATGATTTTTCTGTTTTTGGTAATTCTTTTGACCACTGCCTTGATAACTTAACTAGTGTTTTGAAAAGATGCACTGAGACCAATTTAACTCTTAGTTGGGAAAAAAGTCACTTTATGGTGAAATCTGGAATAGTGCTAGGACATGTGATATCTGATAAAGGCATAGAAGTAGATAGAGCTAAAATTGAAGTAATTGCTAAACTTCCACCTCCCACTTCGGTGAAGGGTGTGAGGAGTTTTCTTGGTCATGCAGGTTTCTATAGGCGTTTTATAAAAGATTTTTCAAAGATTAGTCGCCCCCTATGTAACACTTAGCCAAGGATTCTACATTTGTTTTCAATGATGAATGTTTGCATGCTTTTGAATCTCTCAAAGATAAATTGACATCTACTCCTGTTATTATGCCTCCTGATTGGTCCCTGCCATTTGAATTAATGTGTGATGCATCAGACTATGCTGTAGGTGCTGTTTTAGGACAGCGAATTGATAAAGTTCCACATGTTATTTACTACACTAGTCGTACTTTGAATGATGCACAATTAAATTACTCCACTACTGAAAAAGAATTGCTTGCTGTTGTGAGTGCCTTAGAAAAATTTCGTCAATATTTAATAGGATCTAAGGTCATTGTTTATTCTGATCATGCTGCTTTGAAATATTTACTAACAAAGAAGGAAGCTAAACCGAGATTACTCCGGTGGATCCTTTTGTTGCAAGAGTTTGATTTGGAAATCAGGGATAAGAAAGGCAGCGAGAATGTGGTAGCTGATCACCTTTCTCAATTAGTGGAGAATGAGAATGTAGAGGAAAGCACTAAACTGGTGCCAATCAATGAGAATTTTCCTGATGAACAGCTGATGGCGGTAGGAGTCAATGATCCTTGGTATGCTGACATAGTGAATTACCTTGCCAATGGCGTCATACCAGCTGACCTGACCTCGCAAGCCAAGAGAAGATTAATCTCCATCACTAGGCAATACTTTTGGGACGAGCCATACCTGTTCAAGTATGGCGCTGATCAGATCATTCGAAGATGCGTCCCTGAAGAGGAGCAGCAAGATGTGCTGAAATTTTGCCACACCCTTAGTTATGGAGGGCACTTTAGTGCCAAGAAAACTGCTCTGAAAGTTCTCCAATCAGGTTTCTTCTGGACCTCTCTATTTAAAGATGCTTACACATTTTGTATTTCTTGTGACAGGTGCCAGAGAACAGGGAACATTGGTAAAAGAGATGAGATGCCTCTTTCAAGCCAGTTGGTAGTAGAGATATTTGACGTGTGGGGGATTGATTTCATGGGACCCTTCCCATCCTCACATGGGTTCTTGTACATCTTGGTTGCTGTAGATTACGTCTCAAAGTGGATTGAAGCAGTTGCAACTAAGACGAATGATAGTAAGGTGGTGATAAAGTTTGTAAAGGAGAACATATTCACCAGATTCGGTACGCCTAGAGCAATCATAAGTGATGGAGGGAGCCATTTTTGTAACAAGGTCTTTGCCTCGTTAATGAAGAAATATAGTGTCAAACATAAGGTGGCAACTCCGTACCATCCGCAGACCTCAGGACAAGTTGAGGTAAGCAACAGGCAGATTAAGCAAGTACTAGAGAAGACAGTGCAGCCAAATCGGAAGGATTGGTCACTTAAGTTGAATGATGCTTTATGGGCATACAGAACAGCCTACAAAACTCCCATAGGTATGAGCCCGTATAGGATAGTTTACGGCAAGGCGTGCCATCTCCCGGTAGAGTTGGAACACAACGCCTATTGGGCCCTGAAGAAGTTGAACTTCAATTTAGATAAGGCAGGGGAGGAAAGAAGCTTGCAAATGAGCGAACTCGAGGAACTCCGGAACAATGCATATGAGAATGCGAAGATTTACAAAGAAAGGACAAAGAAGTTACATGATAACAAAATCCTTCGGAAAGAGTTTCATCCGGGAATGCTGGTGTTGTTATATCAATCAAGATTAAGATTGTTTCCAGGAAAGTTGAAATCTAGATGGACTGGACCTTATAGAGTAACCCAAGTCTTTCCGCACGGAGCTGTGGAGGTCGAAAGCATTCGTGATGCTGAGAGATTCAAAGTAAATGGCCACAGACTCAAGCCGTATGTGAGTGTGTCCGAGATAAGGGGAGCAGGTTTCTCCTTGTTCTTTGAGCCGTAAGGCTCTTGTGCGTCTTGCCCAGACGTTAAATAAAGCGCTCGGTGGGAGGCAACCCACCCAGGTATGTTCTTTTTAGTTTTGTTTTATCGTGTCCCTAATTAGTGTTCCCCTTGCTTTCATATAGGTTTGGGGGTGTTGTTTTACAATTTTTTTTTTTTTTTTAAAAAAAAAAATTTTGTTTGTCAAGTCTGCCGCTGTGATGTACGTGCAGCGCACTAAGAGCTGTGAGGCAGCGGTGCATTCTGTCCTTGCACCGCTGCGAGACCGCTGCCCAACAATTGGGAGCGGTTCTCCCTGGGCGAAACGCTGCCCAACCGCTGTGGTGTTATAGGCAGCGGTAGTGGCAGCGGTACCTTCTGTTCTTGTACCGCTGCTGCACCGCTGCCCAACAATTAGGAGCGTAAAATTTTATCAAACCGCTGCTTGACCGCTGTGCCTATGGCAGCAGTAGTGGCAGCGGTCCTAAAGGTCAGCAGTGCATTCAACTTTGCCGCTTGGATGGCCAATAGGAGTTGACCGCTGCCTGACCGCTGCGCCTATGGCAGCGGTAGTGGCAGCGGTCGTGCCCTAATATAAAAGGCACTATTTACGAGTCACTCTCACCGCTGTCTCTCTCAATTCTTTTTCAATTTTTTTTTTCTTCCTTTTTTTTCTCCTCTTCTCAAATCCGGTCACCACATCTTCCAGGTATGAGCTTCAATTTGTTTTTACTTTGATTTCATGATCTTTATTGCCACTAATTGCATGTTCCCACTCCTTTCTCCCCTAATTTTGCTTCCAATTGATATCATTAGGGTTATATGACCGAAAATTTGGGGATTGTTGGATGTTGGATGATTTTAGTCCTTTGCATGTGTTATTTGATGAATGCTCAGGGATTAGGCAATGAATGGAAGTGTGTTTTTGTTAGGATTATGCTCAATAGCAAGAGTGTAATGTTGTAATTAACAATCTTTTTCATATTAATAAAGTGATTTCTGGTTTAACAAATCGTATAGCATTTATAGTTTATATTATAATTGTCAAAGTAAATAATCATAAGGTCTAAAGATTATGGGAAAAGAAGAATTGTTCGTACATCTGGATATGTATGTGGTAGACACAATTCTTTAGTTAGTCTTGAATAATGTTCACAACTTAAGTTAAAGGTTGGGCACCTTTATCTTGTTAAAGTTGTAGAATTCTTTTGCTAGCATTTGAGTGGGATCAAATGAGATATGATGAGTCTAAAATCATCGGAGTGTCTTCGAGCAAAAGGATCTAGTGCACTGGGTGCATTGAACTGGATCACAATGAAAAGCTTTATCTAGAACCGTCAGTAGATAATAGTCTTTTCATTATCAGGACAATCGGAGAGTCTATCTTAATCCTGAGATAAATGATGGACTTATGGTTGCAAGTGATATCATTTGAGTTATCAATGAGTACGATTATATCGCATAGTCTATCCTCGATAGTTTGGTGATATTCATTTGTTAATCGATAGAGGACTTCATTTATAGATATGGACATCGTGGCTCCATTTAATTAAATGAGAGTATAATATCATCATATGGATGTTTTGAGGTAATTGGATATTAAATCTCAACGTTGAGTTTTTGATAGTGTCTATTGAAAACATGGCTTCTGGACAAGTCAAAATATCCAAGTTCAAAACGTGGTCATATGAGTAAATATGGTAACTTGGAGAGTTATAGGCGGTCTATGAACTCTTGGCGATTACTGATATTAATCACGAGGATACACTATCTCCAATATGATTGTCTAGGGTATGAATGAGGAGCATCTTCCTTTTCTATCTTTATTTAAGAGTTCAGTTTTAGCTCTTTAGTGGAATGAGTTAAAATTAATGGATCGGACCTAAGTGAATCATTTGTTGATTGTGATTAGGTTATGTCTATTGAAGCTTAAATTTAGATGGCCCGCCAAGATCCCCAATCCACACGGACTTGCATGGATCACTTGATATATTCTACCGGACCAATTTAAGGGTCCATCTAGAATTGCATTTAATATATTAAGAATATAATTTGCACATTATTTAAGTAATGGGCTGCTCAATTATATTAATATATTAATGAAAGACATGTGGGCTTGTTTCTTTTAGTAAGAATGGGTCTGGTTCACATGTGGGCTTTTTATTTAAAGTCCAATGGATTAAATGAAATAAGAAAATAATGTTAGGCCCAATCTTATACAAGTGGGGCGGCAAGGTTAAAATTTTAACCTAAAATATTATTTTGTTTCATTTGTTTTAATTAAATAAGAATTAATTAATTTATTGATTAATTGTTTAATTAAAGAAACAAATCTTTCCTAAAAGTAAAAGACTTGTTTGACAAGGAAATAAATAAATTAGTTTTATTTATTTAATCAAATAAGGAGTCTTTTTATTTAGTCAAAATAAAAGAATAAAAATCAAGGAGTTGGATTAGGGTTTGAAGTCTATAAAGTTGAAAAGAATTAGGGTTGAATTTTAGTCACCCTATATAAGTGACATGATGAAATTCGGCCAACCCTAATCTTGGACTACATAGAATTCGGCAACCCTAAAGGAAAAAGAAGAAAAAATTCGGCCAACCTATATATGTGTTCTTATAGGGTTCGGCCACCACAATCGATTGTGCTTGAGTTTTTTATTTCTTTCTTCTTCTTCTTAATTCTAAGAGAGTTTTTATTCTAAAAAGACAAAAAGGAGTGTGAAATTATTCTTTGATAGTATACAATTGCTTAATCATCAATAAGCTTGTGTATACGATATCAATCTAGGTTCACGCGAGTTTCGATCATTAGATTGAGAACTCAAAAGTGACCGGAATAATTTTTGACATTCTTTTGATTGTTTTGTGACTAACAAAGAAAAGAAAGTTTTTGTTTGGTCCATTCACAGGTTTGCAATTCAAAGGAAAGGGAGACCACGCTCCTAGGTGATCCACGTTCGTGCTCGGATTGAAGGTCTTACGGATTACCATCGACGTAAGTCAATCGGATCACGCGACAAAAGGTAATTTACTTTTGTTAATATATATGCATGTTTATTGATTAAAAGGGTTTAAGGTTCATAAAGGAAAAATTTTTAAACGTCACTAAATCGTTTTTAGTATCGCTTCCGCTGCGTTTACTACTTTTGTTATTATTTTTCCCTACAATTGGTATCAGAGCCTAGGTTGAACCCTTTTAATTAATTAACGTATATATACGTGGATCTATTTCTTTTTATTGTGATTATGCATGCTTAGAAAGAGATGGCACTCTAGGTATTCAAATATATAATTACATGTGATGTATGGATTTATATATGTTTTATGTGGTTTGTTATTGCTCGATTTTGGCCCTAGATTTTCAATGTAATTTTTGTTTCGGAGTTGTAACAAGAAGGGTGGTCTATTATCGCCATAATTCCTTCTTGGTAGATTGCTAGGTTTTATTTTTTTTATGTGCAGTATTTTTTTTTAGGGTTACTGCAGATTTTTTTTTTTTTTTTTTGTATGTGCAGTTTTTTGTTTGTAAAATTACTGCAGTGAATAAAAAAAAAAAAAATTAATACTGCAGTATTTATTATATATATACTGCCGTAATATGTTTAGGTCTTGAAGATTCGAAGACACAAAGCAAAACGAAGCTACCGGAACCATGAACGAGCACCGTGCGCACCCTAGGAGTGGATTGGGCTGCGCATGGCAAGCCCAAGCATGGTGGGCTGCGCACGGCAGCCCCTTAGTGGGGTTGTGAGTTGTGCTCGCCAGTGGGTTGGGCCGAAGGATGAGCGTATGGTTGATGGGCCACCTGAAGATCTTGTATTCCTGACAAATTGTAATTTACTTGTTTTTCTAGGATGGGCCAAAGTTGTTGCTATTTAATTTATGCTTAAATATTACAATATTTGTTATTGTATGATAACATGACATATAGAATAGGAGTGCCACGCATATATCTCTTTTGGTATGAACATGCATTGAATGATTTAGGTATCTAAATTGACATCTAGATAACTCGGTAAATCATTCTATGGGATTTAATCACACGCCTTAAATAATTGAGTGGGAGAAGGTGTTTTTGTAACACCTATGGCCTCCAAGGCCTGGCCCAAGCCAGCAGCAGTGAGGGGATGCCTGCAGAGGCACTGTAGACGGTCCTGAGTCTGTAGCAGGATATGTTTTCTTTTATTTTTAGTTTTTTCTATTTTCTTTATTTTGTTTTCTTTTTCTTAAGCATTTTGGATTTCAGATTTACGTTTGTGGATTTTAGTTTATGGTGACTGTTGTTTCTTTTGATTTATTTTCTGGTATGATTACTTTTCTGCATCTTCTTCCGTTTTGTCTTGTGCTTTGATGATATACATTGAGGACAATGTAGGATTTAGGTTTGGGGGTGTGATTTATGTTTTTGAGTCAATTTTTTATTTTGTTTTGAGTCTGTCGTTCCTGCGTCTTTCGAGACGAGACACTTCGGTGTGTGCCTTAAGAGATGATGTGCATTAATCAATAAGTTTATACTAACATCTTGCCATTTAGGGTAATACATTGCATTTTTCAAAATCTATGGCATGCTCTTGATGTGATGGTTGATAGAATATTGAGTTGAATTGTCATGATTAATAGTGGAGACTACCCTTGTGAGTTCACTAAGCCAAAAAGCGTACATAAAATGATACACTATGAGGGTCCTGTTGTTTCTACTCTTTAAACACTCAGTAGGGTCTTAGCAATAGATTCAATCTCTATAGGTTGAACATTGAACATTATAGAACGATCATCATAAAAGATTTCACATGTTGCATGTTGTTCTTGAGTAAGTCGAACCAGTGGAAGTGATATAGACTATGTGTGTTTTAGCTACTTAAAAGGCCTTAAATATTTCCTTCCTTATGTATGTGCTCCATAGCCCTGTTTGAAGCCAAACACTGATAGCCTTTTTCTTTCTTCACCACATTAAACTGCAACCCAAATAAGCCAATAATTAGCCATACCTTATAGCTTGGGATCATATTCTGAGAAAGGTGAAGTGGAGGTACGAATTTTTGCACGTAACTGTGTGCATGGATTCTTTCAAAGAAGCGAAGAGCTGCATTCAATCCAAAAAGTTGTGAAGCTGAAGGTATTCCAATGATTCATTAAAAAAAAAAAAATGATGAATTTGTTGAAAAGGGGTGCAATAAGTCAAATGAAGACTGCACACTCGAATCTACTCAAAAGGAGTTGGCAAAGGGAGAAAGGAAAAATTCTGGGGAAGTAGTTAATAAGTGGTCAAGTTCCACTTGAAAAGGAGACCAAGAGACTTGGACGAAGCCGCAAAGGTAATAGAAGGCTCTCATGGTATGATCCTAGGTTCTTTGAATTCCAATTTTCCATTCTTTCTTAACCCTCACCCAATAGCCCCATTACAACCTGAATGAAGTCTATTTGATCTGCTGGTTATCCTTGCTATGATAGTAGATGTGTGATGTGTGATGTGTGTTTATCTTGTTCATAATGTTTGATCCTTTTCATGAGATCTTTTGCATACAAATCAAGCGCTCTTTCAATGATATATTCTTATGGGAATTATTTGAATTTCTTGTGCATAAATTCCATCGCATATGCTTGATGAGTGATTTTCACCTAGGTTCTGAGAGAACTAGTGAGAGAAATCCTGTGAGGATTAGAGTTGAGGCGAATTATATCTATGGCCTTTCAATGATGTGTCATGGATGCTAGAGTGTTTAGAGCATGAGCTTTTCAATTAAAAATTGGGCAATGTTTTCAGACTTGTGACGTACTATTAGTCTTTACTTATTGACTTCTGCATGCATTGTCTCAACATGGGCACATATTGCGGTATTTTGATGACCGATTTTCGCAAGATATGTTTGTGGGTGTCATAGCTGTAAACCCTCAGGAGACAAAACTCCTCCTACTAGGGACACCTAGAGGTTTAAAGGCTTGTAGCATATGCTCAATGCTATCGTGTTCCCTACGAAAGTGGCTTAGTTTTATTTTGTTAGGTTTTTAGGTTTTGTTTTTGTTTTTGTTTTGCTCGAGGGCTAGCAAAAGTTAGGTTTGGGGGTATTTGATCGGTCATTTATTGTATATGTTTTTGATCCCCGTTCCTCCTATCAATTGCTTGTTTCTCGTGCCTTTTTGAGGTTTAATGTGTGTTTGTGAGCATTTTCAGGAGTTTGGATCCAGATGAATACATCAAAGAATATCAGGCATAAAGTGCTATTTTGAAGACTTCAGGGGCTTTCATGCAATTATCCAACAATGCAGCTAAAAGAGCTAGCAGCGATGCAGCAGCGCTCTAAGAACAGTGCCCACCGCTGCCTATACCGCTGCCTCACAGCTGCCGATGCTGCAGTGGTTCTCCGTCTCTCGTCAAGACCGCTGCCGCACCACTGCCACTCTGGCAGCGGTCACGACAGCGGTTGTGCGATAAAAGGCCATTCGAGGGTTGCTTTTCATAGTCAGATTGAGTAGTGCCTATAAATAGGTTATGATATCTTTTAGGGCAGGGGCTCGCTCATTCACTCTAACTTTTCTCTGGCTTTTAACTGGTTCGACAACTCTCCCATTCAGACATTCCACACTTTTTGCTCATCACATAAATTCAGCATCCACCTTTACTCATAGAAGATTCGAAGACGAAGGAGTTCATCGAGGAGCTGAAGAATTTGTTGAAGCTTTCAATGGGTTTTATCTTTTCTCCCTCTTGTTTCTTTGTTTCTAATATGTGTAACTAAACTCCATACTAGGGAATCAATGTGAACCTCTATGAATACTCTTTGTTAGAATTGACTATATTTCTATTAATTCAGGTTTTGATTCATTCAATTCATCCTATAATTTAATTCTTTATTCTTGTTGATGCATAGTTTTATGCTAGGTAGGAATTTAGGGTTTTTGATTGTGATTTATATCTCAAGTTTTTGAGTTAAATTAAATTATAATTGAGTGCTAATATTTAATTGAATGAATAAAATTAGCAACCCCAAGTTTTTGGGACGCAATTTTGGTTCACTTGTTCTTGTGCTTAATGGGTTTTTGGTTTTGATTCATATCTCAAGTTTTTGAGTTAAATTGAATTGCAATTGAGAACACTTGATTCATCCCAGGATCATACGGTAATAATCATAAATAAAATAAGAACGAACCCGTAACTTGAGTTACATCTTTTATCAAAAGTCAATTTGAAGCATTGAGTAGACATAGTTGGGGAGCATTGATGACCTATTCCTCTCACCTCTTGATCACATTCACACATTCTTTTTAATTGTTTTCTTAGTTTAATTTAGTTAATCGATACTCAATCAATCAATCAATCAATCTCAAATCTCTTGGATACTGTTAATTGCTTAACTTAAATTAGAACTAGTTTAATTGGTAAATCACTTTTCCTCGTGGGAACGATCCCTACTTGTCACTGTACTTATCTCATGATTCGTGTACTTGCGAGTTAGGTTTTTATAACACGATTTTACACATCAATGACCCAAGAACATCCTAGAAAACAAATGATTAGCATATAAGAGATTGGGCAATAAAGAGGCTTTGAAGGCAATACCCATTCCCACTTGCAACTCCATATATTTCCTAGCATCTATCTTAATAGTTTACATCCATACTCTTATCAAGATTGTTGAGTCTTCTGTTTGTTTTATCACCTTTTGTATGTTTATTTTATTTGCATTTTAGTGTTTATGACACCACACACTTATCCATTTACAATGATTTATTTTATTGCACTTGGGATTAGTCAATCAATCTAACACATTACTCCATCTCCCTGTGGAACGAATCTTGCTTACCACTTGCTAAGAATTTATATCTTAAAGGATTTTTAAGTAGCTAAAACATGGTTTTCAAAAAATCAAACTAAAACATCATTTTGTTGAGTACACAAACGGCAGCTCATCAAAATTGGCGCCACTACCAGGGAATGGTAGCGATTGTTAATTGATTGAGTTTTCTTTGTAGTTTATAAATTAAGTAAATAGTTTATTTTGATTAATAGTGCTAAATTTTAAGTTTCATTTGAATTCTTTACATTGTGGTGTTGTGTTGTTCAAATTTCAGGAGATGGATTCTCTTACGGCACAAATGGAAAATTTCAATAAAGGAATGGTATAATTTGCCTCAAGAACCTCAAGGGTAACGAAAAGTCAAGTGAGAGAGGGCGAGGAGTTGAAATTTCAAGAAGGAGACATAGAGAGTGAGATGAAGAGGAACCTTCAAGATACATAGGCAACCTCTGAGAAGCTATTGAATGGGTTTATGGAAGCCAGCCAAGATAGGTTCTCAAAGCTAGAGAAATCGATAAATAGAATTGAAGGGCACATAGGAAGGATTGCGGACAAGGTGTTAAATGGAGAGATCAAAAGCTCAAGGGATTCGCTCAAACTGGGTAGTGCTATAGCCATTTTAAGAAGTGGTAGAATAGTGAATAATGGGAGAAATGAGGAAACCACGGACGAGAGCAACAAATCACCTAAGGAAAGAAATGATGAAGAAATTGGAGTTTCGGTTAGGGGAAACAACGAAGGTGAAAGAATTCAAATTCCAGATGAAGTTGAGACACCAAAGGCGGATCCTAGCAACAACAAGCTTCCTAGCCCCAGTTTTCCTAAGGTGCCATATCCGGGGAGGTTGAGGAAGGATAAAATGGAGCAATTATTCAAGGATATTTACGATGTGCTCTCTAAGGTGACTATCAACTTACCTCTTTTAGACACAATTCAGAAGATGCCGGCATATGGGAAGTTCTTCAAGGAGCTGAATAAGGAGAAGTATCAGTTTAGGCCAAAGAATCAAGAAAGGTTTGATGAGAATGCAAGTGCAGTCATTCAAAAAAAACTTCCTCCTAAGCTAAAAGACCTAGAAGTTTTATCAATAGTATAACCATCAGTGGAGAGGGACAAGTGAGGGCTATGCTTGATCTAGGGGTAAGCATCAACTTGATGCCCTTCACAATTTACAAGAAGTTGGGATTGAATGAACTAAGGCCAACAAAAATGTCTCTTATTTTGGCGGATCAATCGGCTAGGCAGCCTAGAGGGATAGTTGAAGATGTCCTAATCCAAGTGGATAAGCTAATCATCCCAGCAGACTTCGTAATACTAGAGATGGAGGTGGACCATGATGAGAAAGACTCCTTAATCCTTTTAGGATGTCCTTTCATGGCTACGGCAAAGGCGATAGTAAATGTGCATGAAGGGAAGTTGACCTTGAAGGTCCTTGATGAAGTTGTGGAGTACAAGGATTTTTGAGTCCTTAGCCTACCCAATTGGGGCACATGATTGCTATAGTGTGGATATTATGGAAGGTTTAGTAGATGAGGCTTATGATAGGGTATTTTATCAAGACGAAGTGGATGAATTAATCTATGGGGTTGGTAGTTTAGAGAACAATTTAGGTGATTCCTTAGAAGAATTGATAGGAATAGAGAGGAACAACAAGGAAGAGCCTCCCACTCAAAAGTTAGAATTGAAAAAACTCCCTTCAAACCTAAGGAATGATAATGGAAACTTTCCGGTCATCATTGCGGCAAAACCTAAGCCAAAGAGAGGAGCAAAGATTGCTTGAAGTCTTGAGAAGATACAAGAAGGCAATAGGTTAGACTTTAGATGGCATCAAGGGGATTAGTCCGACATTGAGTATGCATAATATCCTATTGGAGGATGACATAAAGCCAACTAGGGAAGCGCAACGTAGGTTAAACCCTATAATGCAAGAGGTAGTCAAAAATGAGGTATTGAAGCTTTTAGATGTATGCATCATCTATCCAATTTCGGATAGCAAGTGGGTAAGTTCTATACATGTGGTGCCCAAGAAATTCGGAATCACGGTGGTGAAGAATGAGCAGAATGAGTTGATTCCGCAGTGTCTCCAAACAGGGTGGAGGGTGTGTATCGACTATAGGAAGTTGAACACAAGCACTCGGAAAGACCATTTCTCGCTTCCTTTTATCGACCAAATGTTGGAGCGCCTCGCGGTACGTAGCCACTATTGTTTCCTTGATGGCTATTCTGGTTACAACCTGAAATTTCCCTTAAGTAGTAGTGTAAAATATACCTAGAGGGGTGTGAATAGGTATAGACTCAAATTCTTCCAATATTAAAAATAACACGGAATATAATAAAGAAAATGCACATTTGATTAGATTTAACAAATGAATTGATTTCACTAATACAAGAGTTAATCAATTTACAAGATATGCAATCAATGTAAGATATGGAAGATAAGGAAAAGTAAAACAAAAATGAACACAAGTATTTTTTACGTGGTAAAACCTCAAAGAGGAAACATCCACGGGTTGATACCACAACCACCGGCAAAGCAATCCACTATGTGAAAAAGGACTTACACACTTAAGCTATCAACTCCTAATCTACCCTCGGGCTAGTGAATCACCAAGCCTACTTCCTATCCGAGATGTGTCCTACACCTCTAGAAAGCAACTTCCTATCTAAGATGCTCACGTCTCTAGGAAGATTTCTTGCTTGCCAATCCGGATCCTCTCGACCCTAGACAGGTCTCCTTGCTTGATTATCCGAGTCCTCCCGACTCTAATCAAGACTTCCTTGCTCTATCCACAAAGCTTCACTCACTTTGCTAGAGACTTCAACCTAATGCAAGGCTATGATCTAAGTGATGCAAATGATGCAAACACAATCAAATAAAGCTAGATGATCAATCAAGCTAAATGTACATGTTCAATGATAATCTAGAATATGCTTTCAACAAACAATCACAAAAGTATCTAGAAATCAAGACATGTAAAACAATAAGAACAAGGTATGAATATTCAATATATCACACTAAAAACCTAGTTCTTAGATCATGAAATTAAACCTAGAAAATAATATGAAGCACATCATATATACATTTTCTAGAATCAATTTCAAGTGGAATCAAGTTTATCACATATATGTTCAAGAGAAATCACAATGCTAAAACTCAATTAACAAATTATCAAACACCCCTAGCATATAATCTAACATCCTTCTTAACATATTTCATCAATCAAATAGTAAGAATAAAAGAGATGATCAAAGATGAAATGAAAAAGAAGAAGTTGAACATACAAACTTGACCACGTACTGAAAATCAGGCCACTGGGAAAAATGACAAAGTCAGATGCCTCTGGAAATGCTTAGGGTTTGTAGCTCTCATCAGGACCAACAATTTTGGTTTTTGGATCAATCGATTTCGAGTTCGTATGAGAAAGTTATGATCAAAATACGAAAACTAAAATGTTGAAGAATTCTGTAGAAAATTTCTTTGAAAGTGTTCTTCAAGTTCTTCATGTTTAGAGAGAAGGAGAGGTGTTTAAATGGAGGAGAGAGAGAGGATTTTTGGCCAACCAAAAGAGGCCACCTCAGCCAAGCCCGTGGGGGGAGTGTGGGCCACACGGGACCAGAGAGATCCTCTAGCAGTGGGTCCCACGGCTCCCACACGGCTTGGCCTCGCTTGCTCTCCCGCGCACCTTCACGTTCTTCAGCCATATCTTGGGCATCCGAACTCCGATTGAGAATCTATTTTTGGATTACAAACTGTGACTCCCTCACGCACGATGATGACTAAGAATCTTTGACAAAAGGTTGATAAATCATCTTGAAAAATGATGATGAAGTCAACTCAACGAATAAGAACACAAAGTAGCCTAGCTAAGTCGTTTGGACTCGAAACGTTATGAATGAGTAACCGAAATGACCAGAACTAAATAAGGAATCAAATAAGAACATATTCAACTCCAAAATACAAAATACATCAACAAATAAACACAAATTCACACAAACATGCCATATCAAAGAGATAGTCACAAAGCATGCAATTTTACAATGTTTGTCTATAAGAAACCAATGCATGAGCATACTAAGAATTGTGTGAATGTGTTATACCAAATGTTTGAACTATGATGCAAGGACACACATGTATGAATTGTTTGTGTGTGCGCTAACTGTTAGAATTATGCTCAATAGCAAGAGTGTAATATTGTAATTGACAATCTTTTCATATTAATAAAGTGATTTCTGGTTTAACAAATCTTATAGCATTTATAGTTTAATATTATAATTGTCAAAGTAAATAATCATAAGGTCTAAAGACTATGAGAAAAGAAGAATTGTTCGTACATTTGGATATGTATGAGGAAGACACAATTCTTTAGTTAGTCTTGAATAATATTCACAACTTAAGTTAAAGGTTGGGCACCTTTACCTTGTTAAAGTTGTAGAATTCTTTTGCTAGCATTTGAGTAGAATCAAATGAGTTATGATGAGTCTAAAATCATCGGAGGGTCTTCGAGGAAAAGAATCTAGTGCACTGGGTGATTTTGATAATGCTAAATGGCATCATCGGGCGATGAATGCTATTTTTGGAGGTGTAGATTGTGCTCAATTTATCTACATTCAAAACCTTGAATCGGCAAAGGAAGCATGGGATACTTTGCAAACTACCAATGAGGGTACGTTAGCGGTTCGAAGGTCTAGAGTACAAATGCTTACTTCTCAATTTGAAAGTCTTGTTATGAATGAGGATGAGAAGTTAGTAGACTTCCAAACTAGACTCTTGAATATCACCAACCAAAGTCAAACTTTGGGAGAGCTATATCCACAAGAGAGAATTAATTGGAAGATCCTGAGATCCTTGCCTAAGAGATTTAATGCAAAGGTGACCGCAATTAAAGAAAGCAAGAATGTCGATCTTATGAGGGTTGATGAGCTTCTTGGGTCTCTACAAACTTATGAGCTTGGATTCAAGCCGAAGATTGAAGGTAAGGGAATAGCACTCAAGGTAACCAATGAGGAGAGTGAAGATGATGTGGCTTGTATGGTGAGAACTTTCAAGAAATTTCTAAAGAACATATGTTCTAAGAGAGAGGAAGTCAAGAAGAAGATCACTCCAAAAGAAATGGTAGATTGCAAGGATAAATCTATGAAGAAGTTAATTCAATGCCATGAATGCAAAGGGATTGGATTTATCTCCACCAAGCGTGCTAATGAGAAGAGAGAGTCTAAGAAAGGATTAGCAATGGCGGCTTCTTGGAGTGATGTGAGTGTGAGTGATAAAGAAGAGGAAGAGGAGTCCTCGAATGAACGAGAATACACTAGCAATTATATTGCTCACCCGGCTATATATGAAGGAAGATTTGAGGATAGTGGTGAAGACTCCTCAAGTAATGAGGAAAGTGAATACTCTTCGAGTAGTGAAGATAGTGAAATCTCCTCCAATCAAGAAGAGTTCGAAGCCTCCTCAAATCAAGATTATATAAGCTTCAATGACAAGATCCTTCAACAAAAGAATGAAGAGAACAACAAGTTGAAGTTGATCAATGCCAATTTAGTGGTGATCTTTAAAGCTCTTGTAAATGAAAAGAAGATGTCTTTGGAGAAGATGAGCAAGCAAAGTGAAGTCATCAAGGAGCATGAAAAGACCATTGAAAATTATTTTTCAAAGGTGGAAGAAAGTGCTCAAGAGCTAGATGATCTAAGAGAAGATTTTACAATGAAGTTGTTTGCCATGGAAGGAGAGATTAAGCAAAAAGAGAACTCTTTGTCTATCATGAAGATAAAAGAGTGTGAGCTTATAGATGAAGTCAAAGCTCTCAAAGAGTCTATTAATGGCATGAAAATTGGAGCCATTAAGCTTGATGATGTGATAAAACTTGGAAAGCATCATGGAGATAAAAGTGGCTTGGGTTATGTAGAAGAAGTTAAGAAGACTCCTACAACCAAGAACAAGTCAAGAAAGTCCAAGAAGAATAAAGACTCTAGTACTATTCCTTCCAACATCAAAGACAAAGGCAAGAAGAGCAATGGAACTTCTCAACCGACTTCTCAACCAAAGCATGCACACCCAAAAGGTAACTTTTCTAAATTCATTCCGGTTTGTCATTATTGCAATGTGGTTGGTCACATTAGGCCTAAGTATTATGAATATGCTAGGCAATGCAAACTAGGAAATGTGAAACATGATAAAAATGTGAAAAAGTTACCTATTCATACACCTAAGCATGTGTTTAAGTCTAGAGCTAAACATAACATCTCTAAGTTTATCCCGGTTTGTCATTTTTGCAATGTTGTAGGGCATATCAAACCTAAATGCTACAAGTATGTTAGACAATGCGAACTAGGGAATGAGATGCATGCTAGTGAGATGAAAAGACTTCCTTTGGTTGTTTCTAAACATGTTGGGGCATTAGAGACTATGCATGATGAACATGTTAATGAAAAGAAATCAACAAGGAAAGTTTGGGTTAAGAAGAATAATGTGCATTCTTGTGAAATGGATAAATCTTCTTTGAAAGTTTCTAAACATGATAATAGCTTTGATGCTTTGAGAAATGTGCATATTGATCATATTCATGTGAAGAAACCTATCAAGAAAATTTGGATTGAAAAGAATAACATGCATGTTAATGATAATCATGTTAAGAAAAATGTTGAGAAGAAGTTGGTTAAGAAGAGTGTTAATCATGATCATTTAAAGAGTCTTGATGAAATATTTGTGCGTGGCAAAAATGTTAACTTTAATATGAGTGATGTTTTCATGAAGAAGATAGTTGATGATTTATCTTCTAGATTTCATATTGCCATGCGTAATGATCATGATGTTGTTTGTGTTGGTTCACCTAAGACCAATATGGTCAAAGGTGAGTGCTCTCATACTTGATTGAGTAGCACATATGAGAATTTTTTGTTCTTGTTTGATAAGAGTTCTAAGTTTGATGCTTGACTATGCCATTTTTAATGTGCTAGGTCTGGTATTCAAACTTGGTGTCTCTAGTCAATACATGAACTTAATATTCTCATATTCACTATGATAGTCAAAATTTATTGATTAACTTTAAAGAAGTTAAATTTTGAAATCTATTTGGTGAAAATTTTTGTTTAGTCTTTTAGAGAAAGTCATTTTTATGTGTTTATTTGAGTTGAAAGTGTTTGGTCTTTATTTTCTTGGGATGACACACCAACAACTTGTTGTCATGAGGACAAACAAGCCAAGAAAGCTCATAAAAAGAGCGGAGACCTTTCATTGGTGAAAAAGCTTGCTAAGGTATTTCTCTACTCTAAAAGCTTGCTTTCTATTTCATCTTTTCAACTCTTTGTATGCATGATATCATTGCACATAGATATTAGGCATCATTTCATTAGAGAACATGTTGAACACTCTATTGTTTCTCTAAAGCATATGCCTACTAAAAATCAACTTGCGGATTTGTTTACTAAGTCCTTGGACAAAAAGAGGTTTAAAACTCTTCTAAGATCCATTGACATGATTTGTGTTGATTATTGTCTATGTGTGATTGTGAGTGGCTTGATGAGCAAAACTTTATTTGAATATTAATATCTTTGAGAGCTACTCACTTGAGAAGTAATGATTTTAAATAAATAACTCTTATTGTTTCTAGATCATGCACTTGAGCTTGAAAATCATATTTTTGAAAAGTGCACTAATGCTTCTCTTATATGTTTTAGTTTTGAGTATATGTGGTTGAATATGTGTAGATAATGGATGCATCTAGAAGTTTATTGTTAAGTACATGATAGATGACCTATGGTATGTATCCATTTTGCTTCGGCACTATATAGTAATCAACAAGCACCCTCATGGAAAGGGCTACACACCTTGGTTGTGAAGCCACCCAATGTAGGAAAGGGCTACGCCATTGTGATGAGTGAAAGCCACCATGAGGTGTATATGTTTATGTTAAAAAAAAAAATAAAAGAAGTGTTGAAAAGAATCATTAAAAAAAAAAAAAAATCTTTGATTCTAAGCCTAAAAGAAATGAAAAATAAAAGGCTTAATGGTGTATAGTTGAGAATTGTGAAAAAGCTCGGGTTGACAAATAGAAACGGGAAAACGAGCCACATGCACACACACGCTCATATGTTGATATCTATTCATTTTAAAAGCAAAAATCCGGATGAATATCGGTTTGACCTATTTTTGGAAAGGCTTTAGATGGATAGGTGTGGATAGAGTTTGCATGTTGATATCACAATTACTCCTACTATATATGTGAGAAGCATTCACACACACACATTTTGCTTATGTGCTTGATTCATTAGCAATGTGAGAATATTTTTGAGAGATTAATGAAAATCTATGATTCTCTCTTGGACTTTGACAAGTTATGAAATATTTTCTCTTATTGCTTTATTGTGTGATTGTGTGATGTCCCTTGTGAACAAATCTACTTGATGATAATATATGGAGCATATGTTAAGGGGGAGCTTTAGTTTATTCAACTTAGCTTTCTATACGATTTGTTTGCTTAATATTTCATTCTCTATCTCTTGTGTCCTTTGTCTATTCCTTGACAAAAAGGGGGAGAAAATGTGTACCTCACTATGTTTGATATGGAGGAATCCATGTTTGATATAGGGGAGAAAATTGTATACCTCACACCATGTGTGGAAAAATGTTCCAATTGTGTGAGTCTTGTACCTCTTTATGCTTTTATGGAGACTTTGTCTTAAGGGGGAGAATTCTTGTCTTAAGGGGGAGAATTCTTGTCTTAAGGGGGAGAAAAGAATTCTTGCCTAATTGGGTTAAGGATTTTAGGGAGAGCTTTAATGTGAAAACATTCATACACTTGAGATAATGCATTTTTTGTATGAGAAAAGGGAAGTCTTGTTATTTGTTTATGTGAATATATCTCACCATTCTTCTTTAGAGAAGATCTCTTGTTTGGTTGCTATTTTCTCTCATAGGTACTTTGAAGACCAAAAGAGGAATTCTTGAAGACTTGAAGATTTTTTAGTCTAGGAATTTCTTTGTAATGTGAGATTGAGAGTATGCTATCATCTTGAGTTTATTTGAGTGAAACATTGTATGGTGAGGTTGAGTGTTTTTGCCATGGAATAGCCAAAGGGGGAGATTGTAAGGTTTATGATTTGTATTGGCTTAATTCCATTGCAAAACACTCTATGTTTGTATTAGTTGTTGCTTAGGACATTATTTGAAGTAAGGAAGCTTATAAAGTGAAGAGCAACGTCTTGTGCAAAAGTCGTCTTCAAGAGGTGAAAAACGTCAAAGGTAAATCGTGACTTCTATCCTCTTGCAAGGCGTTAGCGCACACACACACAATTCATATATGTGTGTCCCTGCATCGTGGTTCAAACATTTGGTATAACACTTTCACACACTTCATAGTATGCTCATGCATTGATCTTGTATAGACAAACATTGTGAAATTGCATGCTTTGTGACTATCTTTTTGATATGGCATGCTTGTGTGAATATGTGTTTATTTGTTTGTGTATTTTGTGTTTTGGACTTGAACATATTCTTATTTGATGCCTTATTGAGTTCCGGTCGTTTCGGTTACTCATTCATAAGGTTTCGAGTCCAAACGATGTAGCTACGCTACTTTTCGTTCTCATTCGTTGAGTTGACTTCATCATCATTTTCCGAGATGATTTCTCAACCATTTTTCAAAGTTTTGTAGTCGTAGTCATGAATGAGGGAGTCACGATTTGTAATCCACAAACGGATTCGAAATCAGAGTTCGGATGCCCAAGATACTGCTGAAGAACGTGAGAGTGCGCGAGAGAGGCTAGAGTGGCCATGAGACCACGTGTGCCCCTCCCCGTGGGGCCCACGGCCAGGGACCCTCTCTGGTCCCGTGAGGCCCATGCACCCCCCACGGGAGGGTGACGTGGCTCATGGTGATTGGCCCTGAAAAACCTTCTCTTTCCTCCTTTTAAACTCCTCTCCTTCCCTCCACACTTGTTGAAGAACTTGAAGGGATTTTCACGATTTTCTGCAGTTTTCTTCAAATTTTCATTTTCTTATTTTGATCATAACTTTCTCATACAAACTCGAAATCTATCGATTCAAAAACCAAAATTGTTGGTCTTGAAGAGAGCTACAAACCCCAAGCATTTTCAGAGGCATTTGACTTTGACATTTTCCCAGCAGTCTCATTTTCAGTACGTGGCCAGGTTGTTTGTTTCAACTTCTTCTTTTTCAATTTCATCTTTGATCATCTCTTGATTCTTACTATTTGATTGATGAAATTTGTTAAGAAGTATGTTAGATCATATGCTAGGGGTGTTTGATCATTAGTTAATTGAGTTTTAGCTTTGTGATTTGTTTTGAACATATATGTGCTAAACTTGATTTATCATGAAATTGATTCTAGAAAATGTATGTGTGATGTGCTTCATGTTATTTTCTATGTTTAATTTCATGATCTAAGAACTAGGTTTTTAGTGTGATATATTGAATATTCATACCTTGTTCTTATTGATTTACATGTCTTGATTTCTAGATAATCTTTGTGATTGTGTGTTGGAAGTATATTCTAGATTGTCATTGAACATGTACATTTTGCTTGATTGATCATCTAGCTTAATTTGTTCGTGTTTGCATCACTTGCATCACTTTAGATCATAGCCTTGCATTAGGTTGAAGTCTCTAGCAAAGTGAGTGAAGTTTTGTGGATAGAGCAAGGAAGTCTTGATTAGAGTCGGGAGGACTCGGATAATCAAGCAAGGAAGTCTTGTCCAGGGTCGGGAGGATCCGGATAGGCAAGCAAGAAATCTTCCTAGAGACGTGAGCGTCTTGGATAGGAAGTTGCTTTCTAAAGGTGTAGGATACATCTCGGATAGGAAGTAGGCTTGGTGATTCACTAGCCCGAGGGTAGATTAGGAGTTGATAGCTTGAGCGGATATCATGAGTGATAGCTTGAGTGTGTAAGTCCTTTTTCACATAGTGGATTGCTTTGCCGATGGTTGTGGTATCAACCCGTGGATGTTTCCTCTTTGAGGTTTTACCACGTAAAAACATTTGTGTTCATTTTTGTTTTTACTTTTCTTTATCTTCCATATCTTACATTGATTGCATATCTTGTAAATTGATTATCTCTTGTATTAGTGAAATCAATTCATTTGCTAAATCTAATCAAGTGTGCATTTTCTTTGTTATATTCCGCATCATTTTTAATATTGGAAGAATTTGAGTAAATACCTATTCACCCCCCCTCTAGGTATATTTTACACTATATTGCTTAAGGGAATTTCACAGCGCTTGAACAGCGCCACATGACTGATCTCTCAGGTCTGAGATGGGCGCTATACGTACAGCGCCTCTTCAAAGTGCATCAGACCTGATGCATTAAAAAGCCAATTTCAACCAGGTCTCATACAGCCGCTGTATGTACAGCGCCTTCAACAGTGCTTTGTACAACGCCAACACCATGAATGCAATCCTAAGTCTAGAATGAACATGACTTTGGTCATACAAAATGCAATCATGTAAAGCATGCAAGAAGAGATGTTAATGAACATTAATGAGCACATAATAACAACGCATACACAACATACAAGAAAACGAATTAAGCATGAGATGTGAGTGTGTGCGTGCAACTAATCTCTTCAAAGCAAATTAAGCACATAGAAGTTTACCTTTGGTGCTTATCAACCTTGAGGACAAGAGAGGGTCTTGAGCTTGATTATGAACTGTTAGGTTTATAGTTTGTGTTGGCATGTATTCCATATCAAAACATGTTTCTTTTGTAATGTTTAGTGGTCCATATGTTGAAGATTTATGAAGACGAAGAAAGTCTTGGCCACAATTCATGCAAAATGTCGGCTTCAAAGAGATATGTGCTTTATTGATCATCAAAGGTAATATAAGACCTCATATCTATTACAAGGCTAGGCACACACACACACATGGCATCCTTGTGTGTTCCTTCATGGTTAAACATCATTTATATATCACTTTCACACACTTGATAATATATGCTCATGCATTTATACTATCTTGACAAACTTTGCTTATTGCATGTTCTAGGACTATGTCTAGGAAATAGCATATGTGTGTGTCTTTATGTTTGTATGTTTTCGTATTTTTGTATTTGGACTTGAATATGCTCTATTATGATTCCTTATTGAGTTCCGGTTGTTTCGGTTACTCATTCATTTAGTTTCGAGTCCAAATGATGTAGCTACGCTACTTTTCGTTCTCATTCGTTGAGTTGACTTCATTGTCATTTTTCAAGATTATTTCTCAACCATTTTTCAAAGTTGTGTAGTTTTCATCATGCATGAGGGATTCATGGTTCGTAATCTAAAAACGGATTCAAAATCGGAGTTCGGATGCCCAAGATACGGCTGAAGAACGTGAGGGAGCATAGGAGGGCGAAAGTGGCCAAGAGGCCACGTGTGGCCCAAGCCGTGGACTCCACGGCCAGAGGGGCTCCCTACCCCCGTGTGGCCCACGTGCCCCCCACGGGGCTGGGCTGAGGTAGCCCTCTTTGAGTGGCCAAAAATCCTCTCCTCCTCTTTTTAAAACCCCTCCATTCCCTCCATTTGTTTTTAAGAAGAAAAATTGTAGAATTCCCGTCAGATTTTTCTCCCAAGTTTTCTCATCTTCCAAACACCATAACTTCTTCATATGAAGTCGGATTTGAGTGATTCAAGTTGGAGAACGTTTTTAATCGAGTCCTCTACTTTTTCCAAGTGGTTTGGTGGCTGTTTGATCGACATTTCTGGTGGTTCCATACAGAAATTCGAACCAGCTCGTGAATCCAAGGTATTGGTCTTATCTTTGGGGTTTCTTTCTTTTTAACCTACAATTTGCTTGGGGTTTCTTCTTCTATATGTATGTTTATGTTTGGTGAAAGCTATTGAGAAAGATAGTTTCATAATCATTCTAATCAAAAGTCTATTTAGAGATAAATGTGGACTAATTTCTATGATTCTAGGTTTTTCACATGTTTGTGAGTTGTATTGTGATTAGAATGACATCTTAGGTTCTTTGTGACTTGATTGAATCAATTTTGTGATAAATGACCTTGAGATTTGTTAGGATTATGCTCAATAGCAAGAGTGTAATATTGTAATTAACAATCTTTTTCATATTAATAAAGTGATTTCTGGTTTAACAAATCGTATAGCATTTATAGTTTAATATTATAATTGTCAAAGTAAATAATCATAAGGTCTAAAGACTATGAGAAAAGAAGAATTGTTCGTACATCTGGATATGTATGTGGTAGACACAATTCTTTAGTTAGTCTTGAATAATGTTCACAACTTAAGTTAAAGGTTGGGCACCTTTATCTTGTTAAAGTTGTAGAATTCTTTTGCTAGCATTTGAGTGGGATCAAATGAGATATGATGAGTCTAAAATCATCGGAGTGTCTTTGAGCAAAAGGATCTAGTGCACTGGGTGCATTGAACTGGATCACAATGAAATACTTTATCTATAACCATCAGTAGATGAAAGTCTTTTCATTATCAGGACAATCGGAGAGTCTATCTTAATCCTGAGATAAATGATGGACTTATGGTTGCAAGTGATATCATTTGAGTTATCAATGAGTATGATTATATCGTATAGTCTATCCTCGATAGTTTGGTGATATTCATTTGTTAATCGATAGAGGACTTCATTTATAGATATGGACATCGTGGCTCCATTTAATTAAATGAGAGTATAATATTATCATATGGATGTTTTGAGGTAATTGGATATTAAATTTCAACGTTGAGTTTTCGATAGTGTCTATTGAAAACATGGCTTCTGGACAAGTCAAAATATCCAAGTTCAAAACGTGGTCATATGAGTAAATATGGTAACTTGGAGAGTTATAGGCGGTCTATGAACTCTTGGTGATTACTGATATTAATCACGAGGATACACTATCTCCAATATGATTGTCTAGGGTATGAATGAGGAGCATCTTCCTTTTCTATCTTTATTTAAGAGTTCAGTTTTAACTCTTTAGTGGAATGAGTTAAAATTAATGGATCGAACCTAAGTGAATCATTTGTTGATTGTGATTAGGTTATGTCTATTGAAGCTTAAATTAAGATGGCCCGCCAAGATCCCCAATCCACACGGACTTGCATGGATCACTTGATATATTCTACCAGACCAATTTAAGAGTCCATTTAGAATTGCATTTAATATATTAAGAATATAATTTGCACATTATTTATGTAATGGGCTGCTCAATTATATTAATATATTAATGAATGACATGTGGGCTTGTTTCTTTTAGTAAGAATGGGTCTGGTTCACATGTGGGCTTTTTATTTAAAGTCCAATGGATTAAATGAAATAAGAAAATAATATATAGCCCATTTGTTTAAGTGGGGCGGCAAGAAGGTTTTTTAACCTAATATATTATTTTGTTTCATTGTTTTAATTAAATAGGAATTAATTAATTGTTTAATTAAGAAACAAATCTTTTCTGAATAGGAAATATATTTCCTAGAGTAATACTATTGGTAGTAGTTTACTAAAAGTAAAAGACTTGTTTGAAAATAAAATAAATAATTAATTTTATTTATTTAATCAAATAAGAAGTCTTTTTTATTTAGTCAAATAAAAAGAATAAAAGATTTATGAATTAAATTAGGGTTTGAAGTCTTAAACTAAATAGGAATTAGGGTGCAATACAAACTCCTTTTTGCTTGAGTATTGCGGCAACCCTAGTCCCTTTTAGGTTAGGATTTTCGGCCACCCTAAAGAAAAGAAGAGAAGAAAATTTGGCAACCTATATATACACTCTTATAGATTTCGGCCAACCAAATGCTTGGTGCTTGAGATTCTATTTTCTTCTTCTTCTGAATTCATAGAGAGATTATTTTATTCTACTAAAAACATAAAAGAGTGATAGATTATTCTTTGATGGTATACTATTTGCTTATTCATCAATAAGCTTGTGTGTACAACATCGATCTAGGTTCACGCGAGTTTCGATCATTAGATTGAGAACTCAAAAGTGACCGGAATAATCTTAGTATTCTTTTGATTGTTTTGTGACTAACAAAGAAAAGAAAAGTTTGTTTTGTCCATTCACAGGTTTGCAATTCAAAGAAAAGGAAGACCACGCTCCTAAGTGATCCACGTTCGTGCTAGGATTGAAGATCTTGCGGATTACCATCGACGTAAGTCAATCGGATCACGCGACAAAAGGTATTATTCTTTTGTTAGATAATATATATGTTTAATTGATTAAAGGGTTTAAGGTTCATAAAAGGGAAAAATTTTAAAACTACTAAATCTATTTTTTAGTCTGGCTTCCGCTGCGTGTACTACGGTATTTTTCCCTACAAGATTTGATTTGATCCTTTGATTGATGAAATCTAGGATTATTGTATTTGTATGTGTTTTAGAGCAATCTAGGATTTAATTGATTTAGATCTTGAATCCTTGCTCTATATTTTTGGCTAGAATATTGATTGATTTAATCTCATGTATCTAGCATTTTATTATATGTTGATAGCATCTTGAACTTGTACTTCATGAATATATTTTGTTCAAGTGTTGTATGTGTGAATGAGACTTTGAGCTTATGTGTTTGGTGTTTACACATGCTTTAGGTTTTATTCTTGTATTTTGCATATAGACTTTTATTACTTGTGATATCACATGTTTAGGTCTATTTGTACCATGGAATGTATTGATCACATGTTCTATGTTGAATTGGTTGTTTGTATCATTTGCATTCACATGATCACACTAGGAAGTCCTTGTAAAAGGCATGAAGTCTTTGTTAGAGTCGGGATGACTCGGATAGCCAAGCAAGAAGACTTGCCTAGAGTCGGGATGACTCGGATAGGTAAGCAAAAAGTCATGGCTAGAGTCGGGAGGACTCGGATAGTCATGCATGGGAGGCTCCCTAGAGGCATGAGTGCCTTGGATAGGGAGTTGGCTATTATATTGGAAGGCCTAGGCATATGGTTAGACATAGACTCCAAAAGAGCGAGGTACACGAGAGGTGTATGCACTCTTGAGGAATTTCTAATCTTCCATCGAAGTTGGCTTTGTGTGTTGTCCAATATATGGTGGTTTCACATCATTGAGGGATCTCATACTTTCCAATAGGGTTGGGTAGACTTAGACTCCACTAGGTTGGGTGAGCTAAAGATTGGTCACTTTGTGGATTCTCTATTTATATCATCCAATATATATAGTACCCTAATGGTTGTATTTCAACCCGTGGATGTTTCCTCCTTGGAGGTTTTACCACGTTAAAAAATCTCTTGTGTTAATTCTTCCTATCTCTATCTTTTATATTTTATTTGTGTATGTTATTATCTTGTTTCATATTATTCACTTGTGATGTATAGTGAAGCAAGTATTTGTAAAGTGTGATTTGTGAATTCATTCTTTTGATCATTTTTGTATATTTGATTCTTTTGTATATTGTAATTTTTGTATAGTGATATTTGATCACTCTTGAAACTCATTGAACATCTATTGAAATACAAGCTTTCTTTGTTGTTGTGTTTATTTGTTCTTATACCTCACACAACTAGGTGATATACTTAGACCTTGTTCACATGATTATATTCTCATATTGTCTATGTATGTCTTTCTTGGTTTATTTTGTTGTGTGTAAGGCTACCTTAAGGGACAAACGAAAGTTTGTTCAAGGGATTGAAAAAAGGTGTAAAAACCTATTCACCCCCCCCCCCCCCCTCTAGGTATGTCTTAAGCAATTTAACTACGTTTGTATACTTTCAATTGGTATCAAAGCGGGTCGTCGGACGGCACTCGACGAGATCCGATTTATACTTACGTGTAAATTGCTTAGGTTTTTGTGTCATAGTTGTCCTCCTTTATTTGTTATGGAAAAGGTTCTTCTTATTTTTCATTGCATTTGTCTACTAACAAATTTGTTGATAAGCTTGAAAGAGTGTTAGTTACAAAAGCAAAGAAGAAGATGTTCTTGTGTTCCAAAGGATGATCAATTTAGACTTGATCACTTACTCAAGCAACATAATGAAAAAATCCACATGGAGTGATGATAACTCCAGTGATGAGGAGAGCTCAAGTGGTGAGTCTTTTATTGAAGAAGAGTTGGTGAGCAACTTTGTTGCTTTCATGGCCTCTCATTCTATCCTAGAGGATGTTAGTCAAGATTCATTGGACAAGGAGGTTGATACAAATCATCAAGTGTGCTTAAGTGGAAATTCAACCTATGTTGATCTTTTGGCTAAGGCGAAAAGTCTTGAAGAGAAATTGGAGATAGCCTTAAGAGAGGTTGATGAGAAAGATGTTTTGATCAATTTGCAAGTGGATGAGTTTGTTTCAACAACTCGGAGGCTCTTGGGTGAAAAGAATGCTCTTGCCAAGAAGCTTAGAGAAGTTGAGGGAATTGTTCTTGAAAAGGAGAGGATCATCACTAGTTTATCTTTAGGAGGCTCAAGTGACTTTGTAGTTGAGGAGAAGCTCATATAAGCATCACTTCCTACAAAGCGAGGATCATGTCATTGTTGACAAGATAGCTCCTAAGAAGAGACGTTCCAAGACCAAGATCAAATTGAAGAACAAGGTACCCATTGAAACTCCCATTTGTGCTTCTCCAACTCCGGAAGGTAAAATCTCTCCTTTTGTTCCCATATGTCATTTTTGCAATACCGTAGGCCATATCAAGCCCAAGTGTTATAAATTCATTGAATATTGCAACATAGAAAATGCATCTAGGAATAGAGAGATTGTACCTCATTTTGTGCATGCTAAAGCTTTTGAATATGGAAAGCATGATAACATCTCAAAGCATGTTAAGAATGTCCGGAAGGTGAAGAATGCATATCCTTCAAAATTTGACAATGCATATGTTGCTAACAATGTTGAGAAAAAGAGTATTAATGATATTATTGTGAATCAAGTTGTGGAAGAACTTTACTCTAGGTTCAACATTGTGGTCAAAGAGAATCTTGATGATGTTCGTGTATGTCCACCCAAGACAAAATTTGTCAAGGGTGAGTGCTCTTACCATTAGTGTAAGTTGCACATATGAGTTAGCTTTAAGACTAGTGTTGTTGTTAAGAAGCTTAGCTTGTTTGCTTTGTATCTTTACAGCTTGACATGAACTTAGCTATCTCATATTGTTTGTTATGATTGTAAAATTTGTTAATTAACTTTTGTGAAGTTTTTTTTTGGAATCTATATGGTGACATTAATGTTAAGGCTTTTAGAGAAAGTCATTTTTTTTTTTTTTGAGTTGGATTACATTGCCTTTAGTCTCTTGGAATCGACACACCTATAACTTGTAGTCATGAAGACTTACAAGCCAAGAGGACTCATAAAAAGGGTGAAGGCATTGTATTTGATGAAAATAGCTTGCGAAGGTATCTCTATATCATATTACTTGCTTACTTGATTTTTCATCCATCAACTCATTGTTTGTATCACATTCATGAAGCATGTCATAATTGAGAACTAGTATAGTGTTTATATGGTCCTCTTTGACATTTGCTAGTTTAAGATCTTTTGGTGATAAGTGTTCACATTGATCTTATTCATGATGTGTGTTGTTATTTGTATGATTGTTGAGTGGCTAATTTTTGAATAATGTGAGCTTCATATTCTTTGATAGCTACTCTCTTGAGAAGTAGAGATCTTAAGTAAGTCTCTTTACTTACTTCTTGATCATGTGCTTTTAAGCCTTAAATTTTGGTTTCAAAAATGCACTTTGCTTCTCTTGTATGTCTTGTTAAGTATGTTGAGCTTGATTGATGTTAGCTTTGGATACACCTTGAAGTCCTAAGGACTAGTACATTTAAAAATGACCAATGGTTGGTATCCATTTGCTTCGGCAACATAGAACTCAACGAGCACCCTCATGGAAAGGGCTACACACCTTGGTTGTGCAGCCGCCCAATGTAGGAAAGGGCTACGCCATTGTGATGAGTGAAAGCCGCCATGAGGAATATATGTTTTTTGTTAGAAAAATCAAAGAAGTGTTGAATTGAATCATAAAAAAAAAAAATCTTTGATTCAAGCCTAAATAAAAAAAAAGGCTTATGGAGTATAGTTGAATAATCAAATGAGCTCGGGTTGACAAATAGAAATGGGTTAACGAGCCACATGCACAAACACGCTCACATGTTGAAATCTATTCTCTTTATAAGCAAAATTTCGGATGATAACCGGTTTGACCTTTTTATGGAAAGGCCTAAGATGAATAGATGTTGAAATTGTTTGCATGCTTGATTATCAAACTACTTCTTTTCATTTACTTGAAGCAAAATCTTCACACACTCACTTTTACTTATTTAGTATTTTGATACTTTAGCAATTTTTGAAGACATATGAGAGTGATTGAAAATCTTGATGTAATTCTCTTGGATATGTGAAGCTTATTTGTAAATCTAATAAAATTGCTTGTGATGTGATTATGTGGTGATTTTTGTGAACATTTGTCTATCTTGATTTTAGATGAGGCACTTGTTAAGGGGGAGCATAATATGCTAAATTTTTGTTCTCTTTTATGACATGTTCACATGTTCTTCAAGGTTGTTGTTTGTTGGCATTATTCTTATTTTTGATAAATCATGGAGATGCTATGATAAATTCTTATACGCATGATGATTTGTTGAATATAATGTTTTGCCCTTGTATATGTTTATTGGTTACTAATTTGTTTCTATGTTTCCTCTCACTTTTTGTTTTTGGTATTTTTGTGTTACAAGATCATGGGTAAGGCGAAGAAGGTTGGTGGTAACATTTCTTCTATTCCCGTTGACAAGTCTAAACCTTCACTTTCTTCCAAGGTTTCCAAAGCCAACAATGTGAAGGATTTGGGAATATTTGGTTGCAAGAAGATCATTCAAGAAAGAGGTATAGATTTGAACTCTTGTGATGGTTCTTATGTTTATAAGGTGCTTATGGATAGAAATTGGGGTTCTTGGATTGACATGTTAGGTGTTTCTAATGAGACCATGGTTAGAGAATTTTATCATGTTTACAAAGAAAGTTCTACCGTGACTAGTGCCATTTTGAACATGAGGAAAGTTGTTTTTAGAGTTTGTGCTAGGAAGTTGAATGAATTTCTAGACTTGCCCTATGATATTGAGTCGGATTTCCTTGATGTTGATGTCTTCGAACACCTTGATTTAATGGGTAAAACTCTTTGTGATGATGTTAATTTTATGTGGGGGAAACGTGCTTTTATTAGACAAGGCAAGCTAACCAAAGTAAGTGCTTTTTGGCATTTATTTGTTTGCTCCAATCTTGTTGTTTCTACTAATGCTTCCGAGCTTAATAGAGATAAAATCAAGATTGTGTATGCCTTGGTGACTAACAAACCTATAAATCTTGGTGAATTGCTTGTGGAAGAAATTGAGATTGCGGCTTGCACAAGTCGATTGGATAAGAAATTAGCTTTTCTGGGATTTATTACTCAATTGTGCTTAGCTAAAGGAGTGAAGACTCTTGATGATGATGTGATACTTCCTCCCTTGGAAAAGTTAAGTGAGAAACGTGTGACAAGCATGTTATACAAGGAAAAAGGAAAGTCATGTGATACTTTTAGGCTATTTAGTGAATCTCTTGATTCTAGCCATATTCCTTGCTCACCTACGCTTCCAAGTTGGGCTATGCAATTGAAGATTGAGGTTGAAGAGTCACGAAGATTGATTGAGGCATCACAAAGGAAGATTGAAGATCTTAGTGCCAAAATTGTTGTACAAGATGAGAGGATCAAAGAATTGGAAGGAAAAGCAACTACAACAAAGCACAATGTGAGATCATCAAACCGTAATACTTTCCTTGGTGGCACAAGTGGCTAGAGAGTTCCTTGAGGTATATTTTCTTACTCTTTCCCTTTGGCTTCATATCATGTCAAAAAGGGGGAGAAATATGAGAGATGTGGGAGATATCTAGCATGCTTAGTCTCATTTTATTTCTTTTTGTTTTAGTATATTTGGTATCAAGTTTGAACTTTATGGCATGTACTATTTTTTTTGTTGAATCTTGGCCAAGAATGCTTTGTTGGATAGTATGTATTAAGGGGGAGCATACATGATCCATTTGAACTTAAATGTTTTTATTTTCTTGCCTAAGATTGTATATTGCCATATGTGTTGTCTCTTGGATATTCTTATGCTTTTAAGTTTATTTTAGGTGATATCAAGAGAAGACCAAGATGAAGTTCAAGACTTGTTGTTTTAATTTGTGTCTATATGTGTAACTCATTGTACTCATTGTGACCAAATTTTCTTTGTAATTGTTTTAGTATATGTTTAGGGGTTTTGACATGGAATTTGCCGAAGGGGGAGATTGTTAGGTTTAGAGTTTTTGTTGGCATGTATTCCATATCAAAACGTGTTTCTTTTGTAATGTTTAGTGGTCCATATGTTGAAGATTTATGAAGACGAAGAAAGTCTTGGCCACAATTCATGGAAAATGCCGGCTTCAAAGAGATATGTGCTTCATTGATCATCAAAGGTAATATAAGACCTCATATCTCTTACAAGACTAGGCACACACACACACATGGCATCCTTGTGTGTTCCTTCACGGTTAAACATCATTTATATATCACTTTCACACACTTGATAATATATGCTCATGCATTTATACTATCTAGACAAACTTTGCTTATTGCATGTTCTAGGACTATGTCTAGGAAATAACATATGTGTGTGTCTTTGTGTTTATATGCTTTTGTATTTTTGTATTTGGACTTGAATATGCTCTATTACGATTCCTTATTGAGTTCCAGTCGTTTCGGTTACTCATTCATTTAGTTTCGAGTCCAAACGATGTAGCTACGCTACTTTTCGTTCTCATTCGTTGAGTTGACTTCATCGTCATTTTTTGAGATTATTTCTCAACCATTTTTCAAAGTTATGTAGTCATCGTCGTGCATTAGGGAGTCATGGTTCGTAATCCAAAAACGGATTCGAAATCAGAGTTCGAATGCCCAAGATACGGCTGAAGAACGTGAGGGAGCGCGCGAGGGCAAAAGTGGCCAAGAGGCCGTGTGTGGCCCAAGCCGTGTGGGAGCCGTGGGCCCCATGGCCAGAGGGGCTCTCTGCCCCCGTGTGGCCCACACGCCCCCCACGGGGCTGGGCTGAGGTAGCCATCTTTGAGTGGTTAAAAATCCTCTCCTCTCTCCACTTTTTAAAACCCCTCCATTTCCTCCATTTGTTTTTAAGAACAAAAATTGTAGAATTCCCGTCAGATTTTTCTCCCAAGTTTTCTCATCTTCCAAACACCATAACTTCTTCATACGAAGTCGGATTTGAGTGATTCAAGTTGGAGAACATTCATAATTGAGTCATCTACCTTTTCCAAGTGGTTTGGTGGCTGTTTGATCCACATTTCTGGTGGTTCCACATAGAAATTCGAACCAGCTCGTGAATCCAAGGTATTGGTCTTATCTTTGGGGTTTCTTTCTTTTTAACCTTCAATTTGCTTGGGGTTTCTTCTTCTATTTGTATGTTTATGTTTGGTGAAAGCTATTGAGAAAGATAGTTTCATAATCATTCTAATCAAAAGTCTATTTAGAGACAAATGTGGACTAGTTTCTATGATTCTAGGTTTTTCACATGTTTGTGAGTTGTATTGTGATTAGAATGACATCTTAGGTTGTTTGTGACTTGATTGAATCAATTTTGTGATAAATGACCTTGAGATTTGATTTGATCCTTTGATTGATGAAATATAGGATTATTGTATTTGTATGTGTTTTAGAGCAATCTAGGATTTAATTGATTTATATCTTGAATCCTTGTTCTATATTTTTGGCTAGAATATTAATTGATTTAATCTCATGTATCTAGTATTTTATTATATGTTGATAGCATCTTGAACTTGTACTTCATGAATATATTTTGTTCAAGTGTTGTATGTGTGAATGAGACTTTGAGCTTATGTGTTTGGTGTTTACACATGCTTTAGGTTTTATTCTTGTATTTTGCATCTAGACTTTTATTACTTGTGATATCACATGTTTAGGTCTATTTGTACCATGGAATGTATTGATCACATGTTCTATGTTGAATTGGTTGTTTGCATCATTTGCATTCACATGATCACACCAGGAAGTCCTTGTAAAAGGCATGAAGTCTTGGTTAGAGTCAGGATGACTCGGATAGCCAAGCAAGAAGACTTTCCTAGAGTCGGGATGACTCGGATAGGTAAGCAAGAAGTCATGGCTAGAGAGTCAGGAGGACTCGGATAGTCATGCATGGGAGGCTCCCTAGAGGCATGAGTGCCTTGGATAGGGAGTTGGCTATTATATTTGAAGGCCTAGGCGTATGGTTAGGCATAGACTCCAAAAGAGCGAGGTACACGGGAGGTGTATGCACTCTTGAGGAATTTCAAATCTTCCATCGATGTTGGCTTTGTGTGTTGTCCAATATATGGTGGTTTCGCATCATTGAGGGATCTCATAGTTTCCAATAGGGTTGGGTAGTCTTAGACTCCACTAGGTTGGGTGAGCTAAAGATTGGTCACTTTGTGGATTCTCTATTTATATCATCCAATATATATAGTACCCTAATGGTTGTATTTCAATCCGTGGATGTTTCCTCCTTGGAGGTTTTACCACGTTAAAAAATCTCTTGTGTTAATTCTTCATATCTCTATCTTTTATATTTTATTTGTGTATGTTATTATCTTGTTTCATATTATTCACTTGTGATGTATAGTGAAGCAAGTATTTGTGAAGTGTGATTTGTGAATTCATTTTTTTGATCATTTTTGTATATTTGATTCTTTTGTATATTGTAATTTTTGTATAGTGATATTTGATCACTCTTGTAACTCATTGAACATCTATTGAAATACAAGCTTTCTTTGTTGTTGTGTTTATTTGTTCTTATACCTCACACAACTAGGTGATATACTTAGACCTTGTTCACATGATTATATTCTCATATTGTCTATGTATGTCTTTCTTGGTTTATTTTGTTGTGTGTAAGGCTACCTTAAGGGACAAACGAAAGTTTGTTTAAGGGATTGAAAAAAGGTGTAAAAACCTATTCACCCAACCACACCCCCCCCCCCCCCCCTCCTCTAGGTATGCCTTAAGCAATTTAACTATGTTTGTATACTTTCATTAACCACTTAAGCTACCCTTACATACAATCCCCAACACGGGGTTTGTCCACAAAATTAGCCAATCAAGATATGGGAATCCTTACAGCCTTACAAAAGTATAGAAGTCGAAGTATACTTTTGACGCTTTCACCTCTTGAAGATGACATTTGCACTAGATGTTGCTCTTCACCTTTTAAGCTTCTTTTCATCCAAGAACATCCTAAGCAACAACTAATACAAATATAGAGCATTTTGCAATGGAATCAAGCCAATTTAAATCATAAACCTTACAATCTCCCCCTTTGGCTATTCCATGGGAAAACCTCAACCTCACCATACAATGTTTCACTCCAATAAACTAAAGTTGATAGCATACTCTCATTCTCACATTACAAAGAGATTCCTAGACTAAAAAGTCTTCAAGTCTTCAAGTCTTCAAGTCTTCAAGAGTTCCTCTTTTGGTCTTCAAGGTACCTATGAGAGAAAATAGCCAAACAAATAAGAGATCTTCTCTAAAGAAGAATGGTGAGTTATTAACCAAAAACAAATATAGAAGACATCCCTTATCTCATACAAAAATGCGTTATCTCAAGTGAATAAAATGTTTTCATATTAAAGCATTCCCTTAATTTCCCAATTCCCAAGCACCAACCATCCTTAACATTATCAAGAAAGAATTCTTTCTCCCCCTTAAGACAAGAATTCTCCCCCTTAAGACAAAGTCATAATTAAACACAAAGAGGAATATGATTCACACAATTGGAACATTTTTCCACACAAGGTGTGAAGTATACAAAATCTCCCCAATATTAAACATGGTGAGATATACATTTTCTCCCCCTTTTTGTCAAGGAATAGACAAGGGACACAAGAGATAAAGAACGAGATATTAAGCAAACAAATCGTATAGAAAGCGAAGTTGAATAAACTAAAGCTCCCCTTTAACATATGCTCCACATATTATCACCAAGTAGATTTGTTCACAAGGGACATCACACAATAACACAATCAAGCAATAAGAGAAAATATTTCATAACTTGTCAAAGTCCAAAAAAGAATCATAGATTTTCATTAATCTCTCAAAAATATTCTCACATTGCTAATGAATCAAGCACATAAGCAAAATGTGTGTGTGTGAATGCTTCTCACATATATAGTATGAGTAATTGTGATATCAACATGAAAACTCTATCCACACCTATCCATCTAAAGCCTTTCCAAAAATAGGTCCAACCGATATTCATTCGGATTTATGCTTTTAAAAAAAATAGATATCAACATATGAGCGTGTGTGTGCATGTGGCTCATTTTCCCGTTTCTATTTGTCAACCCGAGCTTTTTCACAATTCTCAACTATACACCATAAGCCTTTTTGGTTTGTTTTAGGCTTGAATCTGAATGTACACAAACGAAGTTAAATTGCTTAAAGCATACCTAGAGGGGGGGTGAATAGGTTTTTACACCTTTTTTCAAACCCTTGAACAAACATCCGTTTGTCCCTCAAGGTAGCCTTACACATAACACAATAAGCCAAGGTAGACATACATAGACAATACGATGACACAATCATAAGAGAAATGTCTAAGTATATCAACAAGTCATGTGAGGTAAAATATCAAATAAACATAACAACAAAATAAGCTTGTATTTCATAAGATGTTCAATGTGTTACAAGAGTGAGCAAAATGTCACTAAACAAATATTACAATATACAAAAGAATCAAAGATACAAATTGATCTATAGAATGAATACACTAATCAGACTATACAAAGACTTGGTTCACAATACATCACAAGTGAATATTATGAATCAAGACAATAAAATATATAATTAAAATATAAGAGAAGAGATAGAAAGAATTAACACAGGGGATTTTTTAACGTGGTAAAACCTCCAAGGAGGAAACATCCACGGGTTGAACTACAACCATTGGGTACTATATTATTGGAAAGTAAACATAGAACATTCACAAAGTGACCAATCTTTAGCTCACCCAACCTAGTGAAGTCTAAGCCTACCCAACCCTATTGGAAAGTATGAAATCCCTCAATGATGCGGAACCACCATATATTGGACAACACACTCAACCAACATCGATGGTAGATTAGAAATTCCTCAAGAGTGCAGACACCTCCCGTGTACCCCGCTCTATCGGACTCTATGTCTAACCATACGCCTAGGCCTACCAATATGTTAGCCAACTTCCTATCCAAGGCACTCTTGCCTCTAGGAAGCCTCCCATGCATGACTATCCGAGTCCTCCCGACTCTAGCCATGACTTCTTGCTTACCTATCCGAGTCATCCCGACTCTAGGCAAGTCTTCTTGCTTGGCTATCCGAGTCATCCCGACTCTAACCAAGACTTCATGCCTTTTACAAGGACTTCCTAGTGTGATCATGTGAATGCAAATGATGCAAACATTCATTTCAACATAGAACATGTGATCAATACATTCTATGGCACAAATAGACCTAAACATGTGAAAACACAATTAATCAAGTCTAGATGCAAAAATACATGAATAGAAACCTAAGCATGTGAAACACCTAACACATACACTCAAAGTCTCATTCACACACATAACACTTGAATCACAAAATGTTCATTAAGTCCTAATTCAAGATGCTATCAATATACAATCAAAGGCTAGATATATGAGATTAAAATCAATCAATATACTAGACAAAAATATAGAGCAAGGTTTTGAGATTTACATCAATCAAAACCTATATTCTCTAAATCACAAACAAATACACAAATCCTTGATTTCTTCAATCAAAGGACCAAATCAAATCTCAAAGTCATTTTAACACAAAATTAATTCAATTAAGTATCAAACAACCTAAGATGCCATTCTAATCACAATACAACTCACAAACAAATGTAAAACCTAGAATCATAAAATCTAGTCAACATAAGTCCACAAATTGAGTTTCAATTGGAATAATAATCAAGCTACCTTTTCAAATAGCTTTCATAAAACAATAACATAGATATAGAAGAAGAAACCCCAAGCATTTGGAAGGTCAAATAACAAGAAATCCCTAAGATGAGACCATTACCTCGGATTTTGAAGCTGGTTCGGAATTCAGTGATCAACCACTAGAAATCACGATCAAACAGCTACCAAACCACTTGGAGATGTTAGAGGACTCAAATACGAACACTCTCCAACTTGAATCACTCAAATCCGACTCCGGATGAGGAAGATATGGTGTTTCAAAAATCTGAAAATTCAGAGGAGAGGGCTGACGGGAAAACTGAAATTTTCTTCTTTGAAATTCAAAATGAGAGAGAGAGGGAAGGAATATGAGGAGAGAGAAGGAGATTTTCGACCAATCACGTGGTGCCACGTCACCCCCAGGCCGTGGGGGGCGCGTGGCCCACACGGGAGCAGAGGGTGCTCCAGGCCGTGGGGCCCACGGCCTCAACCACGGCCAGCCCATGTGGCCCACGGCCTGGGCTATCCTCTCGCTTGCTCCCTCGGTTCGTCGGCCCGTATCTCAGGCGTCCGAACTCCGAATTCGAATTCGTTTTTGGATTACGAACCGTGACTCTCTCACGCATGAAAACGACTATACAACTTTGAAAAACGGTTGAGAAATCATCTCGGAAATCATCGATGAAGTCAACACAACGTAAGAGAACGTAAAGTGGCATAGTCAACACGTTTGGACTCGAAACCTTATGAATGAGTAACCGAAATGACCGGAACTCAATAAGCATTGAATAAGAACATGTTCAAGTCCTAAACACAAAATACAGAAACATACAAACACAAATACACACACATATGCTATTTTCCGGACATAGTCCTAGAAAATGCAAAACACAAAGTTTATTAACTAAATGTGAATGCATGAGCATATTTTGCCAAGTGTGTGAAAGTGAAATGTAAATGAAATAAAATCATGAAGGGACACACAAGAATGATATGTGTGAGTGTGTGCCTAGCCTTGTAAGAGATAAGAGGTCTTTGAATACCTTTGTAGACCGATAATGTCCGAAACTCTTAAAAGCCGGCAACTTGAACGAATAATGGTTGAGACGTCCTTCGTCTTCGAAATCCTTCATTTACTAACCACTAAACATTACAAGTAAAACACGTTTTGATATGGAATTAATGCCAACACTAATTATCAACCTAACAATCTCCCCCTTTGGCTAATTCCATGACAAAACCCCTAAACAAACACTAAAACAATTGCAAAGAAAATTTGGTCACAATGAGTACAATGAGTTACACATATAGACACAAATTATAAATCAAGTCTTGAACTTCATCTTGGTCTTCTCTTGATATCACCTAAAAAAAAACTTGAAAGCACAAGAATATCCAAGAGACAACAAGTATGGCAATATCCAATTATCCAATCTTAGGCAAGAAAATAATAACATATAAGTTCAAATGGATCAAGTATGCTCCCCCTTAATACATACTATCCATCAATATATTCTAAGCCAAGATTCAACAAAAATATTACATGCCATATAGTTCAAGCTAGATACCAAATATACAAAAATATAAAACAACTAACATAAGACTAAGTAAGCTAGATATCTCCCATGTGTTTCTCATATTTCTCCCCCTTTTTGACATGATATGAAGCCGAAGGGAAAGAGTAAGAAATTATACCTCATGAAGCTCTCTAGCCACTTGTGCCACCAAGGAAAGAAGAACGATGTGCGGATCTCACATATTGCCTTGTTGGAGTTGATTTTCCTTCCAACTCTTTGATCCTCTCATCTTGAGCAACAAGCTTTGCACTAAGGTCTTCAATCTTCCTTTGTGACGCCTCAATCAACCTATGAGATTCTTCAACCTCTTTCCTCAATTTTAAAGCCCAACTAGGAAGAGCGGGTGAGTTAGGGACATGGTTAGAATCAAGAGAATCACCAAAAAGCCTAAGTACATCATTAGACTTTCCCTTGTCCTTGTATGACATGGTTGCCATACGTTTCTCACTCAACTTCTCTAAGGGAGGAAGCATAACATCACCATCAAGATTCCTCACACCTTTAGCTAAGCACAATTGAGTTATAAACCCCGGAAAAGCCAATTTCTTGTCCAAACGACTAGTACAAGCCGCACTTTGAATTTGCTCCACAAGCAATTCACCAAGGTTTATAGGTTGGTTAGTAACCAAGGCATACACAATCTTAATCTTGTCTCTATTAAGCTCCGAAGCATTAGTAGAAACAATAAGATTGGAGCATACAAATAAATGCCAAAATGCACTAATTTTTGTTAGCTCACCTTGCCTAATAAAAGCACGTTTCCCCCACACAAAATCATCATCATCACAAAGAGTCTTTCCCATTAAATCAAGGTTTTCCAAGACATCAACATCAAGGAAATCCGATTCAATGTCATCGGACAAGTTAAGAAATTCATTAACCTTTCTAGGGCAAACTCTAAAGACAACTTTCCTTATGCTAAGAGTAGCACTAGTCACAGTAGAACCGGATTTGTAAGCATTATAAAATTCTCTAACAATGGTCTCATTAGATACTCCTAACATGTTGACCCATGAAATCCAATTCCTACTCTTAAGCACATCATAGACATATGATCCAATACAAGAGTCCAAGTCAATACCCCTTTCTTGAATTATCTTTTTGCACCCAAAAATTCCCAATTCATCAACTTTGTTACCTTTGGAAATTTTGGAAGAAATTGTAGGTTTCGACTTGGCAATGGGAGATGAAGAAGTGTTTCCACCAACCTTCTTTGCTTTACCCATGATCTTGCAACACAAAACAAACTAAAAACAAAGTGAGAGGAAACAAAGAAACAAATAAGAAACCAATAAACATATACAAAGGCAAAACACTATATTTAATAAATCATCATGCAAGTAAGAGTTTATCATAGCATCTTCATGATTTATCAAAAATAAGAATAATGCCAACAATTAACAACCTTGAAGAACATGTGAACATGTCATAAAAGAGAACAAGAATTTAGCATATTATGCTCCCCCTTCACAAGTGCCTCATCTAAAATCAAGATAGACAAATGTTCACAAAAATCACCACACAATCACATCACAAGCAATTTTTATTAGATTTGCAAATAAGCTTCACATATCTAAGAGAGTTACATCAAGATTTTCAATCACTCTCATATGTCATCAAAAATTGCTAAAGTATCACAAATACTAATTAAGCAAAAGTGAGTGTGTGAAGATTTTGCTTCAAGTATATGAAAAAAGTAGTTTGATAATCAAGCATGCATACAATTTCAACATCTATTCATCTTAGGCCTTTCCATAAAAAGGTCAAACCGGTTATCATCCGAAATTTTGCTTATAAAGAGAATAGATTTCAACATGTGAGCGTGTGTGTGCATGTGGCTCGTCAACCCATTTCTATTTGTCAACCCGAGCTCATTTGATTATTCAACTATACTCCAAAAGCCTTTTATTTTTTTATTTAATTTTATTTTTTTTTTTAAGGCTTGAATCAAAGAATTTTTTTTTTTTTTTATGATTCAATTCAACACTTCTTTAATTTTTCTAACATAAACATATACACCTCATGGCGGCTTTCACTCATCACAATGACGTAGCCCTTTCCAACATTGGGTGGCTTCACAACCAAGGTGTGTAGCCCTTTCCATGAGGGTGCTCGTTGAGTTCTATGTTGCCGAAGCAAATGGATACCAACCAATGGTCATTTTTAAATGTACTAGTCCTTAGGACTTCAAGGTGTATCCAAAGCGAACATCAATCAAGCTCAACATACTTAACAAAACATACAAGAGAAGCAAAGTGCATTTTTGAAACCAATTTCAAGACTTAAAAGCACATGATCTAGAAGCAAGTAAAGAGACTTACTTAAGATCTCTACTTCTCAAGAGAGTAGCTATCAAAGAATATGAAGCTCACATTATTCAAAAATTAGCCACTCAACAATCATACAATTAACAACACGCTTCATGAAATAAGATCAATGTGAACACTTATCACCAAAAGATCTTAAACTAGCAAATGTCAAAGAGTACCATATAAACACTATATTAGTTCTCAATTATGACATGCTTCATGAATGTGATACAAACAATGAATTGATAGATGAAAAATCAAGTAAGCAAGCAATATGATATAGAGATACCTTCGCACGCTATTTTCACCAAATACAAAGCCTTCACCCTTTTTATGAGTCCTCTTGGCTTGTGAGTCCTCATGACTACAAGTTATAGGTGTGTCGATTCCAAGAGACTAAAGGCAATGTAATCCAACTCAAACAAAAAAAAATGACTTTCTCTAAAAGCCATAACAAATATGTTACCATATAGATTCCAAAAAAAAACTTCTCAAAAGTTAATCAACAAATTTTGACTATCAAAACAAACAAAGTGAGATAGCTAAGTTCATGTCAAGTTGTAAAGATACAAAGCAAAAAGCTAAGCTTCTTATCAACGACACTAGTCTTAAAGCTAACTCACATGTGCAACTTACACTAATGGTAAGAGCACTCACCCTTGACAAATTTTGTCTTGGGTGGACATACACGAACATCATCAAGATTCTCTTTGACCACAATGTTGAACCTAGAGTAAAGTTCTTCCACAACTTGATTCACAATAATATCATTAATACTCTTCTTCTCAACATTGTTAGCAACACATGCATGGTCAAACTTTGTAGGATATGCATTCTTCACCTTCCGGATATTCTTAGCATGCTTTGACAAATTATCATGCTTTCCATATTCAAAAACTTTAGCATGCATAGAATTAGGTCCAATCGCTCTATTCCTAGATGCATTTTCTAAGTTGCAATATTCAATGAATTTATAGCACTTGGGCTTGATATGGCCTAAGGTATTGCAAAAATGACATATGGGAACAAAAGGAGAGATTTTACCTTCCGGTGGTGGTGGAGGACAAATGGGAGTTTCAAGGGGTACCTTATTCTTCAATTTGTTCTTCTTCTTGGAACGTCTCTTCTTAGGAGCTTTCTCTTCAATGATAGCTTCACTAGTAGGAAGTGATGTTTCTATGAGCTTCTCTTCAACCACCGCTACACTTGAGCTCTCTAAGTTCATATTTGAGATGATCCTATCCTTTTCAAGCAAAATACCCTCAACTTCGCAAAGCTTCTTTTCAATAACATTCTTTTCACGCAAGAGCCTACGAGTTGTAGCAACAAACTCATCCACTTGAATCTTGATCAAGTCCTCCTTCTCATCAATCTCACTCAAGGCTAATTTCAACTTCTCCTCAAGAAACTTCACCTTAGCCAAAAGATCAATGTAGGATGGATTATCATTTAAACACTCTTGATGACTTTGATCAATCTCCTTATCCAATGAATCTTGATTAACATCCTCTAGAGTAGAGTGAGAAGCCATGAATGCAACAAAGTTGCTTACTAGCTCTTCTTCACTAGAAGACTCATCACTTGAGCTCTCCTCATCACTAGAGGCATCATCTTCACTCCATGTAGCCGCCATAGCCTTTCCCTTCTTGTCCCTCTTAGAATCACCACTAGGACAATCCGAAGCATAATGTCCAAGCTTCTTGCATTTGAAGCATTGAACCTTCCTATTGCTCTTAGCATGGCCACTCCTCTCATGAGGTGGAGTAAAGGACTTCTTGACTTCCTTGTCCCTTGAGTACTTGCCACTTGACTTGGCACCTTTCCTCATGAACTTCCTAAACTTCCTAACCAATAACGCCATCTCCTCATCATCATCTCTACTACTAGCTTCCTTGACAACCTTGAGAGCTAAACCCTTGTTCTTAGCCTTTGGTTTCATGCACGCCTCAAAAGTTTGAAGAAATCCTAGCAACTCATCTATGCTCATGACGTCAACGTCCTTGCTCTCTTCAATGGCGGTAACCTTGGCTTTGAACCTCTTTGGAAGTGATCTAAGAATCTTCCAATTTAGCCTCTCACCGGAGATAGGAGTACCAAGTGCTTGGCATTGGTTGGCGATGTCTAGAAGCTTATCTTGGAAATCAATAAACTTGTCTTCCTCACCCATTTGCAAAACCTCAAATTGGGAAGTGAGCAATTAAGACGAGACTTCTTCACCGCTTTAGTTCCCTCATTGGTGACTTGGAGAGCCTCCCATGCCTCCTTAGCGGTTTCTAGGTTTTGAATGTAGGAGAATTGCCTACTATCAACACCTCCAAAAATAGCATTCACCGCCCGATGATGCCATTTTGCTAACTCAAACTCATTAGTAGACCACTCACTCCTAGGCTTGGAAACGGTCACTCCATCCACAATCTTGTTAGGAGCAAGGTAACCTTCTTCAACGGTCATCCAAGCTCTCTCATCAATAGATCGGATGTAAGCCTTCATCCTCAATTTCCAAAACCCGTAGTTGTGACCCTTGAGAAGAGGAGGCCTAGAATTCGAAGCCCCTTCGGTCATCACATCATCTTGGAAAACCATTCTAGCAAATACCTAAGCAATCCACTCGTAAGTGTAACCCGGATCTCGTCGAGTGCCGTCCGACGACCCGCTCTGATACCAATTGAATGTACACAAACGAAGTTAAATTGCTTAAAGCATATCTAGAGGGGGGGTGAATAGGTTTTTACACCTTTTTTCAAACCCTTGAACAAACATCCGTTTGTCCCTCAAGGTAGCCTTACACACAACACAATAAGCCAAGGTAGACATACATAGACAATACGATGACACAATCATAAGAGAAATGTCTAAGTATATCAACAAGTCATGTGAGGTAAAATATCAAATAAACATAACAACAAAATAAGCTTGTATTTCATAAGATGTTCAATGTGTTACAAGAGTGAGCAAAATGTCACTAAACAAATATTACAATATACAAAAGAATCAAAGATACAAATTGATCTATAGAATGAATACACTAATCACACTATACAAAGACTTGGTTCACAATACATCACAAGTGAATATTATGAATCAAGACAATAAAATATACAATTCAAATATAAGAGAAGAGATAGAAAGAATTAACACAAGGGATTTTTTAACGTGGTAAAACCTCCAAGGAGGAAACATCCACGGGTTGAACTACAACCATTGGGTACTATATTATTGGAAAGTAAACATAGAACATTCACAAAGTGACCAATCTTTAGTTCACCCAACCTAGTGAAGTCTAAGCCTACCCAACCCTATAGGAAAGTATGAAATCCCTCAATGATGCGGAACCACCATATATTGGACAACACACTCAACCAACATCGATGGTAGATTAGAAATTCCTCAAGAGTGCATACACCTCCCGTGTACCCCGCTCTATCGGACTCTATGTCTAACCATACGCCTAGGCCTACCAATATGTTAGCCAACTCCCTATCCAAGGCACTCTTGCCTCTAGGAAGCCTCCCATGCATGACTATCCGAGTCCTCCCGACTCTAGCCATGACTTCTTGCTTACCTATCCGAGTCATCCCGACTCTAGGCAAGTCTTCTTGCTTGGCTATCCGAGTCATCCCGACTCTAACCAAGACTTCATGCCTTTTACAAGGACTTCCTAGTGTGATCATGTGAATGCAAATGATGCAAACATTCATTTCAACATAGAACATGTGATCAATACATTCTATGGCACAAATAGACCTAAACATGTGAAAACACAATTAATCAAGTCTAGATGCAAAAATACATGAATAGAAACCTAAGCATGTGAAACACCTAACACATACACTCAAAGTCTCATTCACACACATAACACTTGAATCACAAAATGTTCATTAAGTCCTAATTCAAGATGCTATCAATATACAATCAAAGGCTAGATATATGAGATTAAAATCAATCAATATACTAGACAAAAATATAGAGCAAGGTTTTGAGATTTACATCAATCAAAACCTATATTCTCTAAATCACAAACAAATACACAAATCCTTGATTTCTTCAATCAAAGGACCAAATCAAATCTCAAAGTCATTTTAACACAAAATTAATCAATTAAGTATCAAACAACCTAAGATGCCATTCTAATCACAATACAACTCACAAACAAATGTAAAACCTAGAATCATAAAATCTAGTCAACATAAGTCCACAAATTGAGTTTCAATTGGAATGATAATCAAGCTACCTTTTCAAATAGCTTTCATAAAACAATAACATAGATATAGAAGAAGAAACCCCAAGCATTTGGAAGGTCAAATAACAAGAAATCCCTAAGATGAGACCATTACCTCGGATTTTGAAGCTGGTTCGGAATTCAGTGATCAACCACTGGAAATCACGATCAAACAGCTACCAAACCACTTGGAGATGTTAGAGGACTCAAATATAAACACTCTCCAACTTGAATCACTCAAATCCAACTCAGGATGAGGAAGATATGGTGTTTCAAAAATCTGAAAATTCAGAGGAGAGGGCTGACGGGAAAACTGAAATTTTCTTCTTCGAAATTCAAAATGAGAGAGAGAGGGAAGAAATAGGAGGAGAGAGAAGGAGATTTTCGACCAATCACGTGGTGCCACGTCACCCCCAGGCCGTGGGGGGCGCGTGGCCCACACGGGAGCAGAGGGTGCTCCAGGCCATGGGGCCCACGGCCTCAACCACGGCCAGCCCATGTGGCCCACGGCCTGGGCTGTCCTCTCGCGCGCTCCCTCGGTTCGTCGGCCCGTATCTCGGGCGTCCTAACTCCGAATTTGAATCCGTTTTTGGATTACGAACCGTGACTCTCTCACGCACGAAAACGACTATACAAATTTGAAAAACGGTTGAGAAATCATCTCGAAATTATCGATGAAGTCAACACAACGTAAGAGAACGTAAAGTGACATAGTCAACACGTTTGGACTCGAAACCTTATGAATGAGTAACCGAAACGACCGGAACTCAATAAGGCATTGAATAAGAACATGTTCAAGTCCTAAACACAAAATACGGAAACATACACACACATATGCTAGTTTCCGGACATAGTCCTAGAAAATGCAAAACACAAAGTTTATTAACTAAATGTGAATGCATGAGCATATTTTGCCAAGTGTGTGAAAGTGAAATGTAAATGAAATAAAATCATGAAGGGACACACAAGAATGATATGTGTGAGTGTGTGCCTAGCCTTGTAAGAGATAAGAGGTCTTTGAATACCTTTGTAGACCGATAATGTCCGAAACTCTTAAAAGCCGGCAACTTGAACGAATAATGGTTGAGACGTCCTTCGTCTTCGAAATCCTTCATTTACTAACCACTAAACATTACAAGTAAAACACGTTTTGATATAGAATTAATGCCAACACTAATTATCAACCTAACAGAATCAAAGAATTTTTTTTATGATTCATTTCAACACTTCTTTGATTTTACTAACAAAAACATATACTCCTCATGGAGGCTTTCACTCATCACTATGGCGTAGCCCTTTCCTACATTGGGTGGATGCACAACCAAGGTGTGTAGCCCTTTTCATGAGGGTGCTCGTTGATTACTATGTAGGCCAAAGCAAAATGGATACATACCATAGGTCATATATCATGTACTTAGCAATAAACTTCTAGATGCATCCATTATCTACACATATTCAACCACAAAAAATCAAAAACTAAAACATATAAGAGAAGCATTAGTGCACTTTTCAAAAATAAGATTTTAAGCTTAAGTGCATGATCTAGAAACAATAAGAGATATTTGTTTAAGATCACTACTTCTCAAGTGAGTAGCTCTCAAAGATATTGATATTCAAATAAAGTTTTGCTTATCAAGCCATTCACAATCACACAAAGACATTAATCAACACAAACATACCAATGGACATTCTAAGAGTTTTAAACCTCTCTTTGTCCAAGGGATTAGTGAACAAGTCCACAAGTTGATTTTTAGTAGGCAAATGCTCTAGAGTAACAATAGAATGTTCAACTAGATCTCTGATGAAATGATGCCTAATGTCTATGTGCTTTGTGCGGGAGTGTTGAACCGGATTTTTAGAGATGTTAATGGCACTTAAGTTATCACAATAAAGTGTCATTTTTCCTTGTTCTATCTCATAATCCTTAAGGATTTGTTTCATCCAAAGTAATTATGTGCAAGCACTTCCGACCGCAATGTATTCGGCTTTGGAAGAGGAAAGGTAAACCGAATTTTGTTTCTTACTTGACCAAGAAACCAAGTTATTACCAACATAAAAGCAACCGCCCGATGTGCTTTTACGGTCATCTATGTTTCCCGTCCAATCCGCATCACAATAGCCTACGAGTATATCATTGGTATCAAATGAATAGAATAGACCAAGACTATGAGTTCCTTTGATGTACCTAATGATCCTCTTGACGGCTTTTAAGTGAGATTCCTTGGGATTTGCTTGGAATCTAGCACACAAGCCTACACTAAAGCAAATGTCGGGTCTACTAGCCGTTAGGTAAAGTAGACTACCTATCATGCTTTTATAAAGGCTTTGGTCAACACTTTTCCCTTTTTCATCTTTGTCAAGTTTTAAAGTGGTGCTCATGGGAGTTTCAAAATCTTTTCCATTTTCTAGGCCAAATCTCTTAACTAGATTTTTAGCATATTTAGACTGGTTCAACATTATGCCCATGCTAGTTTGTTTTACTTGCATTCCTAGAAAATAATTCAACTCACCCACTATGCTCATTTCAAATTCACTTGACATAACACTTACAAATTCATCAACCTTGGTTTTATTAGTAGACCCAAAAATAATGTCATCAACATATATTTGTGCAACAAAAATATCATGATCATGATGTTTGATAAACAAAGTTCTATCAATGCCACCTCTCCTATATTGGTTGTCAATAAGGTATTGAGTCAACCTATCATACCAAGCACTTGGAGCTTGTTTAAGGCCATAGAGAGCCTTTTTCAATTTAAACACATGATTAGGAGAGTGTAAGTCTACAAAACCCTTAGATTGTTCAACATACACTTTTTCTTGAAGGTATCCATTGAGGAAAGCACTTATGACATCCATTTGAAATAATTTAAACTTTTTAATGCATGCAATGGACAACAAAAGTCTAATCGACTCGAGACGAGCAACCGGGGCAAACGTCTCATCAAAGTCTACACCTTCCACTTGAGTGTAACCTTGAGCCACTAGTCTAGCTTTATTCCTCACAATCTTGCCACTTTCATCAGTCTTATTCCTAAACACCCATTTAGTGCCAATTACATTTATATCTTTAGTTCTAGGAACCAAGGACCACACTTCATTTCTCTCAAATTGATTAAGTTCATCTTGCATAGCCCCAACCCAGTATTCATCAACAATTGCTTCATTAATATTTTTGGGTTCAATTTGAGAAGTGTAGCAAGCATAAGATATTTGGTTAGCAATTTGATTTCTTGTTCTAACCCCTTCATTTAAATCACCTATGATGTCTTCTTGATAGTGTAAGTTTCTAAGTCTTGGGTGAGAATGTTCAACAACTTGGTCATTTTGTTGATTATCATTTAAAGCATTTTCCAACCCTTGACTTTCAACTTCAACATGACTATCATTTTCGTCATCTTGACTAGAAACACTACTAGCCACATCAATAGGTGTTTTAGTGCCATTCAACATGTTTTCTTTAGGTTCATTGACACCATTATCATCACATAAATTAAGCATGCTAAGATCATCTATCTTCACATTGATAGACTCCATGATAGTCTTAGTAGTCAAGTTAAAGACTCTATATGCACGACTATTAATAGCATACCCAAGAAAGAGACCAACATCACTTTTAGCATCAAACTTTCCTAAGTGATCTCTATCATTCAAAATATAACATTTACTCCCAAAAGTGTGGAAGTAACTCACATTGGGCTTCTTGCCCTTCCATATCTCATAGGACGTTTGTTTTGTGTTGGGCCTCCTAAAAACACGATTAGACATATAACAAGCGGTATTGACCGCCTCGACCCATAGATTTCTAGAGACTTTCTTGCTATTGAGCATGACCCTAGCCATCTCTTGCAAGACACGGTTTTTCCTTTCAACAACACCATTTTGTTGAGGAGTTCTAGGTGCGGAGAACTCATGAGAAATCCCTAAACCATCACAAAACTCACTAAATTTTGCATTTTCAAATTCCGTCCCATGATCACTCCTTATGCGACATATTTTCTTGATACCAAGACCTTTTTCATTTTGAACTTGATTACAAAACTTTTTAAAGTAATCAAAAGCGTCGGTCTTGTTTCTAAGAAAATAAACCCAAGTAAACCTAGAGAAATCATCAACGCATACAAAAATGTACTTTTTGCCATTAATGCTCTCGGTTTGAATTGGCCCTATTAGGTCCATGTGCACAAGTTCTAAAGGTCTCTTGGTAGCTATATAAGAATTCTTCTTATGAGACACTTTGGTTTGCTTACCTAATTGGCAAGGTTCACAAACCACATCAAGCTTTTTACAAAGATTAGAAAGACCTCTAACAATGCCCATGTTTTTCAAGCTTTTTCAAATCTTTAAAATTCATGTGACCCAAACGTTGATGCCACAAGTCAAGCTTGTTGCACTCATGTGCCATGTTGCAAGTTAGAGGATCTATCTCAAGACAATAGCAATTGTCTATAGACCTTTTGACTCTTAGGATAATATTGCCCTTTTTATCAATTATAGTGCACACATCTTTGTTAAAACTAACTTCTTTAAAAATTTCACACAAGTGAGTAATGCTTATCAAGTTAGCTTGTAACCCATCAACATACAAAGTATTGCGAAGTTTAGGCAATCCGGGGATACAAATTGTTCCCTTGCCAAGAACTTGCTTTTTGGTACCATCACCAAAAGTAACCCAACCTCCATCCTTTAAAACAAGATTCTTAAAGAACTCTTTGTTCCCGGTCATGTTCCTAGAGCAACCGCTATCTAGGTACCAAGAATAGGAGGAGTTGGCACGTAAAGCATATTGTGCAACATGACATTTAGATGTTTCTTTTCTAATCCACACATTTTTCACAACATGCATCTCACTCTTACTTCTAACATGCTTTGACTCAATGTTAGGCTTTTTAACATGCACCTTGACCTCATTGGTCACATTTTCAAAAATATCAAACAAAGTATTATCAACTCTCTTATGCATAGTAGAGTGAGGCACAACATAAGATTTAGCAAGTAAGTCATCAACAACATTCTTCACAACATGCTTTTCCAAGGTCTTCCTAGGTCTATTTCTATATCCATACATGGATGATTGCCTAGGTCCATTCAAAGACATATCATGAAAAGCATTATTAAGTATGCATTTTCGAATATACTCAAAACACCTAGGTTGAATATGTCCTATCATATTGCAATGATGACAAATAGGAATAAATTTAAGAGATTTACCATTTTCATTTGCTTCCAACTCCTTTGGACTTCTTATAATTTTTCCTTTTTGATGTCCAACCCTTGATGCTCCACCTCTTGCATTTAAGGTTGTTGCTCCTTGATGTTTATGTTGTTGAGTTCATCCATTGAACATCCTTGTTGATGAAGAGGCACCTCCGGTAGCTTTCATAGCTTTACCTTGAGTGAGTGTACCTACATTTGTTTTAATGCTTGCTTTGACAAAATTAGATTTGTTAGATGAAGGAGTCTCCTTCTTATTGATATAACCCAAACCTCTTTTGTCACATGGATGCTTTCCACTTTTAATGAGGGTTTCAACTTTGTTAGAGCTAGATGACATCTTGCTAATCATATTATTAGCCTCATCAAGTTTCTCACAAAGCATCCTAATTTTAATGGCATATTTTTCCGCTATGTCATCACTAAACATAACATCTTTACATGATTTATCTAGCCATTGTTCATACTTTTTCTCTTGAGTTAAGTGCTCACTAATTTTGGCTTTAAGCATGTTTTCTAGCCTTTTCGCACTAACAAGAGAAACATCCCTTTGCTCAATTTCTTGCTTCAAAATGCCAAGTCTATCATTACTATCTTTTAGATTCAATTCTAGACTTAGAATCTTGTCTTTAAGTTCATTGAACTCCTTTGAGCCAAGATCATGATTCTCTAACTTCTTGTTGAGGGACATATTGACTTTGGATAAACGTTCATTTTCAAAAGTAAGATTATCGATCTTTTTCCCATCTAAGTCAATATGTTCAACAAAAGAAGCCACATAGGAACACACTTCCTTAATCATGATTATCACAAACAAAAACACAAACACTTCAAAGAAAGGATCTATCTAAGTGCGTCTAGACACCCGCTCTGATACCAAATGAAATTTCCCTTAAGTAGTAGTGTAAAATATACCTAGAGGGGGGGGGGGGGGGGGGGGGTGAATAGGTATAGACTCAAATTCTTCCAATATTAAAAATAATGCGGAATATAACAAAGAAAATGCACACTTGATTAGATTTAACAAATGAATTGATTTCACTAATACAAGAGTTAATCAATTTACAAGATATGCAATCAATGTAAGATATGGAAGATAAAGAAAAGTAAAACAAAAATGAACAAAAATATTTTTTTACGTGGTAAAACCTCAAAGAGGAAACATCCACGGGTTGATACCACAACCACTGGCAAAGCAATCCACTATGTTAAAAAGGACTTACACACTCAAGCTATCAACTCATGATATCCGCTCAAGCTATCAACTCCTAATCTACCCTCAGGCTAGTGAATCACCAAGCCTACTTCCTATCCAAGATGTGTCCTACACCTCTAGAAAGAAACTTTCTATCCAAGACGCTCACGTCTCTAGGAAGATTTCTTGCTTGCCTATCCGGATCCTCCCGACCCTAGACAAGTCTCCTTTCTTGATTATCCGAGTCCTCCCGACTCTAATCAAGACTTCCTTGCTCTATCCACAAAGCTTCACTCACTTTGCTAGAGACTTCAACCTAATGCAAGGCTATGATCTAAATGATGCAAATGATGCAAACACAATCAAATAAAGCTAGATGATCAATCAAGCTAAATGTACATGTTCAATGATAATCTAGAATATGCTTTCAACAAACAATCACAAAAGTATCTAGAAATCAAGACATGTAAATCAATAAGAACAAGGTATGAATATTTAATATATCACACTAAAAACCTAGTTCTTAGACCATGAAATTAAACCTAGAAAATAACATGAAGCACATCATATATACATTTTCTAGAATCAATTTCAAGTTGAATCAAGTTTAGCACATATATGTTCAAGAGAAATCACAAAGCTAAAACTCAATTAACAAATGATCAAACACCCCTAGCATATGATGTAACATCCTTCTTAACATATTTCATCAATCAAATAGTAAGAATAAAAGAGATGATCAAAGATGAAATGAAAAAGAAGAAGTTTAACATACAAACTTGACCACGTACTGAAAATCAGGCCACTGGGAAAAATGACGAAGTCAGCTGCCTCTGGAAATACTTGGGGTTTATAGCTCTCATCAAGACCAACAATTTTGGTTTTTGGATCAATCAATTTCGAGTTCGTATGAGAAAGTTATGATCAAAATACGAAAACTAAAATGTTGAAGAATTCTGCAGAAAATTTCTTTGAAAGTGTTCTTCAAGTTCTTCATGTTTGGAGGGAAGGAGAGGTTTTTAAATGGATGAGAGAGAGAGGATTTTCGGCCAACCAAAAGAGGCCACCTTAGCCAAGCCCATGGCGGGCACGTGGGCCACACGGGACCAGAGAGGTCCTCTGGCCGTGGGTCCCACGGCTCCCACACGGCTTGGCCAAGCTTGGCCGCTTGGCCTCGCTTGCTCTCCCGCGTACCTTCACGTTCTTCAGCCGTATCTTGGGCATCCGAACTCCGATTGAGAATCCGTTTTCGGATTACAAACCATGACTCCCTCATGCATGATGATGACTAAGAATCTTTGACAAAAGGTTGAGAAATCATCACAAAAAATGACGATGAAGTCAACTCAACGAATGAGAATGTAAAGTAGCCTAGCTAAGTCATTTGGACTCAAAACCTTATGAATGAGTAACCGAAACGACCAGAACTCAATACGGAATCAAATAAGAACATATTCAAGTCCAAAATACAAAATGTAGGTGTAAGGATTCCCGTAGTTTTTAATTGGCTTATTTCGTGATCAAACCATATGTGGGGATCATGTAAGGGTAGCTTAGGAATGTGTTCAAGCTCAAGGCCCTTGCAAGTGTTAAGCACTCCAAAGGTAATACTCTAAGTGCATACTTGTCTTGAAGAGATAATTGCACACACTCACAACTCATACATATGTTTAATTCTTGTATGTTGTGTGTCTTATTTGTGTGCCTTAATGCTCATTAACATCTCTTCTTGCATGTTAGTTTGATTGCATCTTGCATATCCAATTGCCTTGTCATGCTTAGACTTAGGATTGCATTTTTGCACTGGGCGCTCCCAAAAGCGCTCTACGAACAGCCCCCGTTGGGCGCTGTACAGACCTGATCGATTTAATTCGGTTGCTGTACGAGCGCTGTAGAGGCACTCTACAAAGCACTCTATGTAGAGCGCCCCTCTGTTTTGTCGCGAGAACAGAGCAGGGGCGCTGTATAGGCGCTATACAGAAGCGCCCTACATACAGCGCCCATGGCAAAATTGTGGTGTCACTTATCAAAACGACCACACTTCATCTTGACACCCTATATATATGCCACTTTGACTTTAGGTCAATTACAAGAGTTCATATTCAGATTTCATACTTAGGATATTTTCAAAGAGAAGAAAAATTCCAAGAACTCATTTTTATCATCTCAAACACTTTTTCATGATCATCAATCATCATCTAGCATCATCTTAGATCATCTAGATGTCTTCTTGCATGGATTCTTCATCATACTTTGCTTGGTAAGCTTTTCACTAATATCTTACATATTTTGTGTTTCTCTTAACAAGCAATCTCAATTAATTACTTGTATGTTATTTTGTATGCTTTGGATACAATATTGAGATTAGTGTGATGTATGTTTGAGAAGTTGTATTGTGATAGCTAATTAGGTTTTGTGCTTAATCTTGATTAGCTAAACTATTTGATTGAACATGTCATTTAGTTTTTAATATATAGGATTGTTCTAATTGCATATTAATCATCTTAGATAAGCATATTGGGTTTCCCTTGCTCTATGTTGCATTTTGGATATTCACATATATTCACTTAGGGTTGTATTCTCTTCATAGAGAAAGTAAGTCTTGTGTGTAGCTTCCGGGATTAGGTTGCTTAGAACGCAAGCAAATTGGACTAGGTTCAGTCATACCGGGATTAGGTAGGTGTGTGATTACTTCCGGGATTAGGTTGTAATCGTTTTACACATTTAGTGGATTCGAGGTTCGAGTGTAGCTTACTTACATAGCCCGTGGTTTTTCCCGTGAGGGTTTCCACGTAAAAATCAAGTCTTATTTAATTTCCGCATTTTATACTTGATTTGTTGCTTTATCTATTTAGGGGTAATTTCGTAATTTTGACTAACACGAAAAATTGGGTAAAAAGCGTAAAATCTATTCATCCCCCCTCTAGATAGTTTTATACACACAGTGCTATAATTAGTTTCAATTGGTATCAGAGCGGGTTCCTAGACATACATAAGTGATCCTTGCTTATTTTGGTGTGTTTTGCATTTTGTGTGATTTTTGATCATTCATACATTTGCATTCATTTCATTCATTCATAAACACTATGAGTGGAAACGGTGGAAATGGTGGTGGCAACGAAGGTGCTTCTAGCACAAGGCCTCCACTTCTTACTGGATTGAACTATTCCCAATGGAAAGGGAAGATGGAATCCTACATATGCCAAATTCATGACCGTGCATGGATGGCGGTGGAAGACGGATATGATCTCCCTATGATGACTCCCGCGGGTGGAGGAGAATATGTTTTGAAGCCTAAGGCACAATGGAACGCGCAAGAGTTTGAGGCCTCAAAGTGGAATAGGAAGGCTATGCATGCCATCATGTGTGCAATGGATGAGAATCAATACAAGCTTATTCAGAACACTCAGATTGCAAAAGTGGCATGGGACATCCTTCAAGTTGCACATGAGGGAACCGAGGTGGTGAAGGAGTCCAAGCTTCAAGTCCTCCAAACTCAATTTGAGCTACTTAGGATGGGAGAGGATGAATGCTTCAATGACTTCGAAATCAAATTGATAGACATAGTAAATCAAAGCTATCAACTCGGAGACCCGTATTCGGATAGGAGAGTCAAGCAAAAAATTATGAGATCTCTCCCCGATAGGTTTGAATAAAAGGTGACGGCCATAGAGGAAAATAGTGGCTACATGGATATGAAGCCAAGTGAGGTGATTGGACGTCTCCTTGCATATGAGTCTAGGAAGGCTCCTAGCACCACTACTCCTCCTAAGAAGTCTAAAGGAATAGCTTTGAAAGCATCTAAGGATGCAAAGGAGCCAAAGCATGAATCGGATGAAGACCTTGCCTTATTCGTGAAAAGGTTTAATAAGGTTATGGGGTTCAAGAAGAAGAAGGGATTTGGGTCAAGAGGACAAGACTTGAAGAAAAAAGGTTCCTTCAAGAAGTTTGAGCCTAGACAAGAGAGGACCGAAAGGAAAGGCGTCCGATGCTTTGAATGTGGTGGGATTGGTCACTTTGCCCCTGAATGTGCTAATCACAATGAAAAGAAGAAGGGTAAAGTGATGGCCGCCACTTGGAGTGGGAGTAGTGTTGACTCCAATGAGGAAGATGAGTCTTCAAGTGAAGAAGAGCTCATGGCTAACTTCCTAGCTTTTGCCTCTTCTCACAAGAGCAAAAGTGCTAGTGAAAAAGAGGAGATGAGTCAAGAGGAAATTGACTCTAGTGAAGTAGAAAGTGACTCATCTTCTAGTTCCAAAAAGAAATTTGTAGAGCAAAAGGTGCTTGCTAAATACCATGCCGAGTTCAATGATTTAGCACTTAAGAGCACAAGAAAGATTGAAAGGTTGAGAGAAGAGAACCTTGAACTTTCAGCTCACAATGACCACTTAAGTGAACAAGTGGAAAGATTGAAGAGGAGAGAGGATAAGTTAATTGAGGAGTTAGACTTATCCAAGAGAAGTGAAGAAGGCTTGAAGAGGGAACTTGTAGAAGTTAAAGGGTCCTTGGCTAGGATAGATTCTAGCACCAAGAAGCTTGATCATTTGCTTGGTGCTGGAAAGAGTCCAAGTGACAAGAGAGGTCTTGGGTATGAAGATGGCAAGAAAATCTCAACCTCTAACAAGACAGTGTTTGTCAAGAGTTTGAAGAAAGAAGAAACTTCAATTGTGCAAATTCCTAGGAAGAAGTTAGAAGTAGGACAATGTTCTAATGCACAAGTGAAGATGGGGCCAAGAAGGCAATCTCAAGCTCAACCCCCTAGGGTCCCTCAAGCCAACACTCCTCCAAAATTGGCTCACAAAGGAAAGAGACCAATCATGCAACCTCAAGCTTGGAAGCAACCTCAAGCTTGGAAGCAACCTAGACCGGTTCAACAACGAAGATGGATTGAACCCACTTATCCACAAAGACATGGACGAGCTCACAAGGTATGATTCCTTTTTCCATCCCTGTTTGTCACTTTTGTGGTTATGATGGTCACATTAGACCAAATTGCGTTCAATATATTAAATTGTGTAGAAAACAAAGCATGATTGAAAAGAGAAAGAATAGAGCCAAGATGCATGTTTCTAGGAATGATAATATTGATTTGCATGATCCTAGGAATAGTAGAGCACATGTACCAAAGACCACCAAGAAAGCCAAAATTGTTGCTAAGTGGATTAGAAAGAATGAAAATGTTTGCCATGTTGCACAAATAGCCTTGAAGGCAAATTCTTCTAATTTTTGGTATTTGGATAGTGGGTGGTCTAGGCACATAACGGGAAACAAGAGTTTCTTCGAGACTCTTGTTATGGAGGAAGGTGGAAATGTCACTTTTGGTGATGGATCCAAAATAAATGTTGTAGGGAAAGGAACCATTTCCGTTCCCGGATTACCCTCCTTATCCAATGCTTTATTTGTTGATAGCTTGAAAGCCAATTTAATAAGCATTTCACATCTTAGTGATGAAGGATATTCCGTCTTGTTTTCTAAAGATTATTGCTCTATCCTAAAACCCGATGGACAAACCTTGTTGAAGGGCATGAAATCTAGCGACAATTGTTATTGTCTTGAAGCTAGTATTGTATCTAATCATGTGTCCATGGATGAGCAAATTGAATTGTGGCATGAAAGACTTGGCCACATGAACTTTAGGGATCTACGGACCCTTGGAAAGTTCAATTGTGTGCGTGGCCTCCCTAAGCTTGGGAAGAAAGCCAATGGTGTTTGTGGACCTTGCCAACAAGGAAAGCAAACTAAAAGCATGCACAAAAAGGGTAAGTATCTCACCACTAAGGAGCCTCTTGAGCTTCTCCACATGGACCTCATGGGTCCCATGCACACCGAAAGTTTGGGTGGAAAGAGATACATTTTTGTTTGTGTTGATGATTTCTCTAGATTTACATGGACATAGTTTCTTAGATAAAAATCCGAAACTTTTGATAAGTTTAAAATGCTTTGTACTAAATTACAAAATGAAATGAATTCTAACATTAGAAGCATTAAACGAATTAGAAGTGACCATGGGAGGGAATTTGAGAATGCCACTTTTGAAACCTTTTGTAATGGTTTAGGCATCTCCCATGAGTTTTCGGCTCCTAGGACACCTCAACAAAATGGAGTTGTTGAGAGGAAAAATAGGGTCCTTCAAGAGATGGCCCGTGTGATGTTGCTTAGCAACAATGTCCCTAGGAACTTATGGGCTGAAGCCATCAATACGGCTTGCTATATAGGAAATAGAGTTTTTCTAAGGCCCGGTACTAGAAACACCTCCTATGAGTTATGAAAAGGCAAGAGGCCAAATGTTAGCTACTTCCACACTTTTGGAAGCAAATGCTACATTTTGAATGACCGTGATCAACTTGGCAAATTTGATGCTAAGAGTGATGAGGGTATTTTTATTGGCTATGCCTTAAATAGTAGAGCCTATAGAGTTTTCAATTTAAAGACTCTAAGTGTTATGGAATCATCCAATGTCGTATTTGATGATACTAGGCTCAAGTCAAATGATCATGAGGAGGAGGTTATTTTTAGTGATGGTTCTCCTTTGGAGGAGGTTGTTGTGTCTCCTAATGTTGGGACATCTAATGTCAACAATGATGACACACAACCTATTGTTAGAGTTTCTCTCTTGGACTCTAAAGAACCCGCTCCATGGGTTAGGAAACTCCATGATAAAGAAGATATCATTGGAGAGGTAATAAGGGTGTTAGGACTAGACGTCAACTTGCTAATCTTATTAGCTATACATGCTACACCTCTCAAATTGAACCCAAAAAGGTTGAAGAAGCCTTAAATGATGAATTTTGGGTTCTTGCCATGCAAGAAGAGCTAAACCAATTCAAAAGGAATGAGGTTTGGACTCTAGTTCCTAGGCCTAAGACCACTAATGTCATAGGCACTAAATGGATATTTAGGAACAAATCCGATGAGGATGGCAACATAGTGCGAAACAAGGCTAAACTTGTAGCACAAGGGTACTCTCAAATTGAGGGTATTGACTTTGAGGAGACTTTTGCTCCCATTGCCCGCTTAGAGTCCATTAGGCTACTCTTGTCCATCTCTTGTGTGCACAAGTTCAAATTGCACCAAATGGACGTCAAGAGTGCCTTCCTCAATGGCTTCTTGCAAGAGGAAGTGTTTGTTGAACAACCTAATGGGTTTGTGGATGCTCACCACCCCAACCATGTCTATCGCCTCAAGAAGGCACTATATGGGTTGAAACAAGCACCGAGGGCTTGGTATGAGCGCCTCACTCAATTTCTTGTTGACAATAACTACACAAGAGGTAATGTTGACAAGACACTATTCATCAAAAGAGACAATGATGAGCTTTTCATAGCTCAAATATATGTTGATGACATAGTGTTTGGCTCCACCAACAACACCAAGGTCCAACAATTTGTTGATATTATGTCTCATGAATTTGAGATGAGTCTTGTTGGTGAGCTTAGTTACTTCCTAGGTTTGCAAATTAGGCAACTAGATAATGGGATTTTCATAACCAAAGCCAAATATGCCAAAAACCTAGTGAAGAAGTTTGGTCTTGAAAAAGCCAAACATTGTGACACTCCTATGAGCACCACTTTGAAGCTAAGCAAGGATGCTAGCGGTAAAAGTGTGGACCAAACCTTATATCGTGGCATGATAGGGAGCTTGCTCTATTTGACCGCAAGTAGGCCCGATATATCATTTAGTGTAGGAGTTTGTGCTAGGTACCAATCCGATCCCAAGGAGTCCCATCTCTCTTCGGTTAAGAGAGTCATTCGCTTTGTGAATGGGACTTCCAACTATGGGATTTGGTACTCATTTGACACTAATCCTAGTCTTGTAGGATATAGTGATGCGGATTGGGCAGGAAATTGTGATGATAGGAAGAGCACATCGGGCGGTTGCTTCTTTCTAGGTAACAACTTGGTGTCTTGGTTTTGCAAGAAGCAAAACTCGATTTCCTTGTCCACGGCGGAAGCCGAGTACATAGCCGCGGGGAGTGGATGCACTCAACTTATATGGATGAAGCAAATGCTAGTAGACTACGGATTCAACCAAGGTACACTCACTCTCTTTTGTGATAACATGAGTGCTATTAATATTTCCAAGAATCCGGTCCAACATTCTAGAACTAAGCATATTGACATCCGCTATCACTTCATTAGAGAGCTTGTTGAGAACAAAGTTATTGTACTTGAGCATGTAGGTACAAACGATCAACTTGCGGACCTATTCACTAAACCTTTAGATGCTACTCGATTTAAAACTCTTAGTAGATCTATTGGAATTTGTTTGGTGGAGTGATGAGTATGGTACTTGACCCCATATGGGAAACTCAAGCAAAGAGAGCTATTTTGCATATTTATTGTTTGCAAAAATTTGAAAAATCTTATGCCTCTTTCCTAATTGCTTGAGTAAGCTTGGTTGCACATATGTATATATGTTTTCTATCTAATAAGTGTGATCAATGCTTGTCTACAATCCATGTCATATTTATGTTCAAACATGCATTTTTGGACTATGAGATGTTCTTAGTTAATCTCCATGACATGATGATTCTTTTATAACATGCTAATGTCAAATGAAAAAGCATGAAATTCATAAAACATGCTCACATGAAAAGCATGAATTGATGATTGCATATTCTTAAAATGCAAAACTTGTGTGAAAGCTTATGAGACTCAAAATGAATAAAGGATCTTGTATCCGTTCAAAGGAATTTACATTCCAAATGTCTCTCTTTCTTTATTGGTTGATCATGGCTACTATCATACGGATATCTTATCCGGAAAAATCAAATAGGGTGCAAAGTCGCTCATGCCATGTTTCGCTTATAAAGTTGGATATAGTTACTCTTAAATTGAAATCAATAATATCTATATCCTTGCTTTTCCCATGACATTGATGAAATTGGTTTGAATTCTTATTAGAAACCTTTGTCATTTGCTTTGCCAAATACCATTGTATTTTGGACTTGAAAGCTATATGTCTTGTATGCAAAGCATGTTTGATTCACACATTTTTCTCAAAAATAAATCTCCTTGTTTCTCTTCAATTAATTGAGATGCATAAAGTGACTTATTTGTATATGCAAATATCTTGCATGCTTCTATCTCTCTTTGCCTTGAGTGACCCGGTTGGGGACTACTCTTTTGCCTATATCATGACAAAAAGGGGGAGTAGGATATGGTAAAGGGAGATGCAAATTGTTGTTGCAATTGTGCACATTGGGGAGATATCACATTGAGGGGGAGCATTGCATTTATCATACATTGCATATCTTTGTAATGTTGTGCCTAGATTCTAAAAATGCAAATGCTTGTTTTGATATCACTTGATTAATCTCACATGCATTTTTTTTTGGAAAAATATAGAAACCTTGTTTTGTAGGGTTGGTTGTTCTACAAGAGATTGGAGCATTGAAGATTTTACTTTGTTTAGTATCTCTTTGTATTGTAGAAAATCTGTGTTATCCCGTTGTTTCTATTTTTATGTGAGGAATCATGTGAGTGATGGTTTTGTCACGAAATAGCCAAAGTGGGAGATTGTAAGGATTCCCGTAGTTTTTAATTGGCTTATTTCGTGATCAAACCATATTTGGGGATCATGTAAGGGTAGCTTAGGAATGTGTTCAAGCTCAAGGCCCTTGCAAGTGTTAAGCACTCCAAAGGTAATACTCTAAGTGCTTATTTGTCTTGAAGAGATAGTTGTACACACTCACAACTCATGCATATGTTTAATTCTTGTATGTTGTGTGTCTTATTTGTGTGCCTTAATGCTCATTAACATCTCTTCTTGCATGTTAGTTTGATTGCATCTTGCATATCCAATTGCCTTGTCATGCTTAGACTTAGGATTGCATTTTTGCACTCGGCGCTCCCAAAAGCGCTCTACAAAAGCGCTCTACGAACAGCCCCCGTTGGGCGCTGTACCGACCTGATCGATTTAATTCGGTCGCTGTACGAGAGCTGTAGAGGCGCTCTACAAAGCGCTCTACGTAGAGCGCCCCTCTGTTTTGTCGTGAGAACAGAGCAGGGGCGCTGTACAGGCCCTGTACAGAAGCGCCCTACGTACAGCGCCCATGGCAAAATTGTGGTGTCACTTATCAAAACGACCACACTTCATCTTGACACCCTATATATATGCCACTTTGACTTTAGGTCAATTACAAGAGTTCATATTCAGATTTCATACTTAGGATATTTTTCAAAGAGAAGAAAAATTCCAAGAACTCATTTTTATCATCTCAAACACTTTTTCATGATCATCAATCATCATCTAGCATCATCTTAGATCATCTAGATGTCTTCTTCCATGGATTCTTCATCATACTTTGCTTGGTAAGCTTTTCACTAATATCTTACATATTTTGTGTTTCTCTTAACAAGCAATCTCAATTAATTACTTGTATGTTATTTTGTATGCTTTGGATACAATATTGAGATTAGTGTGATGTATGTTTGAGAAGTTGTATTGTGATAGCTAATTAGGTTTTGTGCTTAATCTTAATTAGCTAAACTATTTGATTGAACATGTCATTTAGTTTTTAATATCTAGGATTGTTCTAATTGCATATTAATCATCTTAGATAAGCATATTGGGTTTCCCTTGCTCTATGTTGCATTTTGGATATTCACATATATTCACTTAGGGTTGTATTCTCTTCATAGAGAAAGTAAGTCTTGTGTGTAGCTTCCGGGATTAGGTTGCTTAGATCGCAAGCAAATTGGACTAGGTTCACTCATACCGGGATTAGGTAGGTGTGTGATTACTTTCGGGATTAGGTTGTAATCATTTTACACATTTAGTGGATTCGAGGTTCGAGTGTGGCTTACTTACATAGCCCGTGGTTTTTCCCGTGAGGGTTTCCACGTAAAAATCAAGTCTTATTTAATTTCCGCATTTTATACTTGATTTGTTGCTTTATCTATTTAGGGGTAATTTTGTAATTTTGACTGACACGAAAAATTGGGTAAAAAGCGTAAAATCTATTCACCCCCCCTCTAGATAGTTTTATACACACCGTGCTATAATTAGTTTCAGTAGGGAAAAATACGGTCATGCAGCAGAAGCGAGACTAAAATCGAGTTTAGTATAGTTTAAAAATTTTCCATAATTTGAACCTTAACCCTCTAATTAATTAAACATATATATATACCAAAAAGTAGAATACCTTTTGTCGCGTGATCCAATTGACTTTGCGTCGATGGTAATCCGTAAGATCTTCCAATCCTATCACGAACGTGAATCACCTAGGAGCGTGGTCTCCCTTTCTTTGAATTGCGTACCTAAGGATAGAAAACAAAATCTCTCCTCCTGATCGTTAGTCACAATAAAATCCAAGAAACTAGAAAGTATGTTCCGGTCACTTTTGAATTTAACAACCGTTAACATTGAAACTTGGGTGAACCTAATTCGAAGTTGTGCACAAAGCTTTTTGATATTCAAGCTTACAAGTGCACTATCGAAATTAGAACTCTTTTTCTCTATTTCTCTCTTGGCCGAAATTAAACACTTGTCTAGAATATGAATTATTTTTCTAAGCAAAAGAAATAATTCACTCAAGCTAGGAGAGGAAAAGAAGTGGTGGCCGAATGCTATCCTATCAAATATATAGGGTGGCCGAATTCTTCTTGTATTATTATTAGGGTTGCCGAATTCTTCTTGTATTAGGATTTAGGGTTGGCCGAATTCTCTCACAAAGAGGATTTGTGCTTTACCCTAATTCCTATCAACCTTAGAATCCTAACCCTAATACAACTCATAAGTGTTTAATCCTATTATTGTAGGGAAAAATAATAACAAAAGTAGTAAACGCAGCGGAAGCGATACTAAAATTAGATTTAGTGACTTTTAAAAAATTTTTCCTTTATGAACCTTAAACCCTTTTAATCAATAAACATGCATATACATTAACAAAAGTAAATTACCTTTTGTCGCGTGATCCGATTGACTTACGTTGATGGTAATCCGCAAGACCTTCAATCCGAGCACGAACGTGGATCACCTAGGAGCGTGGTCTCCCTTTTCTTTGAATTGCAAACCTGTGAATGGACCAAACAAAAACTTTCTTTTCTTTGTTAGTCACAAAACAATCAAAAGAATGTCAAAGATTATTCCGGTCACTTTTGAGTTCTCAATCTAATGATCGAAACTCGCGTGAACCTAGATCGATATCGTATACACAAGCTTATTGATGATTAAGCAATAGTATACTATCAAAGAATAATCTAACACCCCTTTTTGTCTTTTAGAATAAAAAAAAACTCTATGAATTAAGAAGAAGAAGAAAGAAATAAAAACTCAATCACAATTTCTTGTAGTGGCCGAAATCTATAAGTGTAATTATATAGGTGGCCAAATTTTCTTCCTTCTTTCCTTATAGGGTGGCCGAATTCTTCATGTGCTTTTGCCTAGGGTTGCCGCAATTTTCCTCTACAAAAGAGGAGTTGTATTGCACCCAAAAAACACATGTCTTTTAAGAATACAAACCCTAATCCAACTCCTTGATTTTTATTCTTTTATTTTGACTAAATAAAAAGACTCCTTATTTGATTAAATAAATAAAACTAATTTATTTATTTACTTATCAAACAAGTCTTTTACTTTTAGGAAAGATTTGTTTCTTTAATTAAACAATTAATCAATAAATTAATTAATTCTTATTTAATTAAAACAAATGAAACAAAATAATATTTTTAGGTTAAAACATTAACCTTGCCGCCCCACTTATATAAGATTGGGCCTAATATTATTTTTCTATTTCATTTAATCCATTGGACTTTAAATAAAAAGCCCACATGTGAACCAGACCCATTCTTACTAAAAGAAACAAGCCCACATGTCTTTCATTAATATATTAATATAATTGAGCAGCCCATTACTTAAATAATGTGCAAATTATATTCTTAATATATTAAATGCAATTCTAGATGGACCCTTAAATTGGTCCGGTAGAATATATCAAGTGATCCATGCAAGTCCGTGTGGATTGGGGATCTTGGCGGGCCATCTAAATTTAAGCTTCAATAGACATAACCTAATCACAATCAACAAATGATTCACTTAGGTCCGATCCATTAATTTTAACTCATTCCACTAAAGAGCTAAAACTGAACTCTTAAATAAAGATAGAAAAGGAAGATGCTCCTCATTCATACCCTAGACAATCATATTGGAGATAGTGTATCCTCGTGATTAATATCAGTAATCGCCAAGAGTTCATAGACCGCCTATAACTCTCCAAGTTACCATATTTACTCATATGACCACGTTTTGAACTTGGATATTTTGACTTGTCCAGAAGCCATGTTTTCAATAGACACTATCGAAAACTCAACATTGAGATTTAATATCCAATTACCTCAAAACATCCATATGATAATATTATACTCTCATTTTATTAAATGGAGCCACGATGTCCATATCTATAAATAAAGTCCTCTATCGATTAACAAATGAATATCACCAAACTATCGAGGATAGACTATGCGATATAATCGTACTCATTGATAACTCAAATGATATCACTTGCAACCATAAGTCCATCATTTATCTCAGGATTAAGATAGACTCTCCGATTGTCCTGATAATGAAAAGACTATTATCTACTGACGGTTCTAGATAAAGCTTTTCATTGTGATCCAGTTCAATGCACCCAGTGCACTAGATCCTTTTGCTCGAAGACACTCCGATGATTTTAGACTCATCATATCTCATTTGATCCCACTCAAATGCTAGCAAAAGAATTCTACAACTTTAACAAGATAAAGGTGCCCAACCTTTAACTTAAGTTGTGAACATTATTCAAGACTAACTAAAGAATTGTGTCTACCACATACATATCTAGATGTACGAACAATTCTTCTTTTCCCATAGTCTTTAGACCTTATGATTATTTACTTTGACAATTATAATATAAACTATAAATGCTATACGATTTGTTAAACCAGAAATCACTTTATTAATATGAAAAAGATTGTTAATTACAACATTACACTCTTGCTATTGAGCATAATCCTAACAATTATGACTTATTAAAAGACTTCCTTATTTTATTAGATAAATAAACCTTATTATTTATCTTCTTACCAAATAAGTATTTTATCTTTAATATACTACTACCAATAGTATAACTCTAGGAAACATATTTCCTGATCGGAAAAAGATTTTTATTCTCAATTAAATGATTAACTAATAAATTAATTAATTTCCATTTAATCAATCAATAAAATAAAATAATATTTTAGACTATTATTCTATTCTTGCCGCCCACACCATATACATGGGCCTAATATTATTTTCTTATTTTATTTAATCCATTGGACTTTAATTAAAAAGCTCACATGTGAACCAGGCCCATTCTTACTAAAAGAAACAACCCCACATGCCTTTCATTAATATATTAATATAATTGATCAGCTTATTAAATAAATAATTTGCAAATTATATTCTTAATATATTAAATACAATTCTAGATGGACCCATAAATTGGTCCAGTAGAAAATATCAAGTGATCCATGCAAGTCCGTGTGGATTGGGGATCTTGGCGGGCTATCTAAATTTAAGCTTCAATAGACATAACCTAATCACAATCAACAAATGATTCACTTAGGTCCGATCTATTAATTTTAACTCATTCCACTAAAGAGCTAAAATTGAACTCTTAAATAAAGATAGAATAAGTAAATATTTCTCATTCGTACCCTAGACAATCATATTGGGGATGGTGTATCCTCGTGAAGAATATCACTAATCGCCAAGAGCTCATAGACCGCCTATAGCTCTCTAAGTTACCATATTTACTCATATGACCACATTTTGAACTTGGATATTTTGACTTGTCCAGAAGCCATGTTTCAATATACTCTATCGAAAACTTAACGTTAAGATTCAATATCCAATACCTCAAAACATCCATATGATGATATTCTACTCTCATTTAATAAATGGAGCCACGATGTCCACATCTATAAATGAAGTCCTCTATCGATTAACAAATGAATACCACCAAACTATCGAGGATAGACTATGCTATATAATCGTACTCATTGATAACTCAAATGGTAGCACTTGCAACCATAAGTCCATCATTTATCTCAGGATTAAGATAGACTCTCCGATTGTCCTGATAATGAAAAAACTTTTATCTACTGACGGTTCTAGATAAAGTATTTCATTGTGAACCTATTCAATGGACCCAGTGCACTAGATTCTTTTACTCGAAGAACCTTCGATGATTTCAGACTCATCATAACTCATTTGATCCCACTCAAATGCTAGCAAAAGAATTCTACAACTTTAACAAGATAAAGGTGCCCAACCTTTAACTTAAGTTGTGAACATTATTCAAGACTAACTAAAAAATAATGTCTACCTTATACATATCCAGATGTACGAACAATTCTTCTTTTCTCATAGTCCTTTGACCTTATGATTATTTACTTTGACAATTATAATATTAAACTATAAATGCTATAAGATTTGTTAACCAGAAATCACTTCATTAATATGAAAAGATTGTCAATTACAATATTACACTATCGCTATTGAGCATAATCCTAACAATCTCCCACTTGCGCTATAGCAAATGTGTCATATCTCTCATGCCCATGTTCTCTAGGTGCCCATCGAAACTCTTCTGAGGTAGAGCCTTTGTGAAGGGATCTGCTAGATTTTTTGCTAACGCGATTTTGGTAATCGTCACGTTACCCCTTTGAACAATCTCCCTTAAAAGATGATTCTTTCTTTCAATGTGTTTTCCTCTCTTGTGACTTCTTGGTTCTTTTGAATTAGCCACTGCTCCACTGTTGTCACAGTAGATAGTGATCTGCTTATTCGCACTGGGAACCACTTCCAAGTCCATCAAGAATTGGCAAAGTCAAACAGCCTCTTTGGCAGCCTCGCATGCAGCAACATACTCAGCTTCCATGGTGGAATCAGCAATACAAGATTGCTTGATACTCCTCCTCCAATAGTAAACACAGCTCCTGATGTGGATTTTCTGGAGTCAGAATCTGATTGAAAATCAAAATCTGTATACCTAACGGGAATTAAATCCCCTCTAAAGTATACAAGCATATTATCTCTCGTTCTCTTGAGATACTTGAAAATATGCTTGACTGCCGTCCAGTGATCAGGACCAGGTTTCGATTGAAACCTGCTAACTATGCCAACAGCAAAACAAATATCTTGTCTAGTGCAGAGCATTGCATACATGAGACTTCCAACTGCCGAGGCATATGGAACTCTACTCATGAATTGCTCCTCATGCTCATTCTTAGGAACTTGTTCCTTAGAAAGTTTGATTCCATGTCTGAAAGGTAACATACCTTTCTTGGAATCCTGCATGGAAAACCTAGACAAGATCTTGTCTATGTATGAAGCTTGGGATAATGCAATCGTTTTATTCTTTCTATCCCTTATTACTTGGATACCTAGAATAAAACTTGCTTCTCCTAAGTCCTTCATATCAAATTGTTTTGCTAACCATTCTTTTACTGATGTCAATACATCTACATCGTTTCCAATGAGTAGTATATCATCAACATAAAGAATCAGGAAAACCAACTTGTCGCCCTTAATCCTTTTGTATACACAAGGTTCGTCAGGATTCTGAATAAATCCAAAACCATTAACAGCTTGATCGAACCTTATGTTCCAGGATCTGGATGCTTACTTTAATCCATATATGGATTTCTGCAACTTGCATACCTTTTCCATTTGGCCTTTTTCAATGAATCCTTCTGGTTGCATCATGTAGATGCTTTCGTCAAGACTTCCATTAAGGAAAGCTGTCTTGACGTCCATTTGCCAAATCTCTAGATCTAAAGATGCTGTAATGGATAAGAGTATCCTAATGGATTTAAGCATGGCCACAGGAGAGAAGGTTTCCTTGTAATCGATACCTTCTTTCTGTGTATAACCTTTAGCTACCAATCTAGCTTTAAAGGTTTCCACATTTCCATCCATAGCTCTTTTCCTCTTGTGTACCCACTTGCACCCAATGGGTTTTATCCCTTTAGGCAAGTCTACAAGGGACCAGACTTTGTTATCGAACATAGATTCAATCTCAAATTGCATTGCCTTTTGCCAATGGCGACTATCAACATCCTCCATTGCTTCCTTATACGTGTAGGGATCATCGTCGTCCGGGAGATTCTCCACTGATTCTCCCAGACCAATGTATCTTTCGGGTTGTGTACTAACCCTCCCACTACGATGAGGAATGGTAGGTTGTTGATTTTGTGTTGGATTGGAACTTACAATTGGGTTAGGTTGTGTAACCTCTCGTGGAATTGTATCTCCTGACATCTCATTCAGGACAATTTTACTTCTAGGTACAAAATCATTCATATAGTCCTTTCCAGAAATTTAGCATTTGTCGATGAAAATATATACTCGCGTGTGTCTAAACAACCTAGAGGGGGGGGGGGGGGGGGGGGGGTGAATGGGTTGTTAATCGATTATTACCAATTTTTTGATTAGTCAAAATTAATCACTATTAACCCAATTCAACAAACAATAAAAATCAAGTAAAAGTGCAGAAATTAAAGAACACTTGATTTTTACGTGGAAACCCTCAACAGGGATAAACCACGGGCTGTTATGTGCACCACATACGAACCTCGAATCCACTATTTGCAATGGTGTTTACAACCTAGGTTGACCTCAACCTCTCACGGTCTATAACCCACCACTACTACCCGCAGGCCTTTAAAAGTGAACCTAGTCCAATTTGCTTGAGCACTACACACCGGTAGTCACAAGACTTAACTCTCAATGAAGAGATCAATAACCTATGTGAATATATGACAATATCCAAAATGCAAATAATGCTAGGCTACACTAAATGCTTAACTAGATGTTATTATGCAAATCAACACTCTAGTTATCAACAATGCCTACATGCACATACATGAGGGCTCAATTAGATGCAAAGAGACTCTAGCAACCTAATTGTCAACAAACAAAGCCAATTCAACATATGTTGTCAATAATCATGGCAAGAACTAAAAACATGCAATTAACTAATGCAATCAAGGAATTGTCAATCAAAAAACCAATTAACACAAGTTGTCAATGAACATTGTAAGGACAATAAATGCAATTAACAAATGCAATCAATGAGTCCTACAATCAATGTCTAAATGAAAATCATGTATACTTAGCTAGAGGGCAAAATGGTCCTAAATGCTAGCTATCAACAAACAACTCTTCTCAACCAATAAACAAAGTCTCAAACATGTTAGAAACAACATTAAGTAAGGAGACATGCATTTAATTAACAAATAAATGCTAAACCTAGGCAAACATGTCATAAGAATGAAACAAGAGATTCTAGGACATGTAGAAATTACCTAGTCAAGAAAGACAACAAAACCCATGCTAGAATGATGCTAGGAAGATGCTAGATGCTCATGGGAAAATGTTTGGTTGAGTAAAGATGAGTTCTTGGGAGCTTCTCTCTCTAGGATATAAGTTTCTCTCACTTGGTTCAGTTTTTAAGCTCACTAAAACGAGCTAGGACAAAGATGATACTTATATAGGAGCTCTAGATGAAGTGGTGTCGTTTTGGAAAAACGCTCCAGCTTCTCGTCATGTGCGCTGGTCCTGCGATGGACGACCTGCGTAGGAATACCAGCGCAGCCACGATTGCGCTGGACGACCAGCGTAGGAAGACTGCACACACACTCAAAACAACATATAAGGAAAAATGTGCAAGTGTGATTGGTGTAATACAAACATATAAGAAGCAAATATCACACATGCATGCTAGAGAGTGTGTGTGTGCAACTAAATCTCTTCAAATTAGAGTTAAGTCAAGAATCTACCTTCCTTGAAGCTCTTGATTCCACAGTGAGGTCCTTTGGCACTTGATGAGGATTTCTTCAATTCTAAGTTACCCTTACAAATTGAACCCCGTTGTGATTTTGTCAACGAAATACGCCAATCAAAAGTGAGGCACTTACAGTTGAAACAAATACTGTAAGATCTGAAGGACTATAGAAATAATATCCCTTAGTTTCTTTTGGATACCCTACAAATATGCATGTTTCCGAACAGGACTCCATCTTTTTTGTCTTTCCTTTTAACACATGCGTAGGTTAACCAAATATCCTTAAGTGTTGTAAACTAGGCTTGTGCCCAGTCCACAACTCATGCGGTGTTTGAGGAATGGACTTAGATGGTACATCGTTTAGAATGTATATTGCAGTTTGTAAAGCATATCCCCAAAAAGAAATAGGAAGTGTTGAATAACTCAACATAGACCTAACCATATCCAAAAGAATTCTGTTTCTCCTTTCTAATACCCCATTCTGTTGAGGTGTACCTGGTGCAGAAAACTTAGAAACTATCCCATTATCAATAAGATATTGTTGAAACTCACCAGATAGATATTTTCCACCACGATCAGATCTTAAGATTTTTATGTGTTTCTCAAGCTAATTTTCTACTTCAGCTTTGAATGCTTTGAACATGTCAAAAGCATCCAACTTATGTCGCAGGAGATACACATAGCCAAATCTCGAGTAATCATCTGTGAAGGTGATGAAGTACTCATATCCACCTCTAGCTTGAATGCTCATAGGACCACATACATCAGTGTGTATTAATCCTAGACATTCCGTGGCTCTTGCGCCTTTGGCCAAGAACGACCTTCTGGTCATCTTACCTTCCAAACAAAATTCACAAGTTGGTAGATCATCGACCTTTAAGTCACTTAAAGGTCCGTCACTTACCAATCTTTTAATCCTATTAAGGTTAATATGACCTAGATGTAAATGCCATAGGTAGGTTTCATCTATTGATAATTTTACTCTTTTATGATTAGGTTCCGTTAATTCTGTGTCTAACGAGTGAGAGATATTTCTATGCAAAAAGTATAGACCATTTTCCAATGTACCTTCGCAAATAATTTTGTCATTCTTACTAATAATAAAAACTTTATTAAAAGTAACCGAATATCCAAATTTATTTAAACAAGAAACTGAAATTAAATTCCTCTTAAATTGAGGTACATAATAAACGTCTATTAAATCTAAATGCCTTCTAGAATCCAAGTAAACTCTAATATCTCCCACTGCACTTGCAGACACTAACATTCTGTTGCCCAAGCGCAAATTGATTTCATTCTTATTCAGCCTTCTCCTTTCTTGGAACCCTTGCAAGGAATAACAAACATGATTAGTGGCTCTAGAGTCTATGATCCAAGAATCTGTAGAATCTGCCAGAAAACATGTTTCAAGATAATTAACATTACCTTCTTCCTTCTTATTCTGGGACTTTGGGCAATTTCTTTTCCGATGTCCCTTTTCACCACAAAGGAAGCATTTCCCTTTAATCTTGGTTACTTTCTTGGTCTCCTTCTTGGTAGGCCCAAGTTGCTTTTTCTTCTGTTGTTTCTTGACCTTCTAACGGGTCTTAACAGTAGCAACTTTACCAACCATATGAATCTCTTGACCTTTGCTTTTCACAAGGATCTTTTCAGCGCTTTGAACATCTTGCATTAGGCCTTGCAAGGTGTATTTCTTTTTGTTCAAAGTGTAATCCAATTTGAACTGATTAAAGGAATCTGACAGTGAGCTGACAACCATGTCAATTTTTGTCTCACCATCTATCTCAACGCCATTTAGTTCAGCAATGTTGAGATGTGCTATGACTTTCATCATGTGATCCTTCACAGCCTATCCAGGTTTCATCCTAAGATTCATAAAAGCAGTCACTGCCTCTCTCTTAGTCATCCTAGACCTCATAGCAAACATCTCCTCTAGAGACATCATTATATCAGCAGCAGACTCCATTCCTTCATGCTGCTGTTGCAACACGTCGAAGATAGTAGTCATAATGTAACATTTGGCCATATCATCTGAAGTCTTCCACTGCTCATACTCATCTCTTTGCATTATATTAGATTCATTATTAGGAGCAGGTGGTTTAGGAGTAGTCAGAACAAACTTATGTTTTTCACTTTGTAGCAACAACCCAATTTTCCTTTTCCATCTGACATAATTATCTCCGGTTAAAGTGTTATCTTTCAGGATGTTCATAAGTGATGAGGTCATGATTTCTGAATAAAACAAAAATATATATGAGTAAATAATCATGATAAAGCACTTTCGAATATTTATCTTGATTTAAATAAATAACTCAATCATAAAATTTCAACGATGATCCAACACCCATAAATGTTACGCCTCATTTGGGAGTACGTACCATTTACTAGTTGGACTAGGTCCCACCTAATTGTTTACATAATAACCAGCGTTTTCAATTTTAGCCTTGTGGTTTTATTGACAAGAACTCTTGGGAGGATATCAATAAAATCACATTGAGTGTGTTACCAAGATATCGACCCTCAATATTTTCTCTCACGAAAATCCATCCTTGGGGAGTAGATCTCGTTTGAGTCAATTGTCTAGTCTATCAATGTAAGGAAGTTGTAAGGATTCCCGTAGTTTTTAATTGGCTTATTTCGTGATCAAACCATATGTGGGGATCATGTAAGGGTAGCTTAGGAATGTGTTCAAGCTCAAGGCCCTTGCAAGTGTTAAGCACTCCAAAGGTAATACTCTAAGTGCTTACTTGTCTTGAAGAGATAGTTGCACACACTCACAACTCATGCATATGTTTAATCCTTGTATGTTGTGTGTCTTATTTGTGTGCCTTAATGCTCATTAACATCTCTTCTTGCATGTTAGTTTGATTGCATCTTGCATATCCAATTGCCTTGTCATGCTTAGACTTAGGATTGCATTTTTGCACTGGGCGCTCCCAAAAGCGCTCTACAAAAGCACTCTACGAACAGCCCCCGTTGGTCGCTGTACAGACCTGATCGATTTAATTCGGTCGCTGTACGAGCACTGTACAGGCGCTCTACAAAGCGCTCTACGTAGAGCGCCCCTCTGTTTTGTTGCGAGAACAGAGCAAGGGCGCTGTACAGGCACTGTACAGAAATGCCCTACGTACAGCGCCCATGGCAAAATTGTGGTGTCACTTATCAAAACGACCACACTTCATCTTGACACCCTATATATATGCCACTTTGACTTTAGGTCAATTACAAGAGTTCATATTCAGATTTTATACTTAGGATATTTTTCAAAGAGAAGAAAAATTCCAAGAACTCATTTTTAATCACTCAAACACTTTTTCATGATCATCAATCATCATCTAGCATCATATTTGATCATCTAGATGTCATCTTGCATGGATTCTTCATCATACTTTGCTTGGTAAGCTTTTCACTAATATCTTACATATTTTGTGTTTCTCTTAACAAGCAATCTCAATTAATTACTTGTATGTTACTTTGTATGCTTTGGATACAAGATTGAGATTAGTGTGATGTATGTTTGAGAAGTTGTATTGTGATAGCTAATTAGGTTTTGTGCTTAATCTTGATTAGCTAAACTATTTGACATGTCATTTAGTTTGTGATATCTAGGATTGTTCTAATTGCATATTAATCATCTTAGATAAGCATATAGGGTTTCCCTTGCTCTATGTTGCATTTTGGATATTCACATATATTCACTTACGGTTGTATTCTCTTCATAGAGAAAGTAAGTCTTGTGTGTAGCTTCCGGGATTAGGTTGCTTAGATCGCAAGCAAATTGGACTAGGTTCACTCATACCGGAATTAGGTAGGTGTGTGATTACTTCCGGGATTAGGTTGTAATCGTTTACACATTTAGTGGATTCGAGGTTCGAGTGTGGCTTACTTACTAGCCCATGGTTTTTCCCGTGAGGGTTTCCACGTAAAAATCAAGTCTTATTTAATTTCCGCATTTTATACTTGATTTATTGCTTTATCTATTTAGGGGTAATTTCGTAATTTTGACTAACACGAAAAATTGGGTAAAAAGTGTAAAATCTATTCACCCCCCCTCTAGATTGTTTCATACACACCGTGCTATAATTAGTTTCAATTGGTATTAGAGCGGGTTCCAAGACATACACAGGTGATCCTTGCTTATTTTGGTGTGTTTTGCATTTTGTGTGATTTTTGATCATTCATACATTTGCATTCATTTCATTCATTCATAAACACTATGAGTAGAAACGATGGAAATGGTGGTGGCAACGAAGGTGCTTCTAGCACAAGGCCTCCACTTCTTACCGGATTGAACTATTCCCAATGGAAAGGGAATGGTACATATACCAAATTCATGACCGTGCATGGATGGCGGTGGAAGACGGATATGATCTCCCTATGATGACTCCCGCGGGTGGAGGAGAAGATGTTTTGAAGCCTAAGGCGCAATGGAACGCGCAAGAGTTTGAGGCTTCAAAGTGGAATAGGAAGGTTATGCATGCCATCATGTGTGCAATGGATGAGAATCAATACAAGCTTATTCAGAACACTCAGATTGCAAAAGTGGCATGGGACATCCTTCAAGTTGCACATGAGGGAACCGAGGTGGTGAAGGAGTCCAAGTTTCAAGTCCTCCAAACTCAATTTGAGCTACTTAGGATGGGAGAGGATGAATGCTTCAATGACTTCGAAATCAAATTGATGGACATAGTAAATCAAAGCCATCAACTCGGAGACCCGTATTCGGATAGGAGAGTCAAGCAAAAATTTTGAGATCTCTCCCCGATAGGTTTGAATCAAAGGTGACGGCCATAGAAGAAAATAGTGGCTACATGGATATGAAGCCAAGTGAGGTGATTGGACGTCTCCTTGCATATGAGTCTAGGAAGGCTCCTAGCACCACTACTCCTCCTAAGAAGTCTAAAGGAATAGCTTTGAAAGCATCTAAGGATGCAAAGGAGCTAAAGCATGAATCGGATGAAGACCTTGCCTTGTTCGTGAAAAGGTTTAATAAGGTTATGGGGTTCAAGAAGAAGAAGGGATTTGGGTCAAGTGGACAAGACTTGAAGAAGAAATGTTCCTTCAAGAATTTTGAGCCTAGACAAGAGAGGATCGAAAAAAAAGGGGTCCGATGCTTTGAATGTGGTGGGATTGGTCACTTTGCCCCCGAATGTGCTAATCACAATGAAAAGAAGAAGGGCAAAGTGATGGCCGCCACTTGGAGTGGGAGTAGTGATGACTCTAATGAGGAAGATGAGTCTTCAAGTGAAGAAGAGCTCATGGCTAACTTCCTAGCTTTTGCCTCTTCTCACAAGAGCAAAAGTGCTAGTGAAAAAGAAGAGATGAGTCAAGAGGAAATTGACTCTAGTGAAGTAGAAAGTGACTCCTCGTCTATTTCCAAAAAGAAATTTGTGGAGCAAAAGGTGCTTGCTAAATACCATGCCGAGTTCAATGATTTAGCATTTAAAAGCACAAGAAAGATTGATAGGTTGAGAGAAGAGAACCTTGAACTTTCGACTCACAATGACCACTTAAGTGAACAAGTGGAAAGATTGAAGAGGAGAGAGGATAAGTTAATTGAGGAGTTAGACTTATCCAAGAGAAGTGAAGAAGGCTTGAAGAGGGAACTTGTAGAAGTTAAAGGGTCCTTGGCTAGGAAAGATTCTAGCACCAAGAAGCTTGATCATTTACTTGGTGTTGGAAAGAGTCCAAGTGACAAGAGAGGTCTTGTGTATGAAGTGTAGAGAAAAATACCGTAGTGCACGCAGCGGAAGCGAGACTAAAAAATGATTTATTAACTTTTAAAATTTTTCCTTTTTATGAACCTTAAACCCTTTAATCAATTAAACATATATATTATCTAACAAAAGAAGAAGACCTTTTGTCGCGTGATCCGATTGACTTACGTCGATGGTAATCCGCAAGATCTTCAATCCTAGCATGAACGTGGATCACCTAGGAGCGTGGTCTCCCTTTTCTTTGAATTGCAAACCTGAGAATGGACAAACAAACTTTTCTTTTCTTTGTTAGTCACAAAAACAATCAAAAGAAGACTAAGATTATTCCGGTCACTTTTGAGTTCTCAATCTAATGATCGAAACTCTCATGAACCTAAATCGATGTTGTACATACAAGCTTATTGATGAACAAGCAAATAGTGTACCATCAAAGAATAATCTATTCACTCTTTTATGTTTTAGTAGAATAAAAATAATGCTCTCTATGAATTAAGAAGAAGAAGAAAATTGTCTCTCAAGCACAATGCATAGGGTGGCCGAATTCTATATGTGTGAATATATAGGTGGCCGAAATTTTTCTCTCTTTTCCTATTAGGGTTGCGGAAATCTTGCTCTCTTTTTACACTAGGGTTGCCGCAAATCACACTCCTAAAAGGGGTTTGTGTTGCACCCTAATTTCCATAAAAAAATAGACTTCAAACCCTAATCCAACTCATAGATATTTCATTCTTTTATTTGACTAAATAAAAAGACTTCTTATTTGATTAAATAAATAAAATTAATTATTTATTTTCTTATCAAACAAGTCTTTTACTTTTAGTATACTACTACCAATAGTATTACTCTAGGAAATATATTTCCTGATCAGAAAAGATTTGTTTCTTAATTAAATAATTAATTAATAAATTAATTAATTCTTATTTAATTAAAACAATGAAACAAAATAATATATTAGGTTAAATAGCACCTTGCCGCCCCACTTGAATAAATGGGCCTTATATTATTTTTCTTATTTCATTTAATCCATTGGACTTTAAATAAAAAGCCCACATGTGAACCAGACCCATTCTTACTAAAAGAAACAAGCCCACATGTCTTTCATTAATATATTAATATAGTTGAGCAACCCATTAAATAAATAATGTGCAAATTATATTCTTAACATATTAAATGCAATTCTAGATGGACCCATAAATTGGTCTGGTAGAATATATCAAGTGATCCATGCAAGTCCGTGTGGATTGGGGATCTTGGCAGGCTATCTAAATTTAAGCTTCAATAGACATAACCTAATCACAATCAACAAATGATTCACTTAGGTCCGATCCATTAATTTTAACTCATTCCACTAAAGAGCTAAAATTGAACTCTTAAATAAAGACAGAAAAGGAAGATGTTCCTCATTCATACCCTAGACAATCATATTGGAGATAGTGTATCCTCGTGATTAATATCAGTAATCGCCAAGAGTTCATAGACCGCCTATAACTCTCCAAGTTACCATATTTACTCATATGACCACGTTTTGAACTTGGATATTTTGACTTGTCCAGAAGCTATGTTTTCAATAGACACTATCAAAAACTCAACGTTGAGATTTAATATCCAATTACCTCAAAACATCCATATGATGATATTATACTCTCATTTATTAAATGGAGCCACGATGTCCATATCTATAAATGAAGTCCTCTATCGATTAACAAATGAATATCACCAAACTATCGAGGATAGACTATGCGATATAATCGTACTCATTGATAACTCAAATGATATCACTTGCAACCATAAGTCCATCATTTATCTCAGGATTAAGATAGACTCTCCGATTGTCCTGATAATGAAAAGACTTTTATCTATTGACGGTTCTAGATAAAGCTTTTCATTGTGATCCGGTTCAATGAACCCAGTGCACTAGATTCTTTTGCTCAAAGACACTCCGATGATTTTAGACTCATCATATCTCATTTGATCCCGCTCAAATGCTAGCAAAAGAATTCTACAACTTTAACAAGATAAAGGTGCCCAACCTTTAACTTAAGTTGTGAACATTATTCAAGACTAACTAAAGAATTGTGTCTACCACATACATATCCAGATGTACGAACAATTCTTCTTTTCTCATAGTCTTTAGACCTTATGATTATTTACTTTGACAATTATAATGTTAAACTATAAATGCTATACGATTTGTTAAACCAGAAATCACTTTATTAATATGAAAAAGATTGTTAATTACAATATTACACTCTTGCTATTGAGCATAATCCTAACATGAAGATGGCAAGAAAATCTCAACCTTTAACAAGACGGTGTTTGTCAAGAGCTTAAAGAACGAAGAAACTTCAATTGTGCAAATTCCTAGGAAGAAATTAGAAGTAGGACAATGTTCTAATGCACAAGTGAAGATGGAGCCAAGAAGGCAATCTCAAGCTCAACCCCCTAGGGTCCCTCAAGCCAACATTCCTCCACAATTGGCTCACAAAGGAAAGAGACCAATCATGCAACCGCAAGCTTGGAAGCAACCTAGACCGGTTCAACAACGAAGATGGATTGAACCCACTTATCCACAAAGACATGGACGAGCTCCCATACGTACACAAAGACAAGGTATGATTCCTTTTTTCATCCCTATTTGTCACTTTTGTGGTTGTGATGGTCATATTAGACCAAATTGCTTTCAATATATTAAAATGTGTAGAAAACAAAGCATGATGGAAAAGAGAAAGAATAGAGCCAAGATGCATGTTTCTAGGAATGATAATATTGATTTGCATGATCCTAGGAATAGTAGAGCACATGTACCAAAGACCACTAAGAAAGCTAAAATTGTTGCTAAGTGGATTAGAAAGAATGAAAATGTTTGCCATGTTGCACATGTAGGGAAAAATACCGTAGTACACGCAGCGGAAGCGAGACTAAAAATAGATTTAGTAACTTTTAAATTTTTTCCTTTTTATGAACCTTAAACCGTTTAATCAATTAAACATATATATTATCTAGCAAAAGAAGAATACCTTTTGTTGCGTGATCCGATTGACTTACGTCGATGGTAATCCGCAAGATCTTCAATCCTAGCACGAACGTGGATCACCTAGGAGCGTGGTCTCCCTTTTCTTTGAATTGCAAACCTGTGAATGGACAAACAAACTTTTCTTTTCTTTGTTAGTCACAAAAACAATCAAAAGAAGACTAAAATTATTCCGGTCACTTTTGAGTTCTCAATCTAATGATCGAAACTCGCGTGAACCTAAATCGATGTTGTACACACAAGCTTATTGATGAACAAGCAAATAGTGTACCATCAAAGAATAATTTATTCACTCTTTTATGTTTTAGTAGAATAAAATAATCTCTCTATGAATTGAGAAGAAGAAGAAAATAGAATCTAGCACTCAAGCATTAGGTTGGCCGAAATCTATAAGAGTGTATATATAGGTTGCCAAATTTTCTTCTCTTCTTTTTAATAAGGGTGGCCGAAAATCCTAAACTAAAAGGGACTAGGGTTGCCGCAATTCTCAAGCCCAAAGGAGTTTGTATTGCACCCTAATTCCTATTTAGTTTAAGACTTCAAACCCTAATTTAATTCATAAATCTTTTATTCCTTTATTTGACAAAATAAAAAAGACTTCTTATTTGATTTAAATAAATAAAATTAATTATTTATTTTCTTTTCAAACAAGTCTTTTACTTTTAGTAAACTACTACAATAGTATTACTCTAGGAAATATATTTCCTATTCAGAAAAGATTTGTTTCTTAATTAAACAATTAATTAATAAATTAATTAATTCTTATTTAATTAAAACAATGAAACAAAATAATATATTAGGCTATAAAACCTTCTTGCCGCCCCACTTAAACAAATGGGCTATAAAATATTTTCTTTATTTCATTTAATCCATTGGACTTTAAATAAAAAGCCCACATGTGAACCAGACCCATTCTTACTAAAAGAAACAAGCCCACATGTCATTCATTAATATATTAATATAATTGAGCAGCCCATTACATAAATAATGTGCAAATTATATTCTTAATATAATAAATGCAATTCTAGATGGACCCTTAAATTGGTCCGGTAGAATATATCAAGTGATCCATGCAAGTCCGTGTGGATTGGGGATCTTGGCAGGCCATCTAAATTTAAGCTTCAATAGACATAACCTAATCACAATCAACAAATGATTCACTTAGGTCCCATCCATTAATTTTAACTCATTCCACTAAAGAGCTAAAATTGAACTCTTAAATAAAGATAGAAAAGGAAGATGCTCCTCATTCATACCCTAGACAATCATATTGGAGAAAGTGTATCCTCGTGATTAATATCAGTAATCGCCAAGAGTTCATAGACCGCCTATAACTCTCCAAGTTACCATATTTACTCATATGACCACGTTTTGAACTTGGAAATTTTGACTTGTCCAGAAGCCATGTTTTCAACAGACACTATTGAAAACTCAACGTTGAGATTTAATATCCAATTACCTCAAAACATCCATATGATGATATTATACTCTCATTTAATAAATGGAGCCACGATGTCCATATCTATAAATGAAGTCCTCTATCGATTAACAAATGAATATCACCAAACTATCGAGGATAGACTATGCGATATAATCGTACTCATTGATAACTCAAATGATATCACTTGCAACCATAAGTCCATCATTTATCTCAGGATTAAGATAGACTCTCCGATTGACCTGATAATGTAAAGACTATTATCTATTGACGGTTCTAGATAAAGCTTTTCATTTTGACCCAGTTCAATGCACCTAGTGCACTAGATCCTTTTGCTCGAAGACACTCCGATGATTTTAGACTCATCATATCTCATTTGATCCCACTCAAATGCTAGCAAAAGAATTCTACAACTTTAACAAGATAAAGGTGCCCAACCTTTAACTTAAGTTGTGAACATTATTCAAGACTAACTAAAGAATTGTGTCTACCACATACATATCCAGATGTACGAACAATTCTTCTTTTCCCATAGTCTTTAGACCTTATGATTATTTACTTTGACAATTATAATATTAAACTATAAATGCTATACGATTTGTTAAACCAGAAATCACTTTATTAATATGAAAAAGATTGTTAATTACAATATTACACTCCTGCTATTGAGCATAATCCTAACAATCTCCCACTTGCGCTATAGCAAATGTGTCATATCTCTCATGCCCATGTTCTCTAGATGCCCATCGAAACTCTTCTGAGGTAGAGCCTTTGTGAAGGGATCCGCTAGATTTTCTGCTGACGCGATTTTTGTAATCGTCACGTCACTTCTTTGAACAATCTCCCTTAAAAGATGATACTTTCTTTCAATGTGTTTACCTCTCTTATGACTTCTTGGTTCTTTCGAATTAGCCACTGCTCCACTGTTGTCACAGTAGATAGTGATCTGCTTATTCGCACTAGGAACCACTTCCAAGTCAATCAAGAATTGGCGGAGCCAAACAGCCTCTTTGGCAGCCTCGCATGCAGCAACATACTCAGCTTCCATGGTGGAATCAGCAATACAAGATTGCTTGATACTCCACCATATAACTGCTCCTCCTCCAATAGTAAACACAGCCCCTGATGTGGATTTTCTGGAGTCAGAATCTGATTGGAAATCAGAATCTGTATACCCAACGGGAATCAAATCCCCTCCAGAGTATACAAGCATATTATCTCTCGTTCTCTTGAGATACTTGAAAATATGCTTGACTGCCGTCCAGTGATCAGGACCAGGTTTCGATTGAAACCTGCTAACTATGCCAACAGCAAAACAAATATCTGGTCTAGTACAGAGCATTGCATACATGAGACTTCCAACTGCCGAGGCATATGGAACTCTACTCATGAATTGCTCTTCATGCTCATTCTTAGGAACTTGTTCCTTAGAAAGCTTGATTCCATGTCTGAAAGGTAACATACCTTTCTTGGAATCCTGCATGGAAAACCTAGACAAGATCTTGTCTATGTATGAAGCTTGGGATAATGCAATCGTTCTATTCTTTCTATCCCTTCTTACTTGGATACCTAGAATAAAACTTGCTTCTCCTAAGTCCTTCATATCAAATTGTTTTGCTAACCATTCTTTTACTGATGTCAATACACCTACATCGTTTCCAATGAGTAGTATATCATCAACATAAAGAATCAGGAAAACCAACTTGTCGCCCTTAATCCTTTTGTATACACAAGGTTTGTCAGGATTCTGAATAAATCCAAAACCTTTGACAGCTTGATCAAACCTTATGTTCCAGGATCTGGATGCTTGCTTTAATCCATATATGGATTTCTACAACTTGCATACCTTATCCATTTGGCCCTTTTCAATGAATCCCTCTGGTTGCATCATGTAGATGCTTTCGTCAAGACTTCCATTAAGGAAAGCTGTCTTGACGTCCATTTGCCAAATCTCTAGATCTAAAGATGCTGCAATGGATAAGAGTATCCTAATGGATTTAAGCATGGCCACAGGAGAGAAGGTTTCCTTGTAATCGATACCTTCTTTCTGTGTATACCCTTTAGCTACCAATCTAGCTTTAAAGGTTTCCACCTTTCCATCCATACCTCTTTTCCTCTTGCATACCCACTTGCACCCAATGGGTTTTATCCCTTTAGGCAAGTCTACAAGGGACCAGACTTTGTTATCGAACATAGATTCAATCTCAGATTGCATTGCCTTTTGCCAATGACGACTATCAACATCCTCCATAGCTTCCTTGTACGTATAGGGATCATCGTCGTCCCGGAGATTCTCCACTGATTCTCCCAGACCGATGTATCTTTCAGGTTGTGTTCTAACCCTCCCACTACGACGAGGAATGGTAGGTTGTTGATCTTGTGTTGGATCGGAACTTACAATTGGGTTAGGTTGTGTAACCTCTCGTGGAATTGTATCTCCTGACATCTCATTCAGGACAATTCTACTTCTAGGCACAAAATCATTCATATAGTCCTTTTCCAGAAATTTAGCATTTGTCGAAACAAATACTTTAAGATCTGAAGGACTATAGAAATAATATCCTTTAGTTTCTTTTGGATACCCTACAAATATACATGTTTCCGAACGGGACTCCATCTTTTCTGTCTTTCTTTTTAACACATGCGCAGGACAACCAAATATCCTTAAGTGTTGTAAACTAGGCTTGTGCCCAGTCCACAACTCATGCGGTGTTTTAGGAACAGACTTTGATGGTACATCGTTTAGAATGTATATAGCAGTTTGTAAAGCATATCCCCAAAAAGAAATAAGAAGTGTTGAATAACTCAACATCGACCTAACCATATCCAAAAGAGTTCTATTTCTCCTTTCTGCTACCCCATTCTGTTGAGGTGTACCTGGTGTAGAAAACTGAGAAACTATCCCATTATCAATAAGATATTGCTGAAACTCACCAGATAAATATTCTCCACCACGATCAGATCTCAAGATTTTTATGTGTTTCTCAAGCTGATTTTCCACTTCAGCTTTGAATGCTTTGAACATGTCAAAAGCATCCGACTTATGTCTCATGAGACACACATAACCAAATCTCGAGTAATCATCCGCGAAGGTGATGAAGTACTCATATCCACCTCTAGCTTGAATGCTCATAGGTCCACATACATCAGTGTGTATCAATCCTAAACATTCAGTGGCTCTTGCACCTTTGGCAGAGAACGTCCTTTTGGTCATTTTACCTTCCAAACAAGATTCACAAGTTGGTAGATCATCAACCTTTAAGTCACTCAAAGGTCCGTCACATACCAATCTTTTAATCCTATTAAGGTTAATATGACCTAAGCTTAAATGCCAAAGGTAGGTTTCATCTGTTGATAATTTTACTCTTTTATGATTAGGTTCCGTTAATTCTGTGTCTAACGAGTGAGAGATATTTCTATGCAAAAAATATAGACCGTTTTCCAATGTACCTTGGCAAATAATTTTGTCATTCTTACTAATAATAAAAACTTTATTAAAAGTAACCGAATATCCAAATTTATTCAAACAAGAAACTGAAATTAAATTCCTCTTGAATTGAGGTACATAATAAACGTCTATCAAATCTAAATGCCTTATAGAATCCAAATAAACTCTAATATCTCCCACTGCACTTGCAGACACTAATATTCCGTTGCCCAAGCGCAAATTGATTTCATTCTTACTCAGCTTTCTCCTTTCTTGGAACCCCTGCAAGGAATAACAAACATGATTAGTGGCTCCTGAGTCTATGATCCAAGAATCTGTAGAATCAGCCAAAAAACATGTTTCAAGATAATTCAAATTACCTTCGTCCTTCTTGTTCTGGGACTTTGGGTAATTTCTCTTCCAATGTCCCTTTTCACCACAAAGGAAGCATTTCCCTTTGATCTTGGTTACTTTCTTGGTCTCCTTCTCGGTAGGCCTAAGTTGCCTTTTCTTCTGTTGTTTCTTGACCTTTTGACGGGCCTTAACAGTAGCAACTTTACCAACCATATGAATCTCTTGACCTTTGCCTTTCACAAGGATCTTTTCAGCACTTTGAACATCTTGCATTAGGCCTTGTAAGGTGTATTCCTTTTTTTTCAAAGTGTAGTCCAATTTGAACTGATCAAAGGAATCTGACAATGAATTGACAACCATATCAATCTTTGTCTCACCAACTATCTCAGCACCATGCAATTCAGCAATGTTGAGATGTGCTATGACTTTCATCATGTGATCCTTCACAGCCTGTCCAGGTTTCATCCTAAGATTCATAAAAGCAGTCACTGCCTCTCTCTTAATCGTCCTAGACTTCATAGCAAACATCTCCTCTAGAGACATCATTATATCAGTAGCGGACTCCATTCCTTTATGCTGCTGTTGCAACACGTCGGAGATAATGGCCATAATGTAACATTTTGCCATATCATCTGAAGTCTTCCACTGCTCATACTCATCTCTATACATTATGCTAGATTCATTATTAGGAGCAGGTGGTTTAGGAGTAGTTAGAACAAATTTATGTTTTTCACTTTGCAGCAACAACCCAATTTTCCTTTTCCATGTGACATAATTATCTCCAGTTAAAGTGTTGTCTTTCAGGATGTTTATAAGTGATGGGGTCATGATTTCTGAATAAAACAAAACATATATAAGTAAATAATCATGATAAAGCACTTTTAAATATTTATCTTGAACTAAATAAATAACTCAATCATAAAATTCAACGGTGATCCAACACCTATAAATGTTACGCCTCCTTTGGGAGTTCGCACCATTTACTAGTTAGACTAGGTCGCACCTAATTGTTAACATAACAACCAGCGTTTTCAATTTTAGCCTTGCAATTTTACTGACAAGAACTCTTGGGAGGATATCAATAAAATTACATTGAGTGTGTTACCAAGATATCGACCCTCAATTTTCTCTCACGAAAATCCCTCCTTAGGGAGTAGATCTCGTTTGAGTCCATTGTCTAGTCTATCCTTGTAAGGAAGTATGTTGCTAAATTCCATTCATGGACGCCCCTTGGGGGGATTACCAATAAATAATTCAGCTCAACTAACCTTGGAGGCCATAGGTGTTACAAAAACACCTTCTCCCACTCAATTATTTAAGGCGTGTGATTAAATCCCATAGAATGATTTACCAAGTTATCTAGATGCCAATTTAGATACCTAAATCATTCAATGCATGTTCATACCAAAAGAGATATATGAGTGGCACTCCTATTCTATATGTCATGTTATCATACAATAACAAATATTGTAATATTTAAACATAAATTAAATAGCAACAATTTTGGCCCATCCTAGAAAAACAAGTAAATTACAATTGTTTAGGAATACAAGATCTTCAAGTGGCCCATCAACCATACGCTCATCCTTCGGCCCAACCCCATGGGCGTGCACAACCCACAACCCCACAAAGGGGCTGCCAGGGCTGCCGTGCGTAGCCCACCAAGCTTGGGCTTGCCATGCGCAGCCCAATCCACTCCTAGGGTGCGCACGGTGCTCGTTCTCGGTTCCGGTTGCTTCGTTTTTCTTCGTGTCTTTGAATCTTCAACACCTAAATATATTACGGCAGTATTTAAACAAATAAAATACTGCAGTATTTTTTTTATTTTATTTTTTTAATCACTGCAGTACTTTTTACTAACAAAAAAACTGCACATAATAAATAAAAAAAACCTGCAGTAAAAAACTGCACATAATAAATATATAAAAAAAAAAAAAACTTAACAACTACCAAGAAGGAATTATGGCGATAATAGATCACCCTTCTTGTTACAATTCCGAAACAAAAATTACATTGAAAACCTAGGACCAAAATCGAGCAATAACAATCCACATAAAACATATATCAATCCATATATCACATGTAATTATATATGTGAATACCTAGAGTGCCATCTCTTTCAAAACATGCATAATCACAATAAAAAGAAATCGATCCACGTATATATACGTTAATTAATTAAAAGGGTTCAACCTAGGCTCTGATACCAATTGTAGGGAAAAATACCGTAGTACACGCAGCGGAAACGAGACTAAAAATAGATTTAGTAACTTTTAAAATTTTTCCTTTTTATGAACCTTAAACTGTTTAATCAATTAAACATATATATTATCTAACAAAAGAAGAATACCTTTTGTCGCGTGATCCGATTGACTTACGTCGATGGTAATCCGTAAGATCTTCAATCCTAGCACGAACGTGGATCACCTAGGAGTGTGGTCTCCCTTTTCTTTGAATTGCAAACCTGTGAATGGACAAACAAACTTTTCTTTTCTTTGTTAGTCACAAAAACAATCAAAAGAAGACTAAAATTATTCTGGTCACTTTTGAGTTCTCAATCTAATGATCGAAACTCGCGTGAACCTAAATCGATGTTGTACACACAAGCTTATTGATGAACAAGCAAATAGTGTACCATTAAAGAATAATTTATTCACTCTTTTATGTTTTAGTATAATAAAATAATCTCTCTATGAATTGAGAAGAAGAAGAAAATAGAATCAATGCACTCAAGCATTAGGTTGGCCGAAATCTATAAGAGTGTATATATAGGTTGCCAAATTTTCTTCTCTTCTTTTAATTAGGGTGGCCGAAAATCCTAACCTAAAAGGGACTAGGGTTGCTGCAATTCTCAAGCCCAAAGGAGTTTGTATTGCACCCTAATTTCTATTTAGTTTAAGACTTCAAACCCTAATTTAATTCATAAATCTTTTATTCCTTTATTTGACTAAATAAAAAAGACTTCTTATTTGATTTAAATAAATAAAATTAATTATTTATTTTCTTTTCAAACAAGTCTTTTACTTTTAGTAAACTACTACAATAGTATTACTCTAGGAAATATATTTCCTATTCAGAAAAGATTTGTTTCTTAATTAAACAATTAATTAATAAATTAATTAATTCTTATTTAATTAAAACAATGAAACAAAATAATATATTAGGTTATAAAACCTTCTTGCCGCCCCACTTAAACAAATGGGCTATATATTATTTTCTTTATTTCATTTAATCCATTGAACTTTAAATAAAAAGCCTATATGTGAACCAGACCCGTTCTTACTAAAAGAAACAAGCCCACATGTCATTCATTAATATATTAATATAATTGAGCAGCCCATTACATAAATAATGTGCAAATTATATTCTTAATATATTAAATGCAATTCTAGATGGACCCTTAAATTGGTCCGGTAGAATATATCAAGTGATCCATGCAAGACCGTGTGGATTGGGGATCTTGGCAGGCCATCTAAATTTAAGTTTCAATAGACATAACCTAATCACAATCAACAAATGATTCACTTAGGTCCCATCCATTAATTTTAACTCATTCCACTAAAGAGCTAAAATTGAACTCTTAAATAAAGATAGAAAAGGAAGATGCTCCTCATTCATACCCTAAACAATCATATTGGAGAAAGTGTATCCTCGTGATTAATATCAGTAATCGCCAAGAGTTCATAGACCGCCTATAACTCTCAAAGTTACCATATTTACTCATATGACCACGTTTTGAACTTGGATATTTTGACTTGTCCAGAAGCCATGTTTTCAATAGACACTATTGAAAACTCAACTTTGAGATTTAATATCCAATTACCTCAAAACATCCATATGATGATATTATACTCTCATTTAATAAATGGAGCCACGATGTCCATATCTATAAATGAAGTCCTCTATTGATTAACAAATGAATATCACCAAACTATCGAGGATAGACTATGCGATATAATCGTACTCATTGATAACTCAAATGATATCACTTGCAACCATAAGTCCATCATTTATCTCAGGATTAAGATAGACTCTCCGATTGTCCTGTGATGCAGTAAAATCTGTATTCAATTTACTAAAAAAGTTCGTTCACTGGGATCGGCGATTCTATCGGTCAAAGCCAATTAATCTAGCAAAGGCTACTCTAAACGCGAAAACTAAATTGCATAATGCTTTACTTTGGAAAAATTGTTTAATTCTAAAATTAACCTAATTTATGACTACTTGAACTAAAAATCAAATCAACGAATAATCAAATCAAAGAATGAATATATGGGGAGATACTAGGGAATCGATGCACCTTTCTTAGACATTCAATGCTCTCAATTAGTCTCAATAAACACTTCAATAAAGTTTAGGGCTTGTTTTGATAAACAATTAAGAACGAATCTCCTTCCCACCACTCGCACAAAGGCCATGTGTCAAGTGATAGTAACGAAATCCTTTGGAACAAAACTCTAAGCCAAATCAACGCAACAAGGCCATGCAAACATTAACTTTCAAATCTATTAAGCTTATGATTGTGATTTAAATGGAAAGGCCATTCACATCTAAACCCTAATCTCATGGATAAACTAAAGCATAAACTCATATCAATTGAGGCCACAAAATAATATGAATCAGTAATATAGAGCAATTAATTCAATAGACAAGACTAAAACCCAATTGATTAACAAAACGATAGACTAATTGATTACATAGAGTTGTCCAAAATTGGTTACATCAATCCCCTAATAAAGGTTTAGTTACACATCAATGGAGAGAACAAAAACATAGAAGAGATGAAGAGAAAACCCATATTTATCTTGATAGCTTCTTGGCTGGAAATCTCCTTCTTCTTGCTTCCAAGAATCCTCCAAGGATGGATGATGTGAATGAATAATTGAATGGAATGAATGAATGTGAAAGAATGGTGTTTTTGGGTCTAATCCCCTTGTGGTGGCTCCCCCTCAAAATAAGATATCAATTTCTATATATAATCCTCTCAAAAATAGGTTACTTGATGTCCCAAACGAACCAAATTTACGAATTACCGCTGCCCAGGTCGCTGCCCAAGCAAGTTGCCTCCACAGCTGCACAAGAAGCGGACTTGTTCTGTTATGGCTCGCTGCCCAGGTCGCTGCCCAGGCAAGTTGCACGGTGGGCGGTCTGGGCCGCGGTAAACATTTCAGGCCTGACCTTTGGTTACTAAATCGGTCATAACTTCTTCTAGGAATATCGGAATTCCGATCCGAAAAGTGCGTCGGAAACTAGACTTCCGGGGCTTTCAATCCATAGGTGGTAGAGCACACAATTCAACCGGAGCTGAGAGATATGGGCCCCGCAACATAGAGGTTCTGCACTGGCCGAAAATCATCTTTTCATTGTTTCTTCCAATTTGCTCATTTTCTCCATCTTTTGATTCCTTTTCTTCCAAAATAAGATTTAACACCACTAGAATGGAATGGACCTACACATGCTCAACAAAAACATTAAACAACCTAATTTACTCAAGAACAAAGCATAAATAATAGGAATTCGGGGCCTAAAACATGTATAGAAATGAACCGATCAAATACCCCCAAACCTATCTTTTGCTAGTCCTCGAGCAAAACAAAACTAAAAACAAAAACTAAAAAATCTAAAAACAAAATTAAATCTAAGCTAAGCCACTTTCGTAGGGAACACGATAGCATTGAGCGTATGCTACAAGCCTTTAAACCTCTAGGTGTCCCTAGTAGGAGGAGTGTTGTCTCCTAAGGGTTTACAGCTATGCTACCCACAAACATATTTCTGTGAAAAGCTAAATAATCAAGATGCAAACTCACATGTACCTTTCAAGCCAATGCATGCTAGAGCCAATAGGTAAAGACTAAAGTTAAGTCAGAAATTTGAAAGCATTGCTCAATTTTAATGAAAAGCCCAAGCTCAAGACATTCTAGCTTCAAAAACACATTCGCCAAATGCCATAGATATAATTCGTCTCAACTCTAATTCTCACAAGATATCGCTCATATTTCACACAGAACCTAGGCAAATACACTCATCAAGCATATGCGAAAGAAGTTATGCACAAGAAATTTCAAATTATAATCGCATATGAATATGTTATTGAAAGAACGCTTGATTTGTATACAAAAGATCTCATGAAAAGAATCAAACATTAAGAACAAGATAGAGCACATGTTTACCTTACTCTCGAGCTGGCATCCCCAAAAGATCAATTAGGTCTTTTCTTTGGTTGTAACGGGGCCATTGGGTGAAGGCTAAGAAAGAACGGGAAAAGGATAGCAACCAAACCTAGGATCATATCGAGAAATTCTTCGGCAATCTTCATACTCGGCCGAATTTCTTCGAATTCTTCATTCCACTTGCATCTAGGCTTCTTGAACAATTTTCGTTCATTCTCCTTCTTGAGTTGACTTTGATTCCTCATCACTTCATTGTAAAGCTCTATTCCTTTTCTCTTTTATTTGATTCATCATCTCATTCATTTATCTCTTTCTTTTTTTTCTTTTTTTTTTTCTTTTTCTTTTTCCTTTTCAATATAACAACTTTTCCATCTATTTCTTCTTGACACCACTTTGGTGTTTGTTCTCTTGCTTTTTCTTTGGTACATGTACATCACGAGTCGCACATTTAGAACTCCCTTCAATCATCTTCATCACTTCCTCTATATGATCCCAAGCTATATGGTATGGCTAAATTACGGCTTATTGGGGTTAAGTTAATGTGGGTGATGAAAGAAAAAGGCTTATTTTGTTTGGCTTCAAACAGGGCTATGGAGCACACACGTAAGGTAGGAAATATTTAAGGCCTTTTAAGTGAGTTCAAGCACACATTGCCTATATCACTTCTAAAGGTTCAACCAAATCAAGAGCAAGTCCACATGTGATATCTTTTTTATGAGAATTGTTCTTTAATGCTCAATGTACAACCTATAGAGATCGAATCTAATGCTAAGAACCTACTGAGTGTTTAAAGAGTAGAAACAAAATATCCCTCATATCATGTCATTTATGTACGCTTTTTGGCTTAGTGAACTCACAAGGGTAGTCTCCACTATTAATCATGGTAATCCAACTAAGCATCCTATCCACTATCACATCAAGAGCATGTCATAAGTTTTGAAAAATGCAATGCAATACTCTAAGTGGCAAGAAGTTAGTTTAAACTCAGTGAATAAAGCATATATTACGGCTCTTAAAGCACATAAAAGAAGCATCTCAACATGGAGGACAAAAATTCAAAAACTGATGACTTTCGAAATCGACCTACATCTGTTCTTTAATGTATATCTCTCACATGACTTAACAAAAGTTAACCAAATTTTAGCACAAGATAATAGACATGCAAACACACACTTTTCATGTAGAACATAGTTCAAAATTCGCAGTGGAAAAGTGAGAGAACAGACGACGAACACAATGCACGCACTGTTTCACAACAACAGGGCATTGCCCACGACCTTTGGTCGAAGAAACATTCATAACTTTTTAACCACTGCCCAGAATTTTTCATTCTTTATACCGTTGGATTCGTATTGAAAAAACGAAGAACCCAACGTGGATGGAAAAATTTATTTCCTCACCAATCAATACAGCTTTAACAAAACGTTTGCCTTAAAATTTTCAAAACAGGACACTTTTTCGCAGATTTATCAATGAATCGAAAAAATCAAACAAACACGAATTCAAAAATCCAACAAACACGAATTCACACCCCCAAACCTAATCTAAACATTGTCCTCAATGTTTGTATGACATTAAAAGCATGGACAACAAATAAAGAAAAAGCATGGCATGTATGAACTCAACACACAAAACAAAAAAAACTAGAAAACTAAAAACTAAAAAGAAATTACCTAGATGGGTTGCCTCCCACCAAGCGCTTAATTTAACGTCTCGGCAAGACGTGTGAGAGCACTACGGCTCTGAAGGCACGATGACTTTCATTTGAACGACTTCTCCGCTTGTATTACCACCATTTGAGTCAAGGAGTTTAAGACACTCTTTTATATCAGGGGCATTCTTCCCATCAGTGATAGTTTCTCTTACCGTATCCAATTTGTCCTTGCGGACCCAAACTTGTCGAATTCTCCTTGGTTTTCCTCTCGGCTTTCTTTGTTTCTTTTTGCATCTTTCAATAAACTCCGCACATTGGGCCTTTTTATGACCCCTGGTATGGCAAAAATAACAATTGTAAGGAAAAAATGGAGGACCACATGTGACATTACTAACCTTTACATTGGAATGGCTTGAATCTCCTTTGATGATGTTACGTCTGAAAGTCTCTCCCTTAACGCCTTGTTCCTTGGTCAAGATCTTGATAGTACTTTCGGCCTTTTCAAGCTCCACTAAATAATCGCTTTCCTTCACCTTTCCTATTCTCAAAGCATTCTCGTTTTTGCACAATTCCTCCTTCATGGCATCGATTGTCTGGTCTTTCAGTTCTGCTTGCCTTTGGATTTTCCTTGTCTTGTGGGCAAAATCTTCCTCTTGTTCTTCAACCAACCTTGCAAGCTCTTCTGCCCTCTTAATTGCCTCATCTCTTTCCTTCCTAAGGGCCTCTAATTCCATCATCAAGTTAGCATTTTCACTCTTCAGATTACTGATTTCTGATGATGTTTTTGTTGCACAAGTCTCCTCTATAAGAACATCTTTCTCACCTTTGTCTTCAAAAAGTGACAAAAAGAATTCGCTTGCATTCCTTGGGTAGTTTTCTGGCTGCAGTGTATCCATTTCCTCAACAGAAAGATCTATTTCTTCGAGCTGTCTAGCAACCCAGCCTACTCGGTCAATCTTGTCGTTAGCAAGGATTAGATTACCTCCTAGATAACGACGTCCGTTCATGTAACTGTGAAACCTGAAACACCAAAAACACAACTACCACGAAGTAAGATGAAACAAAAAGAACTAAAACTAAAAAAAAAAAAAATATCTAATGACACACACTACCTAACTAAATTAACTAGATTCAACTAATAGATTCTATACCAATCCCCGGCAGCGGCGCCAAAATTGATGCAGTAAAATCTGTATTCAATTTACTAAGAAAGTTCATTCACTGGGATCGGCGATTCTATCGGTCAAAGCCAATTAATCTAGCAAGGATTACTCTAAGTGCGAAAAACTAAATTGCATAATGCTTTACTTTGGAAAAATTGTTTAATTCTAAAATTAACCTAATTTATGACTACTTGAACTAAAAATCAAATCAACGAATAATTAAATCAAAGAATGAATATATGGGGAGATACTAGGGAATCGATGCACCTTTCTTAGACATTCAATGCTCTCAATTAGTCTCAATAAACACTTCAATAAAGTTTAGGGCTTGTTTTGATAAACAATTAAGAACGAATCTCCTTCCCACCACTCGCACAAAGGCCATGTGTCAAGTGATAGTAACGAAATCCTTTGGAACAAAACTCTAAGCCAAATCAACGCAACAAGGCCATGCAAACATTAACTTTCAAATCTATTAAGCTTATGATTGTGATTTAAATGGAAAGGCCATTCACATCTAAACCCTAATCTCATGGATAAACTAAAGCATAAACTCATATCAATTGAGGCCACAAAATAATATGAATCAGTAATATAGAGCAATTAATTCAATAGACAAGACTAAAACCCAATTGATTAACAAAACGATAGACTAATTGATTACATAGAGTTGTCCAAAATTGGTTACATCAATCCCCTAATAAAGGTTTAGTTACACATCAATGGAGAGAACAAAAACATAGAAGAGATGAAGAGAAAACCCATATTTATCTTGATAGCTTCTTGGCTGGAAATCTCCTTCTTCTTGCTTCCAAGAATCCTCCAAGGATGGATGATGTGAATGAATAATTGAATGGAATGAATGAATGTGAAAGAATGGTGTTTTTGGGTCTAATCCCCTTGTGGTGGCTCCCCCTCAAAATAAGATATCAATTTCTATATATAATCCTCTCAAAAATAGGTTACTTGATGTCCCAAACGAACCAAATTTACGAATTACCGCTGCCCAGGTCGCTGCCCAAGCAAGTTGCCTCCACAGCTGCACAAGAAGCGGACTTGTTCTGTTATGGCTCGCTGCCCAGGTCGCTGCCCAGGCAAGTTGCACGGTGGGCGGTCTAGGCCGCGGTAAACATTTCAGGCCTGACCTTTGGTTACTAAATCGGTCATAACTTCTTCTAGGAATATCGGAATTCCGATCCGAAAAGTGTGTCGGAAACTAGACTTCCGGGGCTTTCAATCCATAGGTGGTAGAGCACACAATTCAATCGGAGCTGAGAGATATGGGCCCCGCAACATAGAGGTTCTGCACTGGCCGAAAATCATCTTTTCATTGTTTCTTCCAATTTGCTCATTTTCTCCATCTTTTGATTCCTTTTCTTCCAAAATAAGATTTAACACCACTAGAATGGAATGGACCTACACATGCTCAACAAAAACATTAAACAACCTAATTTACTCAAGAACAAAGCATAAATAATAGGAATTCGGGGCCTAAAACATGTATAGAAATGAACCGATCATCCTGATAATGTAAAGACTATTATCTATTGACGGTTCTAGATAAAGCTTTTCATTTTGACCCAGTTCAATGCACCCAGTGCACTAGTTCCTTTTGCTCGAAGACACTCCGATGATTTTAGACTCTTCATATCTCATTTGATCCCACTCAAATGCTAGCAAAAGAATTCTACAACTTTAACAAGATAAAGGTGCCCAACCTTTAACTTAAGTTGTGAACATTATTCAAGACTAACTAAAGAATTGTGTCTACCACATACATATCCAGATGTACGAACAATTATTCTTTTCTCATAGTCTTTAGACCTTTGATTATTTACTTTGACAATTATAATATTAAACTATAAATGCTATACGATTTGTTAAACCAGAAATCACTTTATTAATATGGAAAAGATTGTTAATTACAATATTACACTCTTGCTATTGAGCATAATCCTAACAGCACAAATAGCCTTGAAGGCCAATTCTTCTAATTTTTGGTATTTGGATAGTGGGTGCTCTAGGCACATGATGGGAAACAAGAGTTTCTTCGAGACTCTTGTTATGGAGGAAGGTGGAAATGTCACTTTTGCTGATGGATCCAAAATAAATGTTGTAGGGAAAGGAACCATTTCCGTTCCCGGATTACCCTCCTTATCCAATGCTTTATTTGTTGATGGCTTGAAAGCCAATTTAATAAGCATTTCACATCTTAGTGATGAAGGATATTCCGTCTTGTTTTCTAAAGATTATTGCTCTATCCTAAAACCCGATGGACAAACCTTGTTGAAGGGCATGAGATCTAGCGACAATTGTTATTGTCTTGAAGCTAGTATTGTATCTAATCAGGTGTCCATGGATGAGCAAATTGAGTTGTGGCATGAAAGACTTGGCCACATGAACTTTAGGGATCTACGAACCCTTGGAAAGTTCAATTGTGTGCGTGGCCTCCCTAAGCTTGGGAAGAAAGCCAATGGTGTTTGTGGACCTTGCCAACAAGGAAAGCAAACTAAAAGCAAGCACAAAAAGGGTAAGTATCTCACCACCAAGGAGCCTCTTGAGCTTCTCCACATGGACCTCATGGGTCCCATGCAAACCGAAAGTTTGGGTGGAAAGAGATACATTTTTTGTTTGTGTTGATGATTTCTCTAGATTTACATGGACATATTTTCTTAGAGAAAAATCCGAAACTTTTGATAAGTTTAAAATGCTTTGTACTAAATTACAAAATGAAATGAATTCTAACATTAGAAGCATTAAACGGATTAGAAGTGACCATGGGAGGGAATTTGAGAATGCCACTTTTGAAACCTTTTGTAATGGTTTAGGCATCTCCCATGAGTTTTCGGCTCCTAGGACACCTCAACAAAATGGAGTTGTTGAGAGGAAAAACACGGTCCTTCAAGAGATGGCCCGTGTGATGTTGCTTAGCAACAATGTCCCTAGGAACTTATGGGCCGAAGCCATCAATACGGCTTGCTATATAGGAAATAGAGTTTTCCTAAGGCCCGGTACTAGAAACACCTCCTATGAGTTATGGAAAGGCAAGAGGCCAAATGTTAGCTACTTCCACACTTTTGGAAGCAAATGCTACATTTTGAATGACCGTGATCAACTTGGGAAATTTGATGCTAAGAGTGATGAGGGTATTTTTATTGGCTATGCCTTGAATAGTAGAGCCTATAGAGTTTTCAATTTAAAGACTCTAAGTGTTATGGAATCATCCAATGTCGTATTTGATGACACTAGGCTCAAGTCAAATGATCATGAGGAGGAGGTTATTTTTAGTGATGGTTCTCCTTTGGAGGAGGTTGTGGTGTCTCCTAATGTTGGGACATCTAATGTCAACAATGATGACACACAACTTATTGATAGAGTTCCTCTCTTGGACTCTAAAGAACCTGCTCCATGGGTTAGGAAACTCCATGATAAAGAAGATATCATTGGAGAGGTTAATGAGGGTGTTAGGACTAGACGTCAACTTGCTAATCTTATTAGCTATACATGCTACACCTCTCAAATTGAACCCAAAAAGGTTGAAGAAGCCTTAAATGATGAATTTTGGGTTCTTGCCATGCAAGAAGAGCTAAACCAATTCGAAAGGAATGAGGTTTGGACTCTAGTTCCTAGGCCTAAGACCACTAATGTCATAGGCACCAAATGGATATTTAGGAACAAATCCGATGAGGATGGCAACATAGTGCGGAACAAGGCTAGACTTGTAGCACAAGGGTACTCTCAAATTGAGGGTATCGACTTTGAGGAGACATTTGCTCCCATTGCCCGTTTAGAGTCTATTAGGCTTCTCTTGTCCATTTCTTGCGTGCACAAGTTCAAATTGCACCAAATGGCCAAACATTGTGACACTCCTATGAGCACCATTTTGAAGCTAAGCAAGGATGCTAGCGGTAAAAGTGTGGACCAAACCTTATATCGTGGCATGATAGGGAGCTTGCTCTATTTGACCGCAAGTAGGCCCGATATATCATTTAGTGTAGGAGTTTGTGCTAGGTACCAATCCGATCCCAAGGAGTCCCATCTGTTAGGTTGATAATTAGTGTTGGCATTAATTCCATATCAAAACGTGTTTTACTTGTAATGTTTAGTGGTTAGTAAATGAAGGATTTCGAAGACGAAGGACGACTCAACCATTATTCGTTCATGTTGCCGGCTTTTAAGAGTTTCGGGCATTATCGGTCTACAAAGGTATTCTAAGTCCTCTTATCTCTTACAAGGCTAGGCACACACTCACACATATCATTCTTGTGTGTCCCTTCATGATTTTATTTCATTTACATTTCACTTTCACACACTTAGCAAAATATGCTCATGCATTCACATTTAGTTAATAAACTTTGTGTTTTGCATTTTCTAGGACTATGTCCGGAAACTAGCATATGTGTGTGTATTTGTGTTTGTATGTTTCCGTATTTTGAGTTTAGGACTTGAACATGTTCTTATTCAATGCCTTATTGAGTTCCGGTCGTTTCGGTTACTCATTCATAAGGTTTCGAGTCCAAACGTATTGACTATGCCACTTTACGTTCTCTTACGTTGTGTTGACTTCATCGATGATTTCCGAGATGATTTCTCAACCGTTTTTCAAAGTTGTATAGTCGTTTTTGTGCGTGAGAGAGTCACGGTTCGTAATCCGAAAATGGATTCGAATTCAGAGTTTGGACGCCCAAGATACGGGCCAACGAACCGAGAGAGCGCGCGAGAGGACAGCCCAGGCCGTGGGCCACAAGGGCTGGCCGTGGTTGAGGCCGTGGGCCCCACGGCCTGGAGCACCCTCTGCTCCCGTGTGGGCCACGCGCCCCCCACGGCCAGGGGGTGACGTGGCACCACGTGATTGGCCAAAAAACTTCTTCTCTCTCCTCCTATTTCTTCCCTCTCTCTCTCATTTTGAATTTCTAAGAAGAAAATTTCAGTTTTCCCGTCAGCCCTCTCCTCTGAAATTTCTGATTTTCGAAACACTATATCTTCCTCATCCGGAGTCGGATTTGAGTGATTCAAGTTGGAGAGTGTTTGTATTTGAGTCCTCTAACATATCCAAGTGGTTTGGTAGCTGTTTGATCATGATTTCCAGTGGTTGATCACTGAATTCCGAACCAGCTTCAAAATCCGAGGTAATGGTCTCATCTTAGGGATTTCTTGTTATTTGACCTTCCAAATGCTTGGGGTTTCTTCTTCTATATCTATGTTATTGTTTTATAAAAGCTATTTGAAAAGGTAACTTGATTATCATTCTAATTGAAACTCAATTTGTGGACTTATGTTGACTAGATTTTATGATTCTAGGTTTTACATTTGTTTGTGAGTTGTATTGTGATTAGAATGGCATCTTAGGTTGTTTGATACTTAATTGAATTAATTTTGTGTTAAAATGACTTTGAGATTTGATTTGATCCTTTGATTAGTGAAATCTAGGATTTGTGTATTTTTATGTGTTTTAGAGAATATAGGTTTTGATTGATGTAAATCTCAAAACCTTGCTCTATATTTTTGTCTAGTATATTGATTGATTTTAATCTCATATATCTAGCCTTTGATTGTATATTGATAGCATCTTGAATTTGTACTTAATGAACATTTTGTGATTCAAGTGTTATTTGTGTGAATGAGACTTTGAGTATATGTGTTAGGTGTTTCACATGCTTAGGTTTCTATTCATGTATTTTTGCATCTAGACTTGATTAATTGTGTTTTCACATGTTTAGGTCTATTTGTGCCATAGAATGTATTGATCACATGTTCTATGTTGTAATGAATGTTTGCATCATTTGCATTCACATGATCACACTAGGAAGTCCTTGTAAAAGGCATGAAGTCTTGGTTAGAGTCAGGATGACTCGGATAGCCAAGCAAGAAGTCTTGCCTAGAGTCGGGATGACTCGGATAGGTAAGCAAGGAGTCATGGCTAGAGTCGGGAGGACTCGGATAGTCATGCATGGGAGGCTCCCTAGAGGCAAGAGTGCCTTGGATAGGGAGTTGGCTATTGTGTTGGTAGGCCTAGGCGTATGGTTAGACATAGAGTCCGATAGAGCGGGGTACACGAGAGGTGTATGCACTCTTGAGGAATTTCTAATCTACCATCGATGTTGGTTGAGTGTGTTGTCCAATATATGGTGGTTCCGCATCATTGAGGGATTTCATACTTTCCAATAGGGTTGGGTAGGCTTAGACTTCACTAGGTTGGGTGAGCTAAAGATTGGTCACTTTGTGAATGTTCTATGTTTACTTTCCAATAATATAGTACCCAATGGTTGTAGTTCAACCCGTGGATGTTTCCTCCTTGGAGGTTTTACCACGTTAAAAAATCCCTTGTGTTAATTCTTTCTATCTCTTCTCTTATATTTTAATTGTATATTTTATTGTCTTGATTCATAATATTCACTTGTGATGTATTGTGAACCAAGTCTTTGTATAGTGTGATTAGTGTATTCATTTTATAGATCAAACTTGTATCTTTGATTCTTTTGTATATTGTAATATTTGTTTAGTGACATTTTGTTCACTCTTGTAACACATTGAACATCTTATGAAATACAAGCTTATTTTGTTATTATGTTTATTTGATATTTTACCTCACATGACTTGTTGATATACTTAGACATTTCTCTTATGATTGTGTCATCGTATTGTCTATGTATGTCTACCTTGGCTTATTGTGTTGTGTGTAAGGCTACCTTGAGGGACAAACAGATGTTTGTTCAAGGGTTTGAAAAAAGGTGTAAAAACCTATTCACCCCCCCCCCCCCCCTCTAGGTATGCTTTAAGCAATTTAACTTCGTTTGTGTACATTCACCATCTCTCTTCGGTTAAGAGAGTCATTCGCTTTGTGAATGGGACTTCCAACTATGGGATTTGGTACTCATTTGACACTAATCCTAGTCTTGTAGGATATAGTGATGCGGATTGGGCAGGAAATTGTGATGATAGGAAGAGCACATCGGGCGGTTGCTTCTTTCTAGGTAACAACTTGGTGTCTTGGTTTTGCAAGAAGCAAAACTCGATTTCCTTGTCCACGGCGGAAGCCGAGTACATAGCCGCGGGGAGTGGATGCACTCAACTTATATGGATGAAACAAATGCTAGTAGACTACGGATTCAACCAAGGTACACTCACTCTCTTTTGTGATAACATGAGTGCTATTAATATTTCCAAGAATCCGGTCCAACATTCTAGAACTAAGCATATTGACATCCGCCATCACTTCATTAGAGAGCTTGTTGAGAACAAAGTTATTGTACTTGAGCATGTAGGTACAAACGATCAACTTGCGGACCTATTCACTAAACCTTTAGATGCTATTCGATTTAAAACTCTTAGTAGATCTATTGGAATTTGTTTGGTGGAGTGATGAGTATGGTACTTGACCCCATATGGGGAACTCAAGCAAAGAGAGCTATTTTGTATATTTGTTATTTGCACAAATTTGAAAAATCTTATGCCTCTTTCCTAATTGCTTGTGAATGTACACAAACGAAGTTAAATTGCTTAAAGCATACCTAGAGGGGGGGGGGGGGGGTGAATAGGTTTTTACACCTTTTTTCAAACCCTTGAACAAACATTCGTTTGTCCCTCAAGGTAGCCTTACACACAACACAATAAGCCAAGGAAGACATACATAGACAATACGATGTTACAATCATAAGAGAAATGTCTAAGTATATCAACAAGTCATGTGAGGTAAAAATAGCAAATAAACATAACA